>JBCNJP010000010.1:89286999-89306999 GCA_039602395.1 Deinandra increscens subsp. villosa | reverse complement strand
ATTAGATTTGCATTGACCAGTGTGCCCCACACTATTAGACATACTCAGATATGTTTTTACTTATCACACTTTGTGAGTTCACTTGTGATTTAACACATAGTGATTCAATTCATGATATCGTCAACTGTGTTCCATGCAAAAAGAAATAAGAACGTTAAATCGTTTACCTTAAGGTAGATCTTTTGATACGCAGATAAGGCCTCGGATTTAACAAAATAAGAAAATAAAAACAAGTTGAAATTGTATAACCCAACAACAATCAGGTCGGTACTCCCGTACACGCAGAGAAAGTTCGATGAGTTATATGAAACACCAAAGAAAATAAAGCAGAACGTCAAACGAACAAGAATCAGGTTGATCTTTCGATACGCAAAGAAAGTCTGATCGTTTGACAAAATAAAGAAAATCAAACAAGTTAAAATCTTTGCAAAATGAACACATGTATACACAGTGACTTCTCATTTTTTTTTCCACATCTTTTCAATATATTGTTATATGCTTCAAGATGTTGTCCACTTGGTCAAGCATTTGTATTGAATGTATATCACATCTGATTACTTTCGGATTTAATACCGAGCCTACCAAGCACATCGAACAATGATCTTATGACTTTTTCATCTATTTTATCCATGAGTCAGACACATAAGCCAATGTACCATCATTTCCCAATTATGTCGGATATAATTTCTCATTTTTCAATGTTTTTGTATTTTTCTGTTTTTCTCCCCTTTAAAATGAAAACTCTATTTTTTTGGATTTTTTATTTTAACAAAACACAAAGACACTATTTTTTATTTTTCAATTTTCTCCCCCTAAGCGACATACGAAATGCATTAAAGAAAGAAAATTGACCAATCGATACTGATACCTTTCAGTTTAAGATTTCAGAAAAACTTTTAGTTTTGTAATATGGATCATTGAATTTAAATTACGCAGGAGACTCCATTATCGGTAATAGTTTGAAGCTTGAACTTCACAATCACAGACAAGTCTTCTTGAAATACCTGCACAGTGGATTTAAATGATTAGTATTCAAAAGACCCGAAGCACACAGCTTCTAGTCGACCAGTGTCTTCAACAAAATCATTTGCAGCTGTGCTGACCGACTTAGGTCGCCACTGCATTTTTGAGTTTTCAGAATGAACTGAGTCATCATCACGTGATGAACCACCAAGACTTGAAGCATTTTGGAAAAATCATTTATTTTTAAATTGAAAGTGTGAAGGCGTTGACTCAGTAAAAACTCTGCAAGATACATCAATAAATGTGGCAGATTTTCCAGAAAAATACATTTGCTATTTCAGGACAATCTCGTGCCATGTGGCCACGACGGCGACATTGATAGCACACACTATATGACCGCTTTGGTTTCAGCTTGTCCTGAAATGGATGACACATATGTTCAGAATCAAAATCATCATAAACATCAACAAACATTTGAAAACGATTAGCATGAACCCATTTTAAAGTAGGACTTCGAGGAGTAGTATTTGATCCAGATGACAAAGATTCTTTGATTTGTTGACCAGCTCTGGAAGGAACTTCAGAGATATCCTTCTTTTGGTTTTTACCTCTTAATCATTTTTCCATTGTAGAAATAAACACCTGGGCTAGATGATAAATTTGATCTAAACTTGTATCCTTCTTTTCTTTCTAAACCTTCGTGGATACAAGCTTCTTGTCTTTCTTATCAAATTGCTTTCCCTCACTACCCAATCCTGAACCTTTGTAACCTGGTAGTTTGGATAGATCAACTTGAGAACTTGAGGGCGTAACTTTAGCAGCTTGGTTGAATGAAGCTTTAATATCCTTTAATTTGTTAGCTTCGACCAACTTTGCAGCAACAAATTCTTTATCCAACTGCTTTTCATCTTTTTCAAACTGTTATTCAATAGAAATAACTCCCTCTTCTGAAATAAACCCACCAGAAACAAACTGTGATGGTGATTTATCAATCAGACCTTCTCCTTTTTCCATTACCTTCTTTGATTTCTTTGATGTCTTCAAGTCAAAAATTTTAGGAGCAAACTCAAAATAATCTTGCTTTGTAGTACTTAGATCAACAAGAGGCTCAGTTTGAATAACTGGATGTGGAATTTGATTAAAGTCTTCTCCTCCAAACACCTTCTTGAAATTATCATCTTGACACAAATAACTTGCAAAAGAGTGTGAATTCTTCAAGTTATGCAATTGTCGATTAAGATCTAAAATTTCAATATTCAAATCTGATATTGTCTTTTGTGCCTCACTCAAGACCTTTTCTGATTGACTCAACTTCTCAGATGTACTGTTAACTAACGACTTTTATCTTCGCATATCATCATGAGCATCATACACTTCTTGTGTAATCTTATCTACCTTTTCTTTATAAATTTCAACATTTTTTGTCAACAAGTTGTTTTCCTTTTTCAGACTTATGAATTTATCTTGTAGTTCGGAATGAACTATTTGATATTGAAGTTTTTCAGCAGCAACTTCATCAAATGCTTTTTGAAGTTCATCATTCGATTTCTTAAGTGCTTCCACCCTTGTTGTTTCTAAAACAAATTATCGAAATCTTCACAAACATCTTTAGCTTGAAACTTATATTCTCCAGCTTCCTTTACCAACTTTTCATTCTTAGCAAGTAACTTGACAATCTTTGTCATGAACTCATCATTCTCATGTTGAAGTTGTAATTTCTATTGATCGTTTTGGAGACAAATTTCTGACAACTGTTTCTTAAGTTCTTCTAACTCTTGCAACGTCAAACTCTTTTCTTTGAGTAAGTTCTCATTTATATTGCAAATTTCATCAAAACTTTGACATTTCTTCTTGTACACTTCCAATTCTTCATCTTTCCTTTTGATTTCAGCACACTGGCACTCATTTTCCTTTATCAAATTTTGAATTCGAATATCTTTTTGTGAACAAAATTCACACACGGATTCATACCCACTTGTTTCAAAATCACTTGATTCAGATCCAGACTCGTTTGATTCAATTTGAACATGTGCCATCAATGCTATATGTGAATCATTAGCGAAACAAGATTCAGACATAGATTCCATACTAGCATCAATTGCTTGGGAGTGACATACAAATGCAGATTCATCCGGAAAATCTTCAGACGAATCATAACCTTCTTCATATTGAGATAGCATAGATTTTGCTTCTTTATTGTGAACATTCTTATCCGAAGTACTCGGTTCAGATGATGATTGATTACATTCACGAGCAAAATGTCCTAGCTTGGAACATTTGTAACATTTAAGCTTCGACTTATCCAAACCAAGTTTTTCTCCTTGAATAATAGATTTCTTTCCATGTTTCTTCATAAATCTTCTTCCTCGTTCAACTAGCATAGCGAACTGCCAATCCAAAGCTAATTTATGCAACTGATCATCATCTTTCTGAGTTAAATCGTCTGCAAACAAACCAGATTAACCAATTTGGCTAAAAATTGATCAAGAAGACGGTGATATGAAAGCAAAGAATAATGCAGCTAAATCTTCTGCTGTTTGAACAGGAATAGAATTGTTTGTTGATCTATCAGGAATAGTGAAACTACAGCCTGAAGAAGAACCAGAACTATCATATGTTCCAGCAAGAAAAGCTGTTGGAGCAGGATTCAAACTTGAACTAGAATGTGACTTTGATTTAGCATTCACAGTAGCTGAGTTATCTCCATAACACATTTTTGGATTCTGATTTAGAGCAGGTGTAGATCTTTTGACCTTCATTTCTAACTCATGAGCTTGCAACTTTCCTGTTAACTTGTGAAAAGACCATCCAGAATAGTCCTTATCATGTGTCAATAAAAGAACATAATTTTCCCAGCTATTCAGTGAAGCTTCCAAAAATTTTTCTTTTAGATCATCATCCTCTTTTATAACTTTTAGTTCTCCAAGTTCACTAACAAGGTGTGAAAACCTAGAAACCAAGTCTGAAATACTTTCTTTTTCACAGTGTTGAAAATTTTCAAATTCTTTTAGCAAAACTTTCTTCCGACTTTTTTGATACTGTTCATTTCTTGCACACCTATCTTTTAATGCATCCCACAAGGTTTTTGATGTCGTGCAATTTTTAAAATTGGTGAAAGAGTTCTCTCGGTAATGCCATCGTGAGATTACCATATGTTTTCTTTTCTCGAGCATAATATTTCCTTTCATCTGCATCAAGATCACTTCGCATGACTGGTTCTCCATTTTTTGTAGGATACTTATAACCTTGTTCAATGGGTATCCATAAATCAATATCAAGAGCACTAATGTATGATTCAAAATGTTGCTTCCAGTTCTGATAATCTTCCAATTTTAACAATTTAGGAACTTTCTGATTTGTTCCAATTTCATTATCATAGTTCAATAGATTTTGCATTAAAGTTTGAACAGCCGAAAACGCTTGATAATCACTCATCTTGAAATTTGATGAAATCTGACTCAGTGTACCAAAATTATCGACCTCTGTACCAGTCAATTGATCTCCGTACCAACTGCTCTAACCGGACCAACGGCGTACCAGTGAATTCCCACGTACCAACAAACGGACCACCAACTCAGCGTACCAAGAAATGCAACGTACCAACTTGGTACGGCGCAACCGCTAGCGTACCAACCTGTAACCATCGCGTACCACCGATGAAGATTGCCTTGCGTACCAAGGCTCAGCGTACCAGACACTCTATGAAGATTGCCTTGCGTACCAGAATATTCAACCGGCGTACCAAGATCTTCAACCGGTGTACCAGCAGCGTACCATCATGAAATCGACTGATTTTTTGAATTTTGAACTTTTTGAGCTGGAAATTGCAACAATGATATGCGAAAACACTCTAGGAAGCTTTAGAAATCATTTTCGACCTCAAAATCACTCAGAAATAGAAGAATTTTATGAAAAACGATCAAAACTCAACTTTCTCTCACTAGGATTTCGAAAATGAACCAAATCACAACAGTAGAGCAACCTGGATTGCTTTGATACCACTTGTAAGTACCTGGACGGATCTTACTACTGCATGATTCGGTTAATTGATGAACAACGAAGTAAATAAAGCTTTTGCTTTATTGATTCACAAAGAGTTACAGTTCTAGAGAGAGAAACACACTCAGGCTCACACAGTTAAGAAGATATAACTCACAAACCAGTTACTAGTTCTCTCTAACACGAACTATTTATACTAGCAACAACCTGGCCGGCGTACCAACTGGCGTACCAATTGGTACGGGCGGACCAATGGTATGACCACCATGATATGTTGACCTTTTGACTCACAAACTCGCTCTATTCTAGATACAATACACGAGACACAATGCAACATAGGAATATGCTCTAATAAATTTCCATGTGCTAATTGTTGACTGTGAATGAAATTAGAACTAGCGAATGGATAACGCAGAATGTAAAGGGGTCAACCACAAGGGTTGGTGCTTGAAATGCCCTACCTGCGTGTGTAGATGGTAACATGCCAAGTGGGGCTGAGTGTGAATGCGATTGGTTAACTAAGTGTGCTTCCTATGTATAGGAAGAGTGTGATGAAGTATGAAGGAGAATTCCTAATTGTTCAAACAATTAGGATTTGAGTGTCCTAGAATGTGAAGTGTGGTGTAAAACTTTATTTGTTATTGCAAATAGAGTATGATTATTGAATGTTTCAAATATGAATGTTGATGAGTTGTTGAGAAGATGTTAATTGATTGTGTGCATTTCCAGTTTACAATCTCAACTAAAGATGATCAAGGTGGAGCCCTTACAGGGCTATGGTGAATGAAGTTAAAAAAATTGTGAGTGATGAAATTGAAGCCACAGTGGATGTTGCGGTTATGACCCACGTGGGAAGAATGGAAACGACTCGAATGGAAGCATTAGAGAAGAAGTTAGAATCTTTGAAGAATGAACTCCGGGGGGAGTTAAGTGGGGGTGAAGGAGAAGGTGCAATGCACGTACAAGGACTTCACGTTGTGCAAACCCCCTCTCTATTAAAGTGATGCTAACCCGATAGCTTGTTATCAGTGGTTGACTAATATGGAGGCAGTATTTGCCCAAAGTCACTGTGACCCAACTGATCAAGTGATGTTTGCAACCGGGCAACTCCGATCTCGGGCAAAGGATAGGTGGGATCTCATGGAAGAGGAAAAAGGAAAGGAAGTTACTAATGCCATGATGTGGGAGGAATTTAAGGAATTGTTTGCAAAGCATCATAGTCCTCAATGTGAGGTGAATAAACTGCAGGACGAGTTGATGTTATTTCGACGGAAGGAAGGTCAACCGATCGGGGAGATAATTGGGTTCTTATTGGATAAGATCAAGTTCTCTAAAGACTCGTTCTGAACCAAGAAACAGAAGATATATCATTTCAACAACATGCTACATGCTGATTATAGAGAATGGGTGAATGCATTGAAATGTCTAACCATTGATGAGGTGATAAATGCCTGTCGAGAAAGGGAGATTGAGTTGAAAAAGCAAATTGAAAGGGGAGAGAAAAGAAAGGTTGAAGGTAGTTCAACCCCGAACAAGAAGCCGAAAACGAATGAAACTCCGAAGAAGCCAGAAAGTAAAGGAAGTGGACCCCTTGCCAATTGCTGGAATTGTGGGAGAATGCATAGGGGTGAATGTTTCATGAAAACCAAGCAGTGCTATGGATGTGGGAAAACGGGACACGAGATTGCTCAATGACCGACTCTGTCCCGCTTGTGCTGTAACTATGGGAAATCCGGCACAAGAATGGTGAATGCCCAAGCCTAAATACAGGGGCGAGTCAAAGTGCGAGTAAGGTAGAAATTCCCAAGGCGCGGGGGAGGTCCTACCAACTGACTGTGGAAGAAGGAAAGGTGGATCCAGGAGTGGTTAGAGGTATTTTCCTTGTTAACTTAATTCTTGTATATGTATTGTTTGATACGGGTGCAAGTAGGTCGTTTGTTTCACACGACCTCGTTGATCACCCTCTGTTTGTTATTGACAAGTTATCTGTGCCTCTAGAAGTTGAAATTGCAGATAACAAGATTGTTTTAGTCATTAATGTATGTCGAAATTGTAAGATAACTATTGAAGGTGAAGAATATCCAATTGACTTGATTCCCATGATGATGGGGGGAAATCAAGGTGATTGTGGGAATGGATTGGATGTCGTGATATCAAGCCAATGTTATATGTAGCCACAAGGTGATTCAACTAAGATCACCAAACGGGAAGTAAGTGAGTGTTCAAGGCGAAAGGAAGAACGAGCCACTATTGTGCTCGGTGGCAAAGGCGAGAAAGTATATACAACATGGGTGCCAATCTTTCCTTGAGCTCGTGGTGGATACAACGATGAAAATTATGAGGATGGAGGAAGTACATGTGGTACAAGAGTTCCCAGATGTGTGTCCAGAAGACCTACCCGGTACACCACCGGATAGGGAGGTGGAGTTCCGAATTGACTTAGTACCCGGAGCAAAACCAGTGGCTAAGGCTCCGTATCGATTGGCTCCTACTGAAATGCAGGAGCTTATGAAGCAGTTGCAGGAGCTTCTTGACAAAGGGTTTATTCGGCCTAGTGTGTCTTCGTGGGCTGCGCCGATACTTTTTTTTAAAGTAGAAGGACGGTAGCCTAAGGATGTGTATAGACTACCGAGAGTTAAACAAGCTAACTGTGAAGAATAGGTACCCACTTCCGAGGATCGATGATTTATTTGATCAACTTCAAGGCGCGTGTTGGTTTTCAAAGATTTATCTGAGGTCGGGCTACCATTAATTAAAAGTGAGAGAGGAGGATATATCAAAGACGGCGTTTCGGACGCGATATGGGCATTATGAGTTCACGGTGATGTCATTTGGGATAAAGAATGCACCCACGGCTTTCATGGACCTCATGAACCGTGTGTGCAAACCCATGCTGGATCGATCGGTCATCATGTTTATCGATGACATATTGGTGTATTCGCGAATTAAGGAGGATCATGTTCAACATCTCCGAGAAGTATTAGAAACGCTAAGGCGATAGAGGTTGTATGCGAAGTTTTCCAAGTGTGCATTTTGACTGCGAGTATGACAATCCGACTTTTCAGGTCTTTTTTCCTGATTTATATAAACTTAAACTGATATAAATGTCATGAGAACATTTATTTTAACTGATATAAATGTTTTGTGAACATTTGTGTGTTGATTGTGTTGACCGTAGAAATTAGGGTTTATGTAACCATCACTATACGAGCATGCACTTGAGCCTAGATGTATTATACATTATGTTTTCATATAAATCATGTTCTATTATTTTATGTGAATTATGTGAACACTTTGTCATTCTATGTGACAGTTGTATATACTTATGATTTTATGTGACATAAATATATATATGCACATTATAGCTCTATGATTTTATATGAGTTACACACGTGTCGTTATGATTTCATGTCTATCATTTTATGTGAACTCAAGGTATATATTCACGAATTTATATTTATGATTTTATGTGAGCTAGTTGGGGTTTCACACTTTGAACTTACAAGCTAGTTATGTTTTATTTTGAGATATACATACATACATACATACATATATTTATTTACGTACGGGATGTAATACGTTTTATGTAGTAAACGGTTCGGGTGTCTCGAATACTTGATGAAATCATTATCCGTTAAGTCCGTTAGGATTGATTATCGTCGTTTAAACTTCGAGGGGCTGGTTTTGTCATTTCTCAAACTCCGTTTAAAAGCAACCAAACCTTGAGGGACTGGCTTCGTCAATTGCCGAACTCAACTCCCTATATTGTAACTTGGTGAGGGACCCTTTTTGCCAATAGCCAAAGTCGATTTAAAGTCTTGGGGGAAACCGTAGACTTCTATACCGTCCCTAACCGTCGCTCCGATCGATTCCTCCCATCAGTTACTTACTGCTTCAACTCAATCGACCTCATCATTTAACCATATCGGGAAGCCCTAAATATCACAGTGACACCCACCATAGAAACCGATCGTGGAATCCTCGAAGGTCTCAAGAAAGAAAAACCCACCGGTCATGAAATTCACACACAAACACATCGCTTCTCGAGCCTTCTGTCGGAAGAAAACACGGTCCCTGAGACCCTGTCCACCGGCGACCACTCACCGTAAAACCACCGAAGAACACTACCTTTGATTCCGACGTCTAGCCATCCTGATCGACGTCCACAGCCATCGAGTAACAACCGCAAAGAACACGGGTGTCGGATCGAGCCGCACGCGCAAGCCTCATCATCACCTTTCGTTTTTCCGATTCATCTCCACACTAGGTATGAACTAAACTCACATCATAGCATGATTTCACGAGACCTCGGTCGCTGTTTGTAAAGTTTCTACACGTTAATGGAGGTTGGGTGTTCGTAGGGTTTTGGATGAAGGTGATGACACCCGACCCATTGTAGTTAAATAATACGTTTTCTGGGTTATAACACAAACGGATCGGGTATCCTGCTGGTTTGTGTTTCGGTTATTAACCCTAAGGTCATTGGTTCGAATCTCGGCTACTCCTTTTATTTTTATGCGTTTTCTGTAATCGGATTATCAGGTCCACTACATGAATAAAACCAATCTTTTCAATATGGAAATCGATAACAGGCTCTGCCCCAATGGTTAGGGTGCTACGTAGGAGCCATAGGTCACGGGTTCAAACCCCGTGACCTCCAATTGTTGCTGTTTTATTTTTATTTCTTGTTTTGTGAACTTGTTTAGTCCGAAACCTATCACCAATTGTTCCCTATGTCATTTTGGACCCGTAGAAGTTCTCCTAGGCTCGTTATCTTAACCGTTATCTCATTGGTTTATATAAATTGCTTTTCTTTTATAAAATATTTAGCTATTTAACGGTGATTTATAAAAGTATAAACATTTGGAAAAGTATATAAAAATACGTATTAAGGAATATAAATGAACGTTTTGGTAACCTTTGCATTTGTGTAGAAATATACGTATTTTGCGATTTAAACGTTCTAAGCGTTGGATTTATATCCACATAAATATTTATTTAAAAACACATGAGTATATTTTGAAGTACTCGTTATTGATATAACCATTATCTAGTAACGAATATATATTTATATATACGTATATACATAATTTCTTAAACAATTTCATGAACTTATATTATTAATAGATAATATAGCTTTGGCGACTTTCGTAATTGTCATGGTATTGACTATGTGTCATCCTCAACTCGTTTGGACTTTATGATCTTCGTCATGTCGTCGTTTGACATTATTTTTATTTTTTTTATCGTTGGTCTAGACTTAGTCGTTTTTCGATCGGACACACACTTATGCATATATGCTCGTTAGGTGTTTGGTAGAGTACACAAGACCTGCTAGTTGCTACTTGCTGTTATTATTTATCGGGATTTGCTGTGCACCCGAAGGTGAGTTTCACGACCCTTTTTTACCTATTTTAATCATGTTGGGGGAGATTAACATGCATGATTTACACAACTGAGATAATTAGACTTTTATATATCACTTGAAGTACTTGTAGCACACTGATACAACAAAGTCCTTCCTATGGTACCGTTAATAATAATGACGATAGCGGGAAATATATTGTAGTACTACTGGGTTTGACAAACCCCACCCGGGTCAGTCGCGCTGACACGATTGGATATCGAACGAGTGTTATATTCGTCCTAAACACAACAAGGCAAACTATAAACAACTGTTAGCTTCGGTGACCATCAACGTGCGAAGTTTCATGTATTTAGCCTAGCTAGCTATTTGATATATATTAGTGATTATGCTCTTACAACTTGACTGTTGTTGAATAGTCAATCTTAAACTCAACTTGATTGTTGTTGAACAATCAATCTTAAACTGAACTTGAACTGTTTTAACTGATAAACCTGTGAACTCACCAACCTCTGTGTTGACACTTTTTAGCATGTTATTCTCAGGTTGCAGATGATCGAGTATCACGAGTACGCATGCATGAGTCTTTAAACACTTTTAGTGTCTTTGGTCAAGTCACGTCACCTTGGGTGACACTGTTTTTACCATAATGTTTTCATTGTATTTACGCTTCCGCATTTGTAAAACTCTGAAATTATAATTTAATGAAATATGAAATGTCTTCATTAATTATTGGTCGTTTGGTGTAACTAATGGACAACGATCATGGTTTGTCACGCTCCCTGCGGTGGTATTTCGCGCGTGGAATGTTAGGGGTGTGACAGATTGGTATCAGAGCCATTGGTTACAGCGAACTAAGATTCGTCTTAGACTGTAACTGTTTTGCATTAGTTGCACACCTAAACATTTTTTTTCTCATGCATCGTGATACTCACTCTTACACGCGCCTAGTTTAAATATGGCGTTTACATCATCCACTCCCTTTTTACTCACGGCGAGGAGCCGGTTAGTCTTGAGTCATTTTTTTAACCTCTCTAAGTTGTATACCTCTTGGTTAACATTCATGTACAACGAGACGTCGAATCAGATCGAAGGATCACGTTTATACTTTTGGCGAGCTGATTGCTACTCGGGATTATTCCAGATTAAACAACTGGGCGTCGTGCCCATACTATGGATGTATGATGCATAAGGAAGGTGGTGTAATACCCCTTCTTGTTGATAAACCACTATCTTAGCTTAGGAGGTTCTTGTTATACCTGCCTTACGTATATCTCTAAACTCATCCGTTTAGGAAATGTTATCTCGATGTGCTAGTAGCGCGATTATTTAGCTTCACTAGAGTTAGCATGGTATGAATTCAAGTGTCTGCCTATGGGAAACTTATATCAACTTTCTTTATCTAGATTGTCTTCACATGTGCTGTGATCTCTTAAAATCTTTCCCTTCTCGATTTTTATCGCGTTGTGCGTTGAAATAATACAACTGGAGTACAATTCTTATAACCTCAATGAAACCTGATGCAGGTCGACTGAAATTCCCTTTTTGCGTATCGGATTGCGATCACGCCAGTATGTGTGATAATTACTCTCTAACTTCGAGCTAAGCTAGGGTCATTGTGATAAACCCTACTCAGATCCTATTGAGCTAAATTTTTGGCTGACTCGTTTCAGGTGGGTCATTCCAATCTGAGTGAGCATTCTATTCTCGAAAACTTATCTCATTAACAAATTCTGGTCAAGATAACCATGGGTTAGTGACCACACCATACTTGGTAGTTGAACTAAGAGGAACCAGGGTGATCATATATAGTAAACCACAGTTACGGGTGCACACGTAAATGTAATTTGCAGTATATGGAAATCCTGGAGAATCCTACTAGGCAAGCTAATGGTCGTATTGGGACCAAATTCTTGTAATTTTTTTCCTCGCGGTATTGAATGTTGAACATGTTGAACTCAACCGAATGATCAAAGTCATCTATCTTTGAAAACGCTATCGCACCTGACTTTGCCCCTTTACTATTGGATTCTAATCCATACGTGAACCCTTTGACGCATATTATGAAAAGTTGGTCCTGGTAGGACACCGTCACACTCCTGTATTTCAATGACCAGTCTTCCTTAACTACGAACACTCTCGACGAAACCCTTGACTGTTTGAACTCATTCTGAATCATAATTCTATTTTTACGATCTTACCTACCATATCAATCCCTAGAACTTTACGATCATGAGATAACTTGGACATACATTAACCGGAAGGATACCTAGACAACGTTAGATGAACGAATTGGATAAGTCATATGCCATGAGCACTGGAGCGTATTTATTGGCTGAAAGCTCTTGTGAAGTTACCCTCTGAAGATCCATTCTCCCTGATTTTCTTATGCGAACCAGTACTTGTTGCCAACAACATCGACACAGTTGTACAAACTGTCTACCACACAGCAAGCATATTTATCGCTAATGGGGCTAATGTTAGTGAGAATCCTTCCTGACTTTCAAACTAATGGCTCCCAGCTTTAACGTAAGGACTGCTCCGATTGATCTCCTAAGCTTGAACTATCGATTTTTGTTTGCATAATTAAACCTTTCCCGATTTAGCAACCGGTAATTTCTGATTCTTGTGCTTGGTAATCCTTTATGTCCTGGATAAGATTCTAAGCTTTGAACCGAAGGGTGTTACACCTTTGGTTAGTTTTTCTACTAGTTGACACCATTGATGATAAGACGACTTTGTGCTTCAATCGCAGTAGCAATACCAAGCTTTATATGGAAACTCTTTTGGGCATCCATCGAGTGTGAACTTCTTGTTATAGATAGCTAACTGTGCGATCAAACTATACTTACCCTTCTTACACATTGAGTACCCCAAGTTATCCGTACATTTTGTACATCATTAACGCTCCTATCATAACAACTGCAGACAAACTTCTGGTATACGGATCCTCAACATTCATTCAGGAAACTTTCATTGATGAACCCAGCTCGAACTTAAACCTTGTGGCCTACTTAAACCTTGATCTTCTTAAAATCTGAAGCTTTATGATATTCGTCTTGCACGCGCCAACCTCTTGACGACCTTCACTAGAATAACAAACCTTACGCATTTTTCTGGTATTGTGAATGAAAACTCTTACACCTTTTGTTTGCATAACGTATTGAGGTTTTACTCTCTCACCCCCTTTACCTTCACGCGTATGGGAAAAACTTGACGTCCTCTACTTCCGATAAAAATAACCAGTTTGGCTTGACTAATAGTTGGTAATGGTAAGTTGCTGGTACGCCTTCAAGGTGCTAGTAGTGTGGTGGGTTAGCTGCGGTACACCCTATATATAAACATTGGTGGCACGTTGAATGTGGGACCAGTACCAGACCAAGGATTGACTTTAGAGTCATACACAAGGGCCTCGTCATGAGAAACTACATCTAACGGGACTAGATCATCGGCAAAACTGTTTAATGCTACTTTCTCCGAGATTGCGGATATCCCTTACGTATTCCTATCAAAAGAGACATACCTAAAATAATCAAACTTTATGCTTTCAATTTTCCGAGTCTAGAAGAAAACTTTTCTGAAGCGAATTTCCTGCCAAGATTTAGACGCGAGTTCTGACTCAGGTGGACATTAACGTTTTGAAAACCAGAGATATTCCCTTAGGAATGACAAACCACCTGATCGAATGATCATCTCCAATTTTTAGAAGCATGTATTAAGAAGTAGATTGACTTCCGTTTAAAGGACACTACTTTTGGGTCGACTGCTTTGTTTTTATAAACTCTTTGGCATTCACTGAGGTGATAGCCTTGATCCTTTCCTAAGGAACAACCGATTTGACCTTTTGACCGCGGTAAACCTACACTGAACCCTAGCAAAGATGCATATATACAGGCTACCCGAGCCAAAGCCACTTTTGAACATCCTGATGTTTTTGTTTCGCATTCACCCTTTTATAACACCTTTGTGCTTTATCTTACTTTTGAAAACCATTTGAATTGATGTTTTGACAAGAAAGGAATCAAGACGCGTTTTAAATCCGTGAGGGGCGGATGCCTGAGGGCATGCCGGCTGCCAAAGCGGACAATATCTTGGTGCGGCGGGTCTGGGCTGTTACAGATGGATTGTATAACCGATGACACGTTCATTTCGATATCGGTTTATGCAAAATTCCTTGCCAAATCCTGTCAAGCACATATATACCTTTCTCCGAATTTTATACTATCCATTACGTTATTTGCACCCTCCCTACTGGTATCTTTACCAGTGCCAGTTTAAACTCACATGTCATTCTTGGAATATATAGCTTCAGCTATCATAAGCTAGCTATCTAATCACTTACTAGAATTCACGAACTAAGCCATTGGCGCTCTTCATCTTAAATTTACTATTCTCATGCTTGATGAGCACCTTTCGATATTCAGTACCTCATAGTTTACACTTTGTTTTGTTAAACTTTCACACTTATTTTTGGATTCTATAGCAAGGTACTGTGCATGATGATATGATGTATGATACTGAACTCCAACTTGAATTTGAACCTAATTGTCTATGTGATTTCTTGAGTAATTGTCAACATGAATTGAGTAATTCTTTTCAAAAACAAACTGCTACGTATTACCCTTTAAATGGCAACGGGCTCTTGATTGGATTTCTCTGTGGACCTCAGTCCTTTCGTCACAACATCAATGTGTTACCAGTTATATTTTAGTATGTGAGCAGTTGTTGAACCATTTAACCATGATAAATAGTTTGTTTGCTTTTGATCTTCTCATGGGAAATGTTTTTTTTAATACATACGTGTTTATGCATGCTAAGATTTAAGAATCTAATACTATGTTGAGGGTATATAAACTGATTAATTATTGAAGTGCTGGTTTAAACATAAGCTGCGTAGAATTGCATGATTAGTTATGTGTATAAACGTGTTAGGAATTAGAAAATAGCATGTTGTGAATGCATTAAATTGATTGAGTGTGAAAACCATACACCATACAAGGTCCTAAGTCTCGTACCTCGGTGGGAATGACAAGACTGTGTGAAGTTGCTCCGTCAACTTTGCGCCGTATGGGTTGTGTTGGTTAGTTTATGAACTTATATGCTAGAGATATGTCATGTTAAGGTCTTATGCTAGTATATAAGGTGTTGGGACAATTGTATGCGTTGTATGGTAAAACCTTTATGATAGATTGCATGCTAGTACTCTTTGACCCCATTAACCTTTAAAATAAATCTTTTTAGAAACTCGTATGCTATCTGAAACGTTATTGCATAAAATGTGAATCTGAATGTTATTATGAATCATGTGAACTTAATTGGTCATAACCTCATAAAGTACTAAATGAACCAATGGTTCCTCATGATAACTTGATAAGTCTTGTGTAATTCTATGCTAGTTGCTAACTCCTAGGTAAAATCTAGACGTTTACATTTTCATTACACGATGGGTCTATTAAACAAACTCCGATTGACCTGATGCACACACAATCTTCTCATACTCAAATTTCTTTCTCTTTGATTTACCTGGGTTATTGGTGAATGCGAATTCCTTAACTGAAAATGAGACACGACGTGGGAACCTCACTCCCAGCATTGGGTACAATAGCTGAAAGCTACTCGGACGTATCATGATTCTTCTTCGTACGAAAATTCTGATTTTATATACTTATACTATAGTGTCACTCTGTTCGGCCTGGTCACACGACACGATTCCTGTATTATATTTGTACAACTCTTCTCGTAAGAGAACACCCAATAAGAAATCATTTTCTATACTCTGTATTCGAATTCCGTTCGAAAACGTCTAAACATTTGACATCTCCTCAACATCGGGTACACATTCTTGATCATAACATCAATCACTCCATTTGGAGTAGGAAACCTGAATTCGTTCGATATGTTACTGTTAATTCGACTCTTAAGCAATTGTCACTGATTTAAATTTCGGGACGAAATTCTTTCAACATTGGGATGATGTGATGACTGAGATTTTTTTTCCTTTTCCTTGTGTCTAGCTCATTAACTTTTACCGCGTTAAGCAATTTTCGAGGACGAAAATTCTTCAACAAGGGGATACTATGACAATCCATCTTTTCAGGTCTTTTTTCCTGATTTATATAAACTTAAACTGATATAAATGTCGTGAGAACATTTATTTTAACTGATATAAATGTTTTGTGAACATTTGTGTGTTGATTGTGTTGACCGTAGAAATTAGGGTTTATGTAACCATCACTATACGAGCATGCACTTGAGCCTAGATGTATTATACATTATGTTTTTATATAAATCATGTTCTATTATTTTATGTGAACACTTTGTCATTCTATGTGACAGTTGTATATACTTATGATTTTATGTGACATAAATATATATATGCACATTATAGCTCTATGATTTTATATGAGTTACACACGTGTCGTTATGATTTCATGTCTATCATTTTATGTGTACTCAAGGTATATATTCACGAATTTATATTTATGATTTTGTGTGAGCTAGTTGGGGTTTCACACTTTGAACTTACAAGCTAGTTATGTTTTATTTTGAGATATACATACATACATATATTTATTTACGTATGGGATGTAATACGTTTTATGTAGTAAACGGTTCGGGTGTGTCACACCCCCAAATAACCACTAACGGAGTTTATACCGTTAAGGGGTGCGAGCAAACCAGGACCACAACCATTAGTTACAAATACTAAACGAATCAGAGTAAAAGTCCAAATGTTCATAATAAAAACAGTTTAAAAGTACGCAGCGGAATATAACATAAGCGTCTTAGCACTAACCACGTGCTTTAATTACAAAACATAATTTGTTGTTTGATTCCCATTTTAAGTTCAAAATAAAGTTAGGTATCTTCAGGTGCCATGCCAACCTCCAGTGGGTACTCCTCAGCGATCTGCAAAAGTGAAAACCATACAAGTGTCAACCTAACGGTTGGTGAGTTCACGGTGGGCATTGTTTTGGTCAAAAACTGTCTAAGCAATTAGTTGATCAAATTTCGTAAGTGAGGTAGCGTGTTTGAGGTAAATAAAGCTGAAAATGTAAGTTTGGAGATTAACACGAGGATGTAACGAGGGAAAATCCAAGTATCCTTGAGTATCCTCAAGGAGCCTGGCAAAAAACCTCGGGGGCCGGTTCAAAGTACCTGCCTCCTAAAACTTTTATATGAAAGAATGTTTAGTACAAAGAATGAGCTCGTATTCTAAGTGTTGCAGAGAATTGTAATCGTAAAAGAGGTGTGTGTGTGTCCTTTCCAAATGAGTGACCTAGAGCTCGTTTAAATAGTCAAAAATACATTAACTAACTAGGCTAAAAACTAGGGATTGAGTCTTCAAGTCTTTGTGAACGTTGGAGTCAGTTACAACACGTCCCATAAAGCCTTGACCGAGTCTTTAGCCATCATTTACACGTCCCTTAATACCTGCAATCAATTAAGACACGTGGACAATTGTAACGGTTAATCGATAACTGTAGTTCAGGATCCTTTGAGCTTCTGGCGAGCATCCTGAAATAATATAACCAACTGTCCTATATTTTAGGGATTCTCCCAACTAAGCCAATATGAACGTTGTGGACCACTTAGTCCACGTTCTATATCATTTGTCCGAGTCTTTAGGCTTGTTTACACGTTTCTTTGACCCTGCAAATAATAAGACACATGGGAAAAACAAACGGGTTAGTTGATAACTGTAATTCAGGATGCTCGAACCTGCCAGGATCCTGAACTTGCGTAAGGATATTGAACCATTTGAGCTTCCGGCCAGGATCCCGGATTATCAGCCCTAACAATTGCCCCTGAATTTTAACAGTTGTCGACCAAGAAGACGGCTGTAAAAATTCAAACTCAACGTCATCTCTTGAAATAATTACGGAGGTGACTCGTTAGCTCCTGATTTGATAGCAACGCAACTTCTCGTGTGATTTCCCCATAAATAACTCCAAGTTGTTGTCTTCCCCATACATCAGTCGGAACCCTGTCGATTGCTCTTTTTGTATTTCCTGCATATATATGACTTAGTAGTATTTTGATCATCATGGTGTGTTTGTATATTTTTGGTTATTTTGAAAAAAAAAATATATGAATGAGGATCCTACAGGATGCTCGATAACATAGTTCAGTTTAAAAACTCAAAAATCTATAAAACTTTGCCAATGTTAACAAACCATGATGTTAGCCAATACTAAGTTAGTAATAAAAATACGTATTAAACGCAGTATCAATATAACCTGTTTGAGAATACTCCAACCGTAGAGGTAGTCAGGATCTCTAAGGATCCTTAGGAATCCTTAAGATAGACTTGATGAAATTCCGATTTTAAGGCATAAAATACCTTAAAAACCTTGAGCACTTGTGAATAAGTTAAACTGGGGTCAAGCCCAATCTTGTATTCTCGCAGTGCAAAACGTTTTATAAATCTTGGGTCTAAGCCAACTGGGGTCAAGCCCGAAACTTGAGAGACACAAGTGTGTCTAAGCCTTAATTAATGCGAGAGCATCAACAACCTTTGCTAACCTGAGGACAAGCTCATAGATACTTGGGACTAAGCCAACTGGGGTCAAGCCCATAACTTAGGAGACACGAAGGTGTCTAAACCTTAGTTGACACGAAAATGCCAAAAACCTTAGGATCTTTGCGAGATGACACGTCTGCCACTCATATTGAAGTGCACTCCATGGCCAACAGTGATGAAATTATCAGCCACCCTAGGATGAACTGGTCGCACCACCTCGAAGCATAGGCCACCATCGTGCGCTCCTGGCGAGGGTCTTGCGCTCCTGGCGATTCCCATTAGTGAACGAGAAGGTGAAAACCTCCTAAACCTTTGATTGCATTCAGAATGCATTTGACTTAGAAGAGGTGATCAGCCTCTAACTTATGACAGGATGCTCCGAACAGCTGCAAAACACTTCAAGGCTCGGTGAGGGGTGGGTGTTAGTTTGGCTAACACCCCTCCGATGCTTAAGTCAGTAATTACTTCACAAAAATAATAATATGAAATTAAAATAATGGTTAAAGTCATACCTGAGGTCTTTGAAGTTTAGACAAGGATTCCTTGATATGCTCAAAGGATCTAGAAAGCACTTACATAAAATATAACTTCAAGTGAATTGCATTCCAAGCTCTTGGGAGCAGCTCACCTTCCATAGTAGCCAACCTATATGCTCCCTTTCCAGCTTCTGAATCTATTAAATAGGGACCTTCCCATTTGGGCGCAAGTTTCCCATGTGATGGATTGGTCGTATTTTGAAAAGCTTTTCTGAGTACCAGATCTCCTACTTGAAATCTTCTGATCCTGAGATTCCTGTTGTAAGACTTGGCTATCCTTTGCTGGTATGCTGCCATCCGGAATTTTGCGAGGTCTCTGACTTCATCTATCGTTTCAAGATCTTCAAGGAGCTCTTGCTTATTGGCTTCAAAATCCCGGCAGCTTGTTCTGGCAGTTGGCATCACCATTTCAGTGGGTATTACAGCTTCTGAGCCAAACACTAAGGAAAATGGTGTTCGACCAGTAGCATTTTTGGAGGTCGTTCTGTCGGCCCACAATACGAAAGGTAGTTCTTCAGCCCATTTCCCTTTTTTATCTCCTAGCTTCTTCTTAATTGTTTTGGTCAAAAACTGCCTAAGCAATTAGTTGATCAAACTTTGTAAGTGAGGTAGA
>JBCNJP010000010.1:89200129-89286499 GCA_039602395.1 Deinandra increscens subsp. villosa | reverse complement strand
CCCCCATATAGTAAATTTTCTTTCCCAAAATACCCCTCCGTGTTTTTTTTATGAAGTTATAAAAATTTTACAGTTTTGGTCCCTCCTATAAATTGTGCTAGTTTTTAGGTTTTTACAAAAATACTAGTTTTCGCCATATCCTTGCCCTATATATATATATATATATATATATATATATATATATATATATATATATATAGGGTGAGGTTCATTGTAGACACCCCCATAAGTGTAGACAGGTAGACACCCTATTTCACATGTGAAATTACTTTATTTCACATGTGTTTTCACATGTGAAATTTTCTGAACAATGAAATAAGGAAAAAAAGAAAAAAGAAATTAATCATAACCATTAGATCAAGAGATCTAATGGTGAAAAAAAGTGTCTACCTGTCTACACTTATGGAGGTGTCTACAATGAACTTTTCACTATATATATATATATATATATATATATATATATATATATAGGGTTAGGTTCAAATGAGAACTTTTTATTTTGAGAACTTTTGAGAACTAAATCTCAACCACAAATTTCAGGGGGGACCACTACAATTCATGGGAGGGGTGATACATGTAATAAACTTGTGGCTCAAATTAGTTCTTTTTAGTTCTCAAATCAAATTGGTTCTCAAATGATCCTCTCCCTATATATATATATATATATATATATATAAAAGATCCGTGTAGACCCCTTATTTTTTGTAGACCCCGTAGACCCCTTATAAAACTCAATAAAACTCATTAAAACTCACTAAAAATAAAACTCAGTTTTGTTAATTTAGTTTTTTTTTTATTTGCGATAAGCTTTTAAGAACAAAAAAAGACAATTAAAAAAAAAGAAAAACGAAAACATTAAAAATTGAACATTTTAAGACAATGAGTTTTAAAAATCAATGAGTTTAAAACTCAATAAAACTCAGTGTTGCGTTTAAAACTCATTATTTTAAAACTCATTCTCTTAAAATGTTCGATTTTTAATGTTTTTTGTTTTTTTTTAATTTATTTATTTATTTTTTTGGTTCTTAAAAGCTTATCGTAATAAAAAAAACCAAATTTACAACACTGAGTTTTATTTTTATTGAGTTTTATAGGGGTCTACGGGGTCTACAAAATTTAAGGGGTCTACACGAAACCCTTCCCTATATATATATATATATATATATATATATATATATATATATATATATATATATATATATATATATATATAGGGTTAGGTTCAAATGAGAACTTTTTGTTTTGAGAACTTTTGAGAACTAAATCTCAACCACAAATTTCAGGGGGGGGGACCACTACAATTCATGGGAGGGAGGATACATGTAAATAACTTGTGGCTCAAATTAGTTCTTTTTAGTTCTCAAATCAAATTGGTTCTCAAATGATCCTCCCCTATATATATATATATATATATATATATATATATATATAATTATGCAAGTTATATAACAATTACGTAACACATGTTTATAATTACGCGAAAGATATTTATTATTATGTAGATGATAATTACTCAAGTTATATGACAACACAGTTTTCTCAAAAGTTGATTTAAAATAAATATAGAAACACTATATACTAATTAAGAAAACATGTAATGTTTAATTTTATGCAATGTTTTAAAAACCGGTTTTTTAGTTGAACCGGAAAAGTTTCCGGGACTGGTTCGACCGGTCGGACCGGTTAGACCGGCTGGTTGAACCGGTTAAGGGATTTATATATATTTTTTTATAAAAATGCTAATAAACTTGTACACCCCAACAAAAGTAGTTAAAATACAATTATAATCCACTCAAAAATAATATCAAATATGTATTTCATAAGAAAATATAAGTTTTAAACTTTAAAAAATAATAAATAATAATAAAAAAGTTAAAAAAAAATAAAAAATCAGAAAACCGGTTGAACCGGACCGGTTGAACCGGAAAAAACCGGAAAACCGGCCGGTTCGAAGCGGGTCGGTTCAACCCAAAAAACCGGACATTAAAGAACCGGAAAGGTGGCCGGTCCCCGGTCGAACCGGTTGAACCGGCCGGTTCGACCCGGGTTTTAAAACATTGATTTTATGTAGTGGTTTGTTTAAAATAATGTCGCTTTAGGTGAACATGAAAAAAGTCAATAATTACAGGCTATTTCAATTTTCCTCATCCAGACACATTACATGCGAGTTGATTCTTTCTTTTGTGTAACAATTCCATCCCTAAATATGAACCGTTAATTCCCTAGTCCCTAGATCAATAACCCTTTTATCTTTTGCATAAAAGATTAGCTTTTGTGTCTAAACCTCCCTTGTATTAATATTTTATAAGATGTTTTAATTTTATGAGTGCATTTGCACTAAGGCCTTGGGTAATTGATCAAGACCACTCATGGTGTGTGGGTCATATTGTATTGGACACACATGTGACAATTGACATGATGATGACCATTCATGATGTGTGGCCCATCTTTTACTGGACACACATATGTCGTGAGAGACATCATGACCAAATTATTGATCCAAAACAATCACCATAGTTACAACACTCAAAAACCATTTTTTGTGAGACCATTCTAAGATTTGTATTTTCACCTTCTACTTTGGTTTCTCTTTATAAATACTATAAAGTAAAAATTTTAGGATGCTATTACAATTTAAATCATTATCATACACACAAAAAAGATAGATACAAATTTCTATTTTGCAATGTGTCAAGAATTTTTGCTTGTACTTTTCTAGCACCCAAGAGTCTTAAACTCGAAATAATGGCACGAGTTATCACGCGCCATACATATCGTTAGTGGAAGCCGGAAATGGGCCGGGTAAAAATATTTATATTGAAAAACAAAAAATTTTATGGGGGCTATTAATAAATTATTATTTATGAAAAGTACTAATTTATATTTAAGTTATGACCAACTCAAGTTTGGTACTTTCAATTTCCTGATGCATTTAGTCACCTTTCAAATACTTGTACTTTTCATCACTAAATGTGTACAAGAAGAAAAGGTTCCATTCACAACTAATATATAAGATGTTAATCATCTATTTTGAATAGATCTTTAATATTTAATTATATTAGTTAACAATTGTGGCTGATATTTAGGAATTTAAAATAATTAAGTTGATGTAGAAACATACCCACATTAGGTATTAGTTTGTCTACTGTTGGTGGATGATTAAAAAAATTAAAGCAGCTCACTTGCTTTAACACATAATTAACATAATACCTTTAGGTCTTGTAGAATTTAAAAATAACTTTTATTTGTAACAAGTTTTTGGAAATTTAAACTTTCTAGTTATTTCTATGCGGAGATATCTATCTTTTTTTATTTTTTTTTAATTTTTTTTTATTTTCATTTTCTATCATCTCTAAATCATATCGAATCAGAAAATGTCACGTCAAATTTCTCCAATCCATATCTTGATATCCCTAAGGCATAATATAAAGGAATCACTATATGTTAACATCTTTAAATCCATTTTTTAAAATATTATCTTTAACATAACACAACATACAACTTTTCACATGATATGTATGTATATATCTCACGAGATGAAATAAAATTGAATAGTTTTCTTTTATCTTCTTTCTAAATAATATCTTAGACAATAAAGCACATAAAAGCAGTATTTAAATGTTTTTAATGAATAAAGGCAAAGTGTGTGCACAGTGCATACATAATTTATAAATTGCTTAGTCCAGTACCTTCCTTAAAGGTCTCACCATCATTTGTTATATATTCTGTCCATAACTAAATCATAGGCACAATGTGCTCAATTTCACAATCTTTTCTTCAAGACCCACAAAAGAAATATACTTTTCTTACAAAACCCACACAGTTTATTCTATTTTCTTGAAAAAAAGTTGAAATTTTTATAGCAAATATGGTGGTGAAGAAGCCAAGAATAGTGATAATTGGGGCAGGAATGGCTGGTTTAACTGCTGCAAACAAGCTTTATAGAACCATTGGTGCAAAAGGGGGAATTGAGCTCTGTGTTATTGAAGGAGGGAATAGAATTGGAGGGAGGATTAACACCTCAGAGTTTGGTGGTGATAGAATTGAAATGGGTGCTACTTGGATCCATGGAATTGGAGGTAGCCCTGTTTATAAAATAGCTCAAGAAATCAATTCCATGGAATCAGATCAGCCATGGGAGTGTATGGATGGGTTTCTTGATGATCCAATCACCATTGCTGAAAATGGATATGTCTTAAATCCATCTTTAATTGACCCTGTGTCAAAGTTCTTCAACAATCTAATGGATTTTGCTCAAGGGAAAAGAATATCAATTGGTAATGAATTTGGGAATGGGAATCGGATTTGGAATGGGAATGGGAATAGGAGTGTTGGGTCTTTCCTTAGAAAAGGTCTTGAAGATTATTGGGAATTGGAATCAAGAAAGGGAAGTGAAGAGGTGACTGGGAACTGGAATAGGAAGTTGTTAGAAGAAGCAATTTTTGCAATGGAAGAAAACACTCAAAGGTATCATACAGCAGCTCATGATTTGTATAATCTTGATTATGATGCAGAAAGTGAATATATTATGTGTCCTGGTGAAGAAATCACTATTCCTAAAGGATACTCAAGCATTATAGAATCATTAGCATCTATTTTGCCATGTGGGGTCATTCAATTAGGCAAAAAAGTTTGTAAAATTGAGTGGCATCCTCACTTTGAAAGTTATGATGGCACAAGACCAGTGAAGCTACACTTTCTTGATGGTACAACTCTGTCAGCAGATCATGTTATTGTGACAGTTTCATTAGGTGTACTCAAAGCTGGACTCCGCGATTCCAACGATTCGGGTGTGCTTAAATTCAAACCCCCACTCCCGGATTACAAGACTGAAGCCATTTCAAGACTTGGGTATGGTGTTGTCAACAAGCTTTTCATGCAACCAGATCAAGATTTAACCGATTTCGATCACTTCCCATTTCTACAATTGGTATTCCATCGAAGTGATTCCGAAGTTAAGAATCCTAAAATCCCATGGTGGATTAGGAGGACGGCTTCGGTGTCCCCAATTTATAGAGAATCAAGAGTGTTATTATCTTGGTTTGCAGGTGAAGAAGCACTTAAGCTAGAAACACTTTCGGATGAAGTGATTCTTGATCAAGTCTCCACAACTTTATCCACTTTTTTGTCGAATTCGTCGGATTCTGATGAACAGTGGAATGGGAATGTGATCAAGAACTCATCAAAATTGAATCTTGTTAAGGTTTTAAAGAGTAAATGGGGGAGTGATCCTCTGTTTTTAGGTTCATATAGTTATGTGGCGGTTGGGTCAAGTTGTTGTGACATGGACACATTGGCTGAGCCATTGACCACAAGTGGTTCACACCCACTTCAAATCTTGTTTGCAGGGGAAGCAACACATAGGACTCATTACTCTACAACTCATGGTGCTTATTTTAGTGGGATTAGAGAAGCCAATAGGCTTCTTGAACACTATCAATGTATGAATTAGATATTATAATACTATGGAGGATGGTTGTTTTGGTAATTTACTTGTTTCTTCTTCTTATCTTTTTTGGAATTTATCATTGTTTTCTTATAAAAAAAACTTATTTCTTTTGGTTTTTTATATTAGTTATACGTTATTATATATGTCATGTTGACATTTATAGGGGTATATTATGTATCTTGTACTGTTATTATTATATATAGAGCGATTGTATTCTTGATTTGGTATTAAAAATAACTTAAAGTTTGTATTCTTGATGGTGTCAAACGCACATATACATCGTGGGTTAAACTTTTTCATCTCCATGTGAAAGCATACAAGGTGGCGGACCACATCGATGGTACCGCACCACCCTGAGACTGGCCCTTTATACGACACTTGGGCAGGAATCGGTTTGATGGTACTACTGTGGATCTATGAGACATTATTTGAATAAATAATATTGTATGACCTCTTTTAACAATATAGAGAAAATAAAGTTAAATACACGACAAGTACATTCCATGATTGAAGCAGGGGAGGATACACGTTTCACCGTGTCATTGAATTAAAAGATAATTTTAAAAATTTGATCGATTTATTAGTATATCAATAACCGAGTTAGATAAAAGATTTGTGCTTCTCAATGATTCTTATCGACCGGAATGAGTCCTCTTCAACATGGAATATTGAGAATACTCATTGAATAAGTAATTCATAAGAGAAATAATGTCTAAAAAAATCATGAAAAAAATAAAAAAATCTTGACAAACATTGTATATATATACAATTACAAACCTGTCCTATGTTTTCGTGCCCCAAAACAATATTTTTATATCCACGGCGGCATCCATCAATCCATCTTTCAAATCGCCGTCAACCGCCGCCCCTCATTATTTCCGGCGAACCCAGCCCTCCTCCGACCATCATGCGACAGCGGCGATCCCCCCCCCCCTTCACCCTCATTTCCCTGTCGTTTTTCCGACGACCCTGATATAGCCCTCACGGGGACGAACCCTCCGACCCTATCTCCCTTCAATGTTCACTTCAGACACCGAGGATGCAATTTGTAGTTAGTTTAAAGTGTGTGACGAAAACAGCAAATTATCACAAACTGAGTAAATCGTAAAAGCGGTCGTCGCCGGAGGTCAAAATCCCCAAATTCACGAGCAGCAAAAATGGCGGTGCGACAGAAGGCGGTGGCGACGCTGCCGACGCTTATGAGAGCATTACGGAAGGAATCGTCATCGATTCCGCAACGATTGTCGTCACTGCGACGAGGTTTCTCTCTATACGATCAAGTTAATCTCATCGATAACGTCCCCGAGGATCAATTGCGATTTCAAGGGTACAAAATCTGTTTTCGACTCATTTTTCAGTTAATTCTACGATTCGTCTTTCATTTTCGTCCTTTTATTGATATTCTGGAGTAGTGGTTAAGCCTAATTTTATGATTTCGAAATGATTTATTGTTGTGCGATGGGTGAACTGAATCAATTTACCAGAAATTGGGATGTTTTAGCTGTCGGATTATACTTGTATTGTCGGATTATACTTGTATTCTCTAGAAGGATGATTGTGTGAAGTTGAATTGTTATTGTTGTGTGATTGGGAAAATTGAATCAAATTACCTAGAAATTGGGGTGTTTTAGCTGTTGGGAACCGTAGCCACGACAACTCCGCCCAATCGACTTATCCGGCAACCCCTGCTGTTAACTCCGACAAGCCTTACTTGGTTTCCAGTAACCACGATGAACGAGTAATCAAAAGTCAAACCAAGGAACCGGTCAAAGCAAGTAAATGGACAAACGGAAACGGATTGAGAGATGTTGATAAACAGATTTTGAGTGATGATGATGATGATGTTCTTAGTGTTTGGTTATTATTCGATGATGTTCAGATTGATATTTGGTAACGGGTGTTTGACGACAGGTGATGGCGAGGACGGTGATGAACTACCGGGATAGCGGAGGATGGTGGCGGTGGTTGGTGGTTGTTTATGGTGGTCCACAATGGTGGCAAATAGGGTGTAAACCGGTGCTGATATTAAACCAATACATGACCCGTTTACACTTTCGATTACGTTTTCGGTGTGTTAACTCGGTACAAAAGACAAACCGACAACGAGGAAATGCTCGTGGCGAGAAACTAATCGAGAAGGACAATTCGCTTATCTTAATTGTACCACTTTATTATTCGTTTTTTCGTACTCGATACACGACCCATCGGAAAGGTAATCACGTTATATTATTATTATTATTATTATTATTATTATTATTATTATTATTATTATTATTACAAAATATTAAATGGTTTAACAAGTTACTGTATTTTGTATTTTGGAATGGGTTAAACCATTAAGGTGTGGTCCTTGAGGTTTAACCTAAGATCGATGGTTTATCCAGTTAAACCATTTAAACCCGATCTATGACATGAATGCGACCATTTAAACCATTTAAACATTATGGGACTGCTGTAATGGTAATATGTTTATTATCATTTGCTCGACTCTTGATCCTCATGTACCTTGAGTAATGTGAATATGCTATCTTTGATTATTGTGTAGGTTGAACAAAGTCATCATGTTTGTAGTGTTTTGTTTTGAATAAACATTTTTTTTGGCCTTTGCCTTTTAGTTGCTTTAGTTCAGTGCATTTGGACTATTGTAGGCTATTTTCAATTCAATTGTTGCTGTTTATTTAGGGATTTTACCACTGATATGTTCAAAACTTGGAGGTTGTGATGAGTACTATTTAGTAAAGTGGGAAGATATATAACCTGATGATGCTAAATGAAAGAGTTTACATTTTTCTATAAAAGAAATAGCTTCAAACCTGGGTTGAGTTGATCTATGTTCCCTTTTTAGTCTTAATTGGGTCAGATTTAACATGTGAAGTTTTAACATGTGCTTTATTTTCTTTGATAATATGGTGAGTGTAATTTTAGGTGGTGAATTTGAATTGTAGATGTGTCATCCTCAGATGTATCTGCTCTTTTTCTTGCTGCAAATTTCTACTATGGGTTTAATATATTATTATAGTGTTTTAAAATTTTAAAATGTTTGTAGGGGTGTTTTATAGGTGTTCACTTCTTTTCAGTGATCTTAGTTTGAAGGTATGTGCCTCCCTTTTTCATTATGGTGTAGTTTTAAGGTGTTAGCTTTTTGAAGTTTTCATTTTTTTAGTGTATAATATGATATCACGGTTTGTGTATAAATTTGACTTATGTTTGTTTAGTTTTGATGAACATAAGTTAGAGTCTATGGATAAAACACAGGGCTATAACTAGAAATTGATTCCCTAGAAGTTATTTTAGTGAAGTTTTACAAGATAGCATTTTGATTCTAGAAACACAAGGCTATAAAAACTAAACACGGACATATAACCACTACGGCAACATCACAATCAATAACAATTTTATGTTAAAATAAATATATTTAAAAGCAGGTTTGTAGGGAAACTTCTAATGGGCACGAAAACATAGGCCCTCCAATCTTGATGTATTACAAATACCCTTATAAATTTGACACCTTATCAAATTGCTAACTATTTCCATAACTTGTTTCTTGCATTTGGCTCATACAAACGACTCAAACCAAATAAAAGTGTAATCGACTTAAGTTTACATATATTATGAATATGAATATTTAAAAAAAAATATTGATTTCTAAACACACATAGGTATATATTATGAATAAGTATCGGTGAACCAAGTTTATCTATATGTTATGAAGGGTTCAAGCATCAAGGCTTATTCTAAATTTTTATTCACATTATACATTTAACGTATTGTTTATTTCTGAATTCTAAAAGTAAGCTATGAAATATGTACGGATTATATAAAGATATAAGCAAAGTATTGAGGTTTGGATACTTAGGGAGGTACTTTAAAGTTTTTTATTAAGCGCACTGCATATACTACTCTTTTTTACAAAATAAATAAATAAATAAATACCCTGTCGCCAGTTTATTTGACCTAGACTCTATTAGATATTCATTTGCATCATATTTTTCTCTCGCATTTGCTATAAATTTTAGAAAAATTTTAATTATTATTTGCATTCCGGATACTCTTCCTACACAATAACTACTACCACACGTCTTTTGATATAAAGGTCCCAGTATCGAACAAGTTCCATTATAATTTTTTTTTAAATAGATTTGCTTCGTTGTCTACTTTTCTTGTATTTGTCCAGATTACCGCAACAACGCGCGGTTGATCTCTAGTTACACATATAAGTTAAAAACACAAACAAAAGGTTGATAGGTTTTGTAAATCTAAACACTCATGACTATATGTCATGAATATAAAGAACACATGTAGAATAGCTTAAGTAATTTATTACAATTTTAATATGTCAGAAAATTTTTCTATATAGCAAAGCATTATTACACGACAAAGACACGACAAAGGTGAATGAATGGAAAATAATGTGATATTCGTATCGTAAAGATGCCGTTCCTATGTAGCGAAGGCCCACAATTGTACAATGTTGCAGCATGAAATCAGCCCAGATGTTGATGACCAATAGATAGATGATCTGATATTTGTTTTGACAGAATGTCGTTAATAATGAAGACAAGCACAGATGATTCTAGCCATCCGATCCATTGGAGGGTGGTGTGCCGCGTAAGGCTATCCGTAGTGGGGTGTTATAAGGATCATTTTTTAATATGAGCGCCCCTTATAACGCCCCTACCCACCTCCCGGGACGCCATGTTAGCAAAAAGGTTGGGGAGCGCCATATTAATGGCGCCGTGGAAGGAGGAGAAAAATTAAATTTTTTTACCGTTGAACGGTTATTTGATTTTATTTTTTCTAACCTATTTTAAACACTATATATACTAACTTCCATCTATTTTTTTAAACACACTCATTCCACTCATCCTCCCACTTTTATAAAATTCTTTCTACAAACTACAATCAAGATGTTTCCTCGTGGCGGATCTTCTTCAAACCCGCGCTTCCAAGCCCCGCGGCGAACAAACGAGACCGAGCAACAACCGCGGGACGATGGTTTTCTCGCGTATGTTACGAACATGACGCCCCCGCCACAAGCCTTCCCACCTTTTACACCTTACCAAAACTTCGGCTTCAACTCGTAATCGCAACAAAACTTCGCACCATTTCAAACGAGCCAAGGTTATTCACCGTATCAACCTTTTCCATCTCCCACCCCACCTTCCCGTCTGTCTTCACAAGAACCCGTTACGGTTTCCCCGGATGAACCCGAGGAGGTTCCGGAGACGCAAGAGGAGGCGGCGCCGGTTGAACCGAGAAAACGGAGATCTCACAAGAAAAAAGACACCGCGGAACTGAGACAACGAAAAGTTGTGCAACATTGGACCGAGGAGGAGGAGGTGGCACTAGCTCGAGCATGGCTTGACGTGGCGGAGGATCCCATTCACGGTAAATAATATTTTTAAAAATTAAAAAAATAGTACACACAAATTATTAAATTTTTTTAAACGCAGGTAATAGTCAAGATCTTGTGACTTTTTGGTCGGAGATTCGTCGCAATTTTTTCGTTGAGATGAAAAGGGAGCCGTACCGACCTAACGATTCGTTCTCGGGAAAGTGGAAGAAAATGAACAAGAGGATAAAAACCTTTTCCACCGTATACGGTCGGATTAAAAGTGGTCGACCGAGCGGTGCAGACGACACCGACATCATCGTAGCGGCGTTGGCGGAGTATCGAGCGAACACGCCGGCGTTTAACAACCTCAAGGCTTGGCGAGTGGTTTACAATGCACCAAAGTGGATGAATCAATCGGATCTCTCAAGGCCGACAAGACGACCAAGTAAAAAAATAAAAAAACGTCGTTTTCCGCCGCCGCCACCGACTCCCCTAATATGTCCGACGCTCGGGCATTTGATTTGAACTATGTGGACGATTACGACGACGATGTCGAAATCGAGTCTGCTAGGGCGCCAGGTAGGGACAAGGCAAAGGCAAAGGCGAAGGGGAAACGAGCGGCCTCCTCATCGACAAGTCATGCACCATCCTCCGACTACGACGTCCGCCATGAAGAAATGCGAGAACGTTTTGATGATTTATTGACGATTAAGAGAGAACAAGCGAAAGCCGTTAACGCTCGGCAAAAAGAAAAAAGTGTTGGAGAGACTCATGAAACCGATCCCCGAAGACGAACCCGCCCGAAGCCTCGCGTTGCAAATTCCAACGTATATCATGAAAGAATATGGCACTTTAGATTTTTTTTTAAGAATCTAGGTTTGTTTTTTTAACTTTTCATGTTTGGTGTCTTTTTTTAATGAATGTTGTATCTTTTAAAAAAAAAAAAGGTTAGATGTATCATTTCTGGCCAACGCTGATGTGATACATCACTTTATGCACATACCCTTATCTAGTTCATAATCCTTAGGTGAAAGACAAGTAACCAACACGAAAGCTAATTCATTTAAGTAGAACATTAATTTGTCTATTAATTTTGGTGATTGTAATAGACTTTATCACAACTTCATTACTTTATAATTATGGTCCTTATTTATGCCTGCTCATTATTACTATCCAATAAATCACTCTAATTCTCTTTACTAAATATCTTACTATTCTCACTCCTGTCCACTCTAAGCCTTAACTTTCGGAGTTGAAACCTTAACTGGAACCAATTTTGCTGCTTGGAAGGATTCTATGAACTTGTCTCTCGGCATATTAGGTTTTGATCATGCACTCATAGATGATGCCCCTGATGCTATCACCAGTTGGAGCACTACTGAACAGAAGAATGCTCATGAGAAATGGGTGAGGTGCAACAAGATGTGCCTTTTTTGATCATGAAGAAATCTATTGACATTACCATCAGGGGAGCCATACCAGATTCTGAAAATGCCAAAACTTACTTGGAAACCGTGGAGGAGTATTACAAAGGAACCTCAAAAGTGCATGCTGGCAACCTTATTCTTAAGCTGTTAACTTCTAAGTATGACGGAAAAGGCAGTATTTGTAAGCACCTGGTGATGATGAACGGCATCGCCAAGAAGCTCAAGGCTTTAGAGATGCCGATCGGTGAGACTTTCCTGGTTCACTTGATTATGACCTCTCTTCCCGCGTTGTTTGAAACCTTCAAAGTCAACTACAATGCTCAGAAGGACAAGTGGAAAATGAGCGAGCTAATTGAAATGTGCGTGCAAGAGGAAGAACATCAGACTCTTGACAAACCAGAAGTTGCTTACCTCGTGACAGCTAACTCCAACAACAAGAGGAAGGGCAAGTTTCTACAAAGGGAGTATCCTAAGGCTCAGAAGAAGGATGAAGGTACGACATCCAACTCTAATAACTCCAAGAATAAACCTTACTGTAAGTTCTGTCGCAAGCTTAGACATAAACAAAAGGACTGCAAAGGTTTCAAGGAGTGACTGGCTAAGAAAGGTAATAATCTAAATATGATAATTGAGTCCTTTAATTTAAATGTTCCAACTAATTCATGGTGGTTTGATTCTGGTTCTATGGTGCATGTAACTAATTCTACTCAGGGCTTCCATACAATCCAGAAGTTGGAACGAAACCAAAGAACACTTAAGCTGGGGAATGGAAAGGATTTGGCCGTTAAAGCTGTGGGAACCTTAAATTTAATAATGAAAACTAGGTTTATGTATCAAACTTTATGATACCTTATATATTCCTGAGATTACTCAGAATCTTGTATCAGGACCAAAGTTAGATATGGACGGTTTTGATGTTTCTCATAGTCATGGCAAACTTACTATCTATTTTAGTTCTTAAGTATTTGGTTTTGGTTATCTGGATGGTGGTCTTTATAGATTAGAACTGGATGATGTTTTCTCTAATTCTTTGTTGTCATATAACATTAATAAACCATCAACAAAGAGAAAACCCAAAAGAGACTTAGAAACTTCATCTATGTTATGGCATCAACGTTTAGGCCATATCTTACGTGATCGTTTATCGAAGCTCGTGAAAGATGAAATTTTACCATCTCTTGACTTCAATGATTTTGGAACATGTGTCGAATGCATTAAAGGCAAAATGACATCAACTAATAAAAAGGGCGCCACTAGAAGTTCTAGATTATTAGAAATTATTCATACTAATATTAGTGGCCTCTACACTACCACTGGAATTACATGACATAAACTTTCATAAATGATTATTCTCGTTATATGTATTTGTATCTCATCAAAGAAAAATCTGAATCACTAACAACTTTTAAAGACTATACAACTGAAGTTGAAAAAAATGCAGTGAGTTGTCAGATCAGATAGAGGAGATGAGTATTATGGTAGACATACGAATTTGGGTCAGGCCCCTGGTCCATTTTATGAGTTTTGCAAAAGCCAAGGGATCATGAACCAATATACCATGCCTGGTACTCCTCAACAGAATGGTGTTGCTGAAAGGAGAAACAGAACCCTAATGAACATGGTACGAAGTATGTTAGCCAACTCAAGCTTACCTCTATTCCTTTGGACCGAGGCCATGAAAGAAGCCGTTCATATACTCAATAGAGTTCCCTCAAAATCGGTCCCTAAAACTCCTTATGAACTGTGGACATGAAGGAAACCGAGTCTAAAACATATGAAAGTATGGGGTTGTCTTGCCGAGGCCAAACTCTATAATCCCTTCTTAAAGATACTTGATATGAAAACCGTAACCTGTAACTTCATCGGTTATCCCGAACACTCAAAGGGTCATCGATTTTATTGTCCTTCCCATGTCACTCGTATAGTAGAAATAAGAAATGTCGTGTTCCTTGAAGATCATAACATCTGTAGGAGCATTGGAAATTCTTTCAATGATTTGCGAGAAGTGACGCGAGGGGGGGGGGGGACTCGTCGCTTACCATCACTCCGATTACTCCTCTTGTACACACCTCTGTTTCCGAAACTACACCTACACAACTTCCCACACCACCTCCCTCACTAGGAAATGAAGACACTTCAAACGAACAATCACAAAACAATGTTGAACCCGCTGAACCCATTGTTCAAACCAGGAGATCATTTAGGGTTAGAAAGCCCACTAACTTTGATGATTATGTAACTTACCTGGCTGAAATTTAATCAGATGGTGGAAAGTTCATCGATCCCACCTTTTACAAAGAAGCCATGAATAGTGATTAGTCTTCTGAATGGAATAAAGCTATGCATGACGAGCTTGAATCCATGAAGAAAAATGACGTTTGGGATTTAGTTGAATTACCCAACCGTGCAAAACCCGTAGGATGTAAATGGGTCTTCAAAACCAAAATAGATCCTCAAGGAAACGTCGAACGCTACAAAGCGAGGTTGGTTGCAAAAGACTACGCTCAAAAAGAGGGAATTGATTATCAAGAGACTTTTTCCCCTGTCTCTCGAAAGGATTCCTTAAGGATCGTTGCCGACCCTAGTAGCTCATTTTCATTTAGAGTTACATCAAATGGATGTTAAAACTGCTTTCCTCAACGGTGACTTGTATGAAGAAGTGTTCATGACGCAACCTGACGGGTTTAAACCAGAAGGTCAAGAACATTTAGTCTGCAAGTTAAAGAAATCTATATATACAGGTTGAAAAAAACATCGCATCAGTGGTATCTAAAGTTTGATGAAGTCATAAAAAAGCAAGGTTTCCTGAAGAATCAAGTGGACCAATGCACCTTTCTTAAGATGAGTGGGAGAAATTTCACTGTAATTGTCTTGTACATAGATGACATTCTCTTGGCAAGTAATAGTTTAGATATGTTGCATGAGTCAAAGCAATTACTTTCACTCAACTTTGACATGAAGAATATCGGAGAAGCTTCTTACATTATAGGCATCGAAATACACCGAGATAGAGCCAAAGGGATCTTAGGCTTGTCCCAAAAGGCCTACATTGAGCGCGTCCTTGCTCGATATAACATGGAACACAGTTCCCCTTCTAAAGCTCCTGTAGTTAAAGGAGTTGTCTTCGGCTCTTTCCAATGTCTGAAAACAGATGAAGAAAGGGAGAGAATAAGAATGATACCTTATGCATCTGTAGTTGGGAGTCTTATGTATTCTCAAGTATGTACTCGTCTAGATATTGCTTACATGGCTGGCATGTTAGGCCGTTATCAAACTAATCCTGGCCATGATCACTGGACAACAACTAAGAAGGTTCTTAGATATCTGAATGGGATGAGAGACTATACACTGACCTACAGAAGAAGTGATAATTTAGAACTAGTTGGATATTCCGATTCCGATTTTGCTAAATGCAAGGATGATAAGAAATCCACCTCGGGATACATCTTTATGTTAGCTGGCGAGCCCATTTCGTGGAAGAGTCATAAACAACAGCTAACTTCAACATCCACTATGATGGCAGAGTACATTGTTGTTTACAACGCAACCTGTCATGGAATGTTGCTTAGAAATCTGATTATTGGACTCAAAGTTGTTAATTCCATTTCTAGACCATTGAAGCTTTATTTTGATAATTCAGCTGCCGTTACTTTCTCGAACAGTAAAAACTCGACCGGCGCTGGACTATATCTCGATACAAAGTATTTGTTCGTTCGTGAACGAGTTGAGGAAAATGTTCTTTGTATGGAGTATATAAGTACTAAGGATATGCTTGCGGATCCGATGACTAAGGGTCTCCCGCCTAAAGTATTCGAAGAACTTGTTTCGAGGATGGGCTTTACCAAAGACCTTATCTAGCATATCGTACTTCTTATTCTAATTTAATTTCCTCTCTGTTTGATTTTGTCTCTAAATATGTTATGCACGCATTATTGACATACAGACAGTTTTATTATAAATCAACGTTAAGGGCTTATTTTTGTGATTGATTCTGAATATAAGTTGAATTTTAAATTTGGGGTTGTAATATGACTAATGGGGGTCTTTAGTTGGATAATCAATTCTATGACTGTATTTTTCTGCTGCAATTTTGGTTTAAAATTGAAATGAGTATTAAATTCTGATCAGACTTAGCTAATAACTCATTATAAATGATTGCTCGGCCAAGTGGAGAATGTTAGACCCATATATTTACTGAATATATATATATATATATATGTATTTCTATATGTATTTCATATATATATATATATATATATATATTATGGCCTTTAATCATTTATCTTAAATGATCAATTACCTAATTAACCCTATCAAATATTTATTTGATGGACGTAATTGTCCTTAATGATAGAATCAGGGTTTCCCCTTGGGTGTATATATAGGGCATGTATTGAGAGTTTGAGGCCAATCACCTCTCATAAATTCGTCCTCTCTCTCTGCTCTCTCTCTCTCTTAATTCGTAGACCCTCTGTGATTCCCAACATCATCATACACCCTAAACGGGAACCAAGTCAACTCACAGGATGCATGAGCAAGGAGGTGGAACCGGATTGTAACCGCCGGGCCGGGTTCTAACCTAACCGGTTTCATTTATAACCGGTTTTTTTTCCTAACCGGGTTCGGTTTTTTTTGCGTAACCGGTCGTGTAACCGGTTAAGATGTTCACCTCTAATCTGACTACTGCTGATCACAACCAGATAACCACTAAGTAATATTTATTATGTGTTATCTGTTTATATTATAACGATTCAGGATTCGATCAACAGGGGTTTGAGAAGTTGAAAGTGGAATGTCATCGCTATCATGTTATGGATCATTTTGCTAGTGTTCAAATCCGAAGGAAACTACTCAAGGAAGTTCTTTAAATGTAAATGCAAGTTCTAGAGCATGATATCTGAAGTTCACCAAGTCGATGATATATATATTGTTGAGATTGGTTATCACTTGTTGATGTGACACTTCCAAGTAATTTTGATTTAGTGATTGAAATACCTAACTTGCTAACTGAGGTACCTGATATACAACCTAAGATTCTTGAACTTAGATGATTGTGTTGAGTGGACTTCACATGCAGAAGAGGTAATGCAAGCTAGAATAAACTTTTCTTATGGAATTCATGTTCCATAAACTGGCATGCAGAAGAGATAATGCAAGCTAGAATAAATTTTGAATATGGAATTCATGTTGCAGAAATGACAACTTTTTTTAATTAAATATTCTTTAATAAAAATGTTACACATTGTGTTATAACACGTGAGTAACATACACGACTTAAGACAATACGCAGGGAAGGCGGGCAACAAGCTGCGCCGCCAACCCCTTTTGAATAGCAAACCCTAGCCGTATAAAAACAACATTCTTCAATCTAGAGCCCGCACTATTCCCGCGCATGACTTTTTGGATCCGGTTCAACATGGCCACCGCCTCTGTCTCTAGATGGCCGAATGTATCGAAAGCGAAAGGAACAAACACATGTTGATTTTCAATGCACGCTTTCTCATGTTTGTTAACCTTTCCAGCAGCTGCTTTGGACACCGCCTGACCCGCTGTGAAGGTGCTGGCCCTCAGCCCCACAAGAGGGGAAACCCCTGTTAAATCAACACAAGCGTGTTTCCCATTCTGCCACCCAAAAACAAGTATGTCGGCCGGCCGGAGAGTTGAGCGCCCATCCAGGGGGTCAGACAGGAAGTTAACAGGAGCTTCTTTCCTGGCCGAGATCCCAGCCCGCCTGAAGATGTCAAACAGAACGTCACGAACCACATCATGTCGATATTTAAACCCTGGGAGCTCTTTGCAGTGGACAGCATGCTCCCCGAACGAATCCAAACATGCCTTGTTGCACACGGGGCATTTTTCATCCACAGGGAACAGGGGAACCATGAGGCGATATTTGAGAATGGCCCGGTATTCGACAGGCGACATGTGTTGCCCCAACCCATCAATAGGGAGAGCATGGAGGAAATCTTGCGCATGTGGTTGTCGGAGGCATTCCCAAACGGCCTTTTGCCTGACTGTCATCTCAAAAGTTGCTTCCATCTCGAGCATGCTTTTACCAAAGAGGGCATTCGCCAAAACGTGTTGGGCTTTTGGTGGGGCGGTGTCCTTATTGGTGAAACCGCTCAGATCAAAGCCCGGAATAATGTCATGGAGACCAGCCAGCGCATTCTCGTAGTCGGGGCCCATACCACAACCCCCACACCCCCGTAGAATATGGTCTTGCAGAGTCAAAGTTTGGGCGCGCGAAGCCACAAAAGCGTACGACGAGCCTCGACCGCCGAATAAACCCCCAGACCCCCATGCCGAGTCGGCAAAGAGGCAAGTCGCCATTGCAAGTCCCCAAAGAAGGGACCCCCACACACGACAATGTCCTCGACGGCCGCCCGCAAATCCTTATCAAAACCAACCGCTGCGGCCATCATATGAGTAGGGGGCAAGTTCTAAGGCCAAAGAGAAGCTTGGCGAGCCCCATGCACGAACGAAGCAGAAGGAGTTCGCATTGTGGGTCGTCAAGCGTAGGGAGGAGGCGCATAAGATCAACAGCATTAGAGGCCCTCCTCGCAGCCAGCCCCTGAATAAACTGGCCATCCAGACTAACAGCCCCACCAAGGAGCTTCACCCCCTTGGTGGGTCGGCTAATGTCAGCAGGGAAGAGGCCCGGCCGAATTTTCTCGCCATCACAGGATGGCCAAAAGAGTTCCGTCTTCCGAATATTAAGGGTCAGTCCCAACGACGGCCCCCTCTCGTTGATGATCCCGAGGGCCTTAGCCACCTCCCCAGTATCCCCAATAATCGTTCCATCGTCAAGATACCAGGCATGGAGCAGCAGGTGACATTGGTCACGGATATGATGCACAAGCGGGTGAAGGACGAGGGCAAACAGGAGGGGGCCCAGTGGGTCACCCTGCTGAACCCCAGTAGTGGCCCATATATGATCATCTCCTAGGTATAAGCGGGCAGGCTGCCCGTATAGAAGTCAACCCAAGGCGAAATGGACGGGCACCTAAGCCTGACCTCACGAAGAAGGGACGACCTATCGACCAGGTTGAATGCGTTGGAGAAATCGACCGTAAGCATAGCGAGCCCCCCATCATGATGTCGTTCCTCCACCAGACGGTTAACGCTATGGAGAATTGCTTCAGCGCCACCCGATACCCCAACCCCAAATTGGAAATCACCAAGGTATTTAGATATTTCTTTACAAACCCCTTGCATCGCAACCTTGGAGACCAGCCGCCTCCAGATAGTACCAACGGCAATAGGGCGAATCCCATTGTCAGGCTTAAGGAGCGGCGTTAGGGGGGCCGAAGCCACAAATTCCGCTAAGCCGACCGGACACCGCCCCTCCAGCCAAAGGTTAACGACCGTGGTAATGGCGTCCAGGAGGTCCCTAGCCGTAGCAGACATTTCCCCGCACAAGCTGTCCATAAGGTGTTGGGCACGCAATCCATCCCTCCCACACGACGTCCCTTTAGGGAAGGATTGGATGCATTCAAGGACCCGCGCCCCACTCGTGACAAGCGGAGGCTCGGAGAAGGGAGCCGAGGGCATGGATGGCGACGGGAGGTGTGGGTGCTTGGCTTCAAGGGCACGTGTGGTTTCGTCGTTGTACGGCGCCACCCCAGATGAAGATAGCACCTTCACGGCCGCGGTGAAGTGACCGTCAGCGATTTTCCGGATGCATCGCTTGACGTTGGGCGTCACGTGGTCCCCCTTCTCATCAGAAACAGCGCCGGAAGACCCTTTAGCCCCTCCCCCAGGATTGTCAAGGATACCCTTAACCAACTGTTCAAAACCACCCTCACGCCCCCAAGTAGCCAAGGATGTCAAGATGGACCTGCACTGCAGAGCCTTCCGGTTCCCAGAGCGGCAATCATGCCGATTCTGAGGTCTGAAAACCTGCAAGGTGCACCGAGGGAGAAGAAGCAACCTAACCCAGGCATCATCAGAACCAGGGTGGGCTGCCACTCGAAGAAGGGAAAATTTAAGCGCCTGGGAGAAGGCTAGTCGGCAGCTGTGGGGAATGCTCTTGACAGTAGTAACGCGGGCCTTAAAAACCCGGTCGAGCAGCCCCCTATCCAACTGAAACGAACAAGGATCATGAGGCACATGGGCAGGGGGCGACGGTATGGGGATTCCCAAGATGTGGCAAACAATATCATCACAAGAGGCGGTTAACCGGACAACCTCGTCGGGGTGGTGGCAGCCGCGACTCAAGGCATTAATTTTCATGCATCGCCCGCACATCCAATAACCGCAACCTTTTAAGGCCCCATCCATAGCAGAGAAAGCCCCGGCATCAGATGCCAGCACGTCCCGGATGGTGCTTCGGCGCTCATCTGACGAAAGGTGAAAGGTCTTGAGATGCGAGATGAGGCGGGAGATCCCTTTGGAGCTAATAACACTATCGGGGCAACAATGGAAGGATCGTAAGGGGCACTGAACGGACCCCCTAGACGGCACCGAGGCGGATGCCATAGAAACTCGCGGTTCGAGAAGAAACGCGATGAGGAAAGAGTGCTAAGAAAGCACCACCGGGAAAACCAACAGAGGGTTGGCAGACCCCGGTCCTAAAAAAGGAGAATTAAATCATCCCCGCTATGGATTCTTATATATAATTATTGATCAATAATCAATTAAAAGAAAAGGTTTTGAGAAACTGAATCTGGTACGGACACCCACGTTCTTTCTATGAAAGTTGTTATACCGAAACCAAAAGGATTAAATGTGATAGATCAGTATTTTCAAAAGGGCTTCTTGAAAATATCCTTTAACCATTTAACCCTAAAAATTCCAAATATGTAGGCAGCCGCTTCAATTCGTCCCCCTGCTCCATACAAATATTTTTCTTCATATTCTTTCAACACAATATATGCCAACTTGATAATTACAAATTGAATTATCATATTATCATGAATGTAGCGTTGTGTCGAGGTTCGGCACGGTTCCGGGCGGATTTCGACCGAGGTCCGGCAGGGTGGGTTCAGTGGGGTCCGGCGTGAGGTGGTGGGGGGAGTTCGGCCGGAATTCGGCGGTGATCCGGTGCGAGGTTCGGCGAGGGTTCGGCGCCGGATCGGAGTGGCCTCGGAGCAGCTTCGGCGGCGGTGTTCGGAGCAGGATTGTAGTGGGTTTCGGAGGGGCTTCGGCGGGGGTTCGGGGCTGGCTTCCAACGGCCGTTTTTTTTGAATGGGGGAGGAGGGGGTTGGGGTGGGGGAGAAGGCTGAGATGAGCGGTAAGGGCGGCAGGCAGGAGGTGGCGGAGGTCGGAAGTGGGAGGCCGGGGTAGGAAGAAAGGAGGCGGAGGTCGGTCGGGGAAGGAAAGGCGGCGGAGGAAGAAAGGGGTGGCGGCGAGCAAGAGGAGGTGGAAGAGGGCCGAGGGGAGGTGGGAGGTGGGAGGCGGAAGGCGCGGCGGAGGAAGAAAGGGGTAGCGGCGGAGGAAGAAAGGAGGCGGCGAGCAAGAGGAGGTGGAAGAGGGCCGAGGGGAGGTGGGAGGTGGGAGGCGGAAGGCGGGGAGGAGGAATCAAGCCTTAATTAATGATATAAAATGAAAAGGAAAGAAAATTGAAGAATTATTTAACAATGAAAAGAATTGTCAAACTAACATTAAGGTTTTATAAGTAGATATTTAATATATGTTTTGTATTCTAAGGAAACTTAAAAAACAGAAATCAATGATCTACTTGAGCAAGTTGTAAAACTGAGAAATTATTATCAAAATGAAATAAAAAAAACGGGATCGAATGAATCCTTCCAAATAAACTTGATTATGTGGTGGCAAATCAAATTTTGAGCAAAGTTAGAAAGGAATCGGGTTAACTAGAAGCATGAAAACTAAAGAAGCTGATCCTCCTTTGAATGAAAACTATGTTGTTATGCCTGAAATGACAAAGGTCAATGATATATATGTTGATGAAATCATTTCTCAATGTGAAAATATTGCTATTCCTGCTGAATTTGTTTTTGAAGTTAATGTTTATGATACAAATGAGTAAAACTAGAAAAAAAAACATTAGAAAATGACTCAAGTGCTTTCACAAATATTTTAGAAAGGATTCATGAAGAGAAAATAGTGAAAAATCTAGATGTAGAATTAATAGTTACCATTGAAAAGACAGAAGATGTAAAAGACATCTCCGTATACACAAAATATGTAAAATCTAAAAAGACAGTAGACACACTTAGGGTGGGGAGTATGGGCTGGCAAAAACAATCGGAAGGGGGGGGGGGGGGGGGGTGGTGGGGGGTGGGGGGAATTCGGCAAGTATTTGGCAACCATACTCCCTCCTTAGGCAAGTTGTAAATTGGCAACTTGGAGGTCCAAAATTGGTGAGTTGTTCCTGATGGTTGTCAAATCTCATGTGTGTGATGTGTGTGATGTGTGTGGTCTCACCTCTTCAAAACTATCCTAAAACTCGCCTAAGACCATACCCTCCTAAAAACATAAAAAAAGATATCATTTTTTCTCATCCTTCTATTGGTTAAAAAAGTTAATCCTAAAAACTTTCCTAAGACCACCCCCCACTCTTATAGGGTCTGTTATTACAATTATGAAATCACTATTTTTATTAGGCAATTTTCGATCAATACAAGGGAAACAAATATCATTCTTATATGATTCTAAGTACTATGATAGAGATGATGGATAGATTCATGATCATCAAAAGGAAATCAATCATATAAAAAGAAAAAAATTCAAGAGTTTCACAAGTTGAACAAAAACAAAATGATTTCAAACATGTTTAAAAGGTGAAAATTCAAAAAGATTTAAACAAGTTTGGGTTCCTAAATTGATTTTTGTCTCTTCAACCTATAGTTGTTACCAATGAATATACTTTGAATACAAATTATCCAAGTCAAGTTGTAAGTCAAATGGCCAATTGTTTTTTTTTTCTTTTCAGGGTTATGATCCGCGGTGAAGATTAACATCTTAGCTGTGAATGTAACCAATTTTTTTTAGAAATTATTTACTCATTGTCTACTTTAGAACATATATTGGTTGTTGATACCTTGATAGAGGCTATAGAGTCACAAGATAGTGGTTGTAAATCACCTCCATTCCTAGTGTTTTTAAATGGCAATCTAATTAGGTGTGTTATCATTGTGTTGGAATAATTTCACTTAACATTTTATGCGGTTTTGTAAAGCATTAATCGAGGGGAGATACGTTTAATAAGACAGTAAATTGCACTTTTTGTCCTTTAGGTTTACATCGAACTTTATGTTTCGTCCTTAAACTAAACAAATAACAGAAATCTGCCTTTCTGTTTGTATTTTTAACAAGTTAAACCATTTTCTCTAACGGATTTTAAGTTATGGGGTTAAATCTAGTCATGTGTTATGCACATGAGGGTATTTTAGTAATTTTACATGAGAAGGATGATTTGTGTAATTTTAAAACGTTTAAGAAAATCTTCTCTAATTAACACCAAACTTCTGTCTCTCCCTCATCTCAAATCAACGACTCTAAAATCCAAACCTCTAAATCACCATTAACTCCGTCAAGATCATCAAAGTGTGTGTATACCCAACAGTTCAAGATCATCTAATACCACACTAAATGTAACACCCCATAATTTCATAAATATAAATATATATAGTAAATACGTGTTTATATTATCAATAAGTGAGTTTAATTGATAAATGTGGTAAGACTAAACATTGGATAAGTTGCATGTGTTAGAAATATACGTTTGATAGCCAATATGATAAAACGTGCATAAACGGATGTGTTAATGTTAATGAAAGTAAAATATGAAATGAATACTTGTTTATATGAATAGCATGATGATACATGAATCATTTGATGGATATACGTGTGAATACGTGTGTTAATAATTAACAGAAAAGTAAAAGGGCTCAAAGTGTAATTATTATAAAGATATAAACGTATACAACTATTATACGTGTCTATAATTATTATAAGTATCCCGAGGCTTGGTAAAAATTAATCTTAATATGATTCATAACATAAAATGATAAGTATTGTAAAGTTTGAGGCGCTAAAATGTAATTTAGCAATAATAAGTAAATAAATATATCTATGTAAATATATATCATCATACGAATCCCAAGCCTTAGATACCTTAGAGAATGTTAGAAATATGTCCCATAATGTTTTGGTACGTAAAATGATAAAATGATAGAAGTATAGGGGGCTAGAGTACACCAAACCAAACCACAAGGACTAATATTGTAAAAACATGAAATCTAGCTGAATACATGTGGCTCGCGTGTCGCGAGGCACGAACCTATGATTGGCGCGATATGCGAGAGGTCGTTGGAGGGCAGATTGTTCACCAGGTGCATTTTAAGCCACGTAAACTCAACTTGGAGCCCAAGATTCTTCGATTTGGTTGCAGATTTCGAACATGAATCACCATAGGACGTGTTAGCAACCTAAGATGCATCAAATAGCATAAATAGAAGCCTCTGATCCTCAGAATAACTTGCCAATTCACTGAAAATCAACCCAAAAACCCTCATTTCGAACCAGAAACTTCGTTAGAGCAATACACGCAAACGGTGAGGATTCCGAAGCTGAAATTATGCAATCAAGTACTATCTGGTATTCTAAACGATAACCTCTTTCAGTTTTTGATAATATTATGTCCAAGTATTATTTCTAAAATTATGTAAAAATTAGGGTTCTTGAGCTTGTTTTGCTATAATTGGATAATCGGGTGGGAATTAGGGTCTGAATTTTTTTTGGTAATACTAAAATAATGTGTTTTAAGAAAGACCTAAGTTTATTTCACAATTGGAAAAGGTTTGGTAATGGTTTTGTTAACGGGTCAAAATTTGTTTTACCCAAATTAAGTAATTGGTGTTGAATTAAGCTTTGATATTATAAAATTTTATAATGGATAATACCCTAAGTTGGCTTGAAAATAAAATGAGTTTTGATGAAGAAACAAGAAATACGTGAAATTAGGGTTTTAAATTATGATTATTTTAATATAAAATAATCCGGAGGGTATGGGGACTTGAATTTTGGTATAGTAACATGTTTTTATATATAGTAAGTATATATGAGCTTAAAATGAATAAATTATAAAGTATTAAAAATACCAAGTTAATCGGATATTAGAAGTTTGTGCGGACCGGAATGGTAAATGCCTGTACACTGGGGTTTCAGACAAAACAGGGGTGTCACATAAATCCCAACTGGGACCTGACATACCTCACTAGGCGATCCTGGGGTGAGCGTTTGCTTATAGGAATGTGCATCTTTATAATTATCAATAAAAAGAGATATTATGCCTATAATGGCATTTTAGTCATTTTGACCTTAATAGAAGTAAACCTTAATAATTGGATATTATTAAGATAATAGATCGTAGAAATAAACACAGGAAGTGTTTATAATGTTAAACCTTGCGTTAATGCCATACGATACGCAATTAGGTTAACCAAGGATTCTGTCGGAGGTTCTGTTCGACTTTAACGAGTAAAGAGATAAGGTGAGTTCTGTGAGCCCACTTTTAAATGTTTTAATGTTTTCGGGATGATATACATACAATATTCAACTGTTTACTTGAAAAGTATTTGAAATGCTTTTATCTGAAAGTTTGATTATCTTAACTGATAAACTGATGAGCTGTTTGAAGTGATACGTGTTATATTATGACGGTGTTTATGAATGTTTATACATGTTAGTAATATATATGAAGTGATTATGATAGAATAATGCATATGAAATGATTATTAAGGTTATGTGCTATATTTACTTTGAAACTAGGTATCCAAATGATAAGGGTTTGTTAATAAACGCACCAGTGAGTATGTATGATTATATGAGAACAGATGATACATTTTCTATATTATTATAAGGTGGATATGCCGCTGGTACATCCGGTATATAAGCATGGTAGTATAGTTACACGGTATATCGAAAGTGTGGAGGATATGCCGCTGGTACACCCTGTATACATACACCTAGGTACATTGGAGGATGTTCATTTGTTGCAGTATATGAATGCATTATCATGTTCATTAACACATCTAAGTCATCTGGATATCTAACTAGAGACGGGAAGTAGTACTGTGGTGGTTGAAAAGATGTTCGATATAGAATGATTATAACGTATTAAGAAGTAAGGTTATAAGGAAGGTTATCAGAACTGGGCGCAGGGCTCCGGGTCAAACACCCGACGGAGTAAAGGGGTAGTGTAGGATCCGCTGCTATGGATGCGTTAGGTGGAGCACTATCCGACCTAATGCAGTAGTAAGGTAGATGAAAAACAGGTCATAGAGAAAGAAGGTTAATGAGATATATATATTTCTAGGGAAACGTGTTTGATTGTAATGTTATGTTATGTATGACGTTGTCATGTGTTATACTTGATAAATGTTTGTATAAGGTTTTAACCTCGCGAACGGGGTAAAGGTTTTAAAATGTAGAACTCACCAGCGTAAGCTGACCTTTTCCCAAAATAACGTATGTATGTCAGGTGTAGGTGAGACCTCTGCGAGCAAGGGCGGAGCCCTCGTGATAAGAGACTGATCGGACAAATTATTAGAGGACCTGTTGGAGGTGCTGGCTTAGTTGTAGATAAATAAAGACGGTTATAGTTAGTAACGTTATAGATAGATTTGTAAATTATCTTACTTACTCGGTACTAGGCTTATTTATAAATAAAGTTTTAAATTTTCCGCTGCTTACTATCTCTGTTGTGCCACGTGTTCATGAGTAAATCCGATGCGTGACCCCTCCTGGTGCCAAGTCTGATGGTGGGCGTCACACCAATAATTGCAGCATCTCAATCGAAATCCAATAAAAATAAAGGCATAAACAAAGATAACTCCCCATCATGTATCTGCTCTGATAAAGAACTTACCACCTCCGACCACCGCATCCAACTCTGTAATGAGGCATCAATATTTGTAAATGCATCTTTTGGTTTACAGGGTGGGTCGTTTGCACTCCATCTTCCAATCTCACTCCTCATTTCTTATTTTTTTCCTTTAAAATCGTAAGTCTCTATTAATTTCGGGAGGAAATTCCCAAAAGTATGAGAGACTGTAACATTTCGTGTCATGCGTTTTGACAAAGCCCGACCCGTGTTTAATTTTAACACATTTTTTATTTTTGGTTTGTTATTTATCGGAAGAATTTTGAGTATTTACTAGTTTATAGTTCCAAATTATATTTTTAGATGATCCATAATCATTTTTCAAAAGAAAATATTTAATTGGTTAATTTTTGGATTAATTGATTAATTAAAAACGAAAATAAAACAATTCGTAACTTTTACGCGATTTCGGTGTTCGATTTATCGTTATCTGGAATCTCTGGTTTTTATCTCAAAATAAATATTTTAGAATGTTTCATGGTCATGTTATAAATTCAAGGATTTAATTTGGTGGTTAACATAGGCGTTGGTTTGATTTACCAAAGGAAACAAAAAGAAAAAAAATCAAGTTATGCCTACCTCCCCCCCTAGCTTGTTGTGAGGGGTTTTGATGAGAAGGTTTCAACCTGTGACCGGGTTCTGTAACAGAAAAAATTAAGCTCGTTTTATTTTGACTGTTTTGACCTTGTGACTATCGAAAACTCGATTTTTGGTTTAATTTTCATGCATTTTTTATTTTTGGTTTGTTATTTATCGGAAGAATTTTGAGTATTTACTAGTTTATAGTTCCAAATTATATTTTTAGATGATCCATAATCATTTTTCAAAAGAAAATATTTAATTGGTTAATTTTTGGATTAATTGATTAATTAAAAACGAAAATAAAACAAATTCGTAACTTTTATGCGATTTCGGTGTTCGATTTATCGATATTTGGAATCTCAGGTTTTTATCTCAACATAAATATTTTAGAATGTTTCATGGTCATGTTATAAATTCAAGGATTTAATTTGGTGGTTAACATAGGCATTGGTTTGATTTACCAAAGGAAACAAAAAGAAAAAAAATCAAATTATGCCTACCTCCCCCCCCCCCCCCCTAGCTTGTTGTGAGGGGTTATGATAAGAAGGTTTCGACCTGTGACCGGGTTCTGCAACAGAAAAAATTAAGCTCGTTTTATTTTGACTGTTTTGACTTTGTGACTATCGAAAACTCGATTTTTGGTTTAATTTTCACACATTTTTTTTGGTTTGTTATTTATCGGAAGAATTTTGAGTATTTACTAGTTTATAGTTCCAAATTATATTTTTAGATGATCCATAATCATTTTCCAAAAGAAAATATTTAATTGGTTAATTTTTGGATTAATTGATTAATTAAAAACGAAAATAAAACAATTCATAACTTTTACGCGATTTCGGTGTTTGATTTATCGTTATCTGGAAACTCAGGTTTTTATCTCAAATTAAATATTTTAGAATGTTTCATGGTCATGTTATAAATTTAAGGATTTAATTTGGTTGTTAACATAGGCGTTGGTTTGATTTACCAAAGGAAACAAAAAGGAAAAAAAATCAAATTATGCCTACCTCCCCCCCCCCCCCCCTAGCTTGTTGTGAGGGGTTATGATGAGAAGGTTTCGACCTGTGACCGGGTTCTGCAATAGAAAAAATTAAGCTCGTTTTATTTTGACTGTTTTGACCTTTGTGACTATCAAAACCTTAATTTTAGCTCGAATTAAACTCAAATATTTGATCCTTATCAACTATAACCAACTTTGAACCCTCTGGAACCTTTAGTCACATCCTACATCAAAGCAAATTGCTTAATTTTTTGATTTAATTAACTATTCAAATATTGTTCATCCTAATCCTCATCAATTCGAACTCCATACAGATCCTTAATTATAGAAACCTCCTTAAACCTTATCTGGAACTCCTATTTAATGACTTCCAACTCTCAATTTCATGGTGTTAGAGCATAAATGGTGGCTCGTGTGTTGTATCTAGAATGAGCTTGAGAATGAGTTTGTATGTCTACAAACTGACCCACGAACCATGGGTTCGTGAGTCACGAACCAACGGTTTGTGACTAGTCTGGTTCGTTGGACAGTGTTGAGTATAAATAGATTTCATGTGCATGTTGCACATAATTAAGCCATTCTAAGTGAGCTTAAGTGTGTGTATTCTGTGGTGTTTTTCTCTATACATTTTTATAACCATTTCTTAGTGAATTCAATAAAGCAAAGTTTTATTTAGATTGTGTCTCATTGATTTGATCACTTAAATCAATAGTAAGATCCATTTCTGGTTTTACAATTGGTATCAAAGCATCCAGGTTGTTCTATCGATTACTTTTGGTCAAATTTGGGTTTTCTAAGAGAGAAAGTGAAGTTTCATAAATTTTTCATCACTTTATGAGTTTCTGGTCTCAACTCTGTTTTCTGAGTGTTCGTAGTGTGTATTCCTTGCTTAGTGTTGTTAATCTCGTTCTAAAAAGTCCAAAATCATCAAATTCAGAAATTTTAAGTTTGGTTCGTTGGTCGAATGTCACGGTTTGTGGGTTGAGTTCTCTGGTTTCATCGATGGTTCGCAATGCCTGCGTATGTGTTGTTTGATACTGGTGCGGGTAGATCATTTATTTCTTATGACTTTTCTTGACACCCTTCATTTATTACCGATAAGTTGTTGATTCCTTTATAGGTTGAAATAGCTGATAGTAAGAGTCTCCTTGTCTTTGATATATGTCGAAATTGTAAAATAACTATTGAGGACGAAGAATATCAAGTTGATCTTATAGCCATCTCCATGAGAGAGTTCAAGGTGGTGTTGAGTATGGATTGGTTATCCTGGTTCCATGTCAAAGTTAATTGTAACTGCAAGGTGATTTATTTAACCTCACCAAGCGGGAAGCATGTTGACATCCAAGGAGAGAGGGATGTAAAACTCATGTAGTGCTCGATGGTGGATGCAAATAAATATATCCAACATGGGTGTAAATCGTACCTTACATATGTGTTAGATGTAGAAGCCAAGCCTAAGGAAATATAAGAGGTACCTGTGGTGAGGGAATACACCGATGTGTTCCCAGAATATTTACCAGGGTTACCCCTGGATCGTGAAGTAGAAATTATAATAGATTTGAATCCGGGAGCTGAACCTGTTGCAAAGTCACCTTACCGGTTGGCATCCTCGGAATTACAAGAGTTAATGAAACAGTTGCAGGAGCTGCTTGAGTTGGGGTTTATCCGACCGGTGTTTCCCTGTGGGTAGCACCAGTGTTGTTTGTTAAAAAGAAAGACAGTAGCCTAAGGATGTGTATAGACTATCGGGAGTTGAATAAATTAACAATTAAGAAGAAATATCTGTTACCTAGGATTGATGATCTATTCAACCAGATGCAGGGAGCCAAGTGGTTCTCAAAAGTTGACTTGAGGTCGAGCTATCATCAGTTGAAGGTGCGTGATGAAGATACTCCGAAGACTGGTTTCATACTCGCTACGGGCACTTTAATTCCTGGTAATGTCGTTTGGGTTGACTAATGCACCAGCGGCCTTCATGGATCTCATCAAACACGTGTGCAAGCCCATGTTGGACCGGTCGGTGATAGTGTTCATCGACGATATTCTTGTAAACTCGAAGAGTGTGGAGGAACATGCTCGCCATTTGCGTGAGGTGCTGGATACGTTGCGTTAGGAGAAGTTCTATGCCAAATTCACCAAATGTGCGTTTTGATTGTGGGAGGCTTAATTTTTGGGCTATGTTGTGAGTTCGGAAAGAATCATGGTGGACCCTTCCAAAATTGAGGCAGTGACCAGATGCTCCCCACCTAAAAATCCAATAGAAGTTAGAAGTTTCTTGGGACTAGCAGGTTACTACAGGCGGTTTATCCAATATTTCTCCAAGGTGGCCGTACCATTAACCAAGTTGACAAAGAAAGTGATGTACATCAAATTATACACATTTTTATAAGCAAATATCCTCGCATTTCAGTTGATTTCTGATTTACTAACAGCAAACAAAGCCATTTCGCTTTTCTTTTAGTTTTTCAGGTTTAACAAGGCCAAAATCACAAAAGAAGTAGAAATCATCAAAAATATGAACGAAAACGCTGATTTTTGGATAATTGACCTTGGACACGGCCCCGTGCTCACCTAGGCACGACCCCGTGCCCCGACCCAGAAAAGTCCAAAAGTTGCTCCTGACAACACGACCCCGTGCCACTGATTTAGCATGACCCGTGCCACTGACACCCGATGAATTATTTTCTCTTCTCTGAGCATCACGACCCCATGCCAACCCTCCTTGAAGCCTATAAAATCCATCCATCTTCCTCATTCCAACTTGCTCACTTATTCCCCCACTTCTTTAGATTATATATTTCTTTTGAGCCACTTGGCGTTTTCGTGTCTTGTGTATGTCAAAGTTTGTAAGAACATTAACCAGATAAGTAAAATGCAAGCTTTTGTCTATGAAATCTTCTTTTACTTACTAACAAATATTAAAGCTATGATTAGCTAAATTCTTACACTTGTTTGAAAGTATACGACCATTGGTAAGTTTTTAAGTTGTCTTTATAATCACGTCTCGAGGTGTGTTTGATGACTTTATGAAAACCCTTTTTATTGAAAGTTTATTATAAACCATTTGGAACAAACGTGCTCTATGTATCACATACCATTTGAGGAGTCAAAATCTCATCAACTAGACTTGTGACACTCGGTTGGGGGACGATGCATGATCCTTCGGGTTACTCGTGCCCCATGCTACATGATACGTTCGTGGTCCTTATGTCTATGTAAGCAAACCCGGCTGACCACGCATGTGTGGGATGAAAGTATTTGGTTGGGAAAAAGGGTTGGTAATATTTTGTCACCTCACGAAAGACGAAAGGTACTTATTGGTGAACTTGGCTCTGATTACGACTTACACATATGCGCGAGAACGATATGTGGAAGAGACGGGTCTTAGTCCTTTGAAAAGACCATTTTCATAATATAATAATCTGGCATGCAGGGTTGTTCCCATGCTGGTTCATGACGTTGTGTCGAGTGTAACGGTTGCCGACCAAGGAGCTCTACAACTAAATGACACCACACCACTACATTTGTTTATTGGTAGCACAGTTCCCCGGGGTTCGTACCTTTCATGGACGTTCGCCTGGGAGAGTAGTGATGCTAGATTTGAGACTGGGAGACGGTCTAGCTGCCTGCTAATAAATAATCTCTATACAAGGTTATAAATAAACAGCTTGCTAACTTCATCATTGGTAAAGTCCTTTCAAACAATATTAATTGTGACTGCTCAAGACCGAAACACCATTTTATTTTTATCTTTATTTAAGAAAAACTTTAATTTTTAAACTAATAGATAAAATGGTCAGGCGTTAGCAATGATGCAGTAACAAGAGTTCTCATTTTTCCATTGTGTCCTTACCCGTGTTATGTGGTGAAATGGTAGTCGCCAAGTAATTCGTGTTATAAATTTAAAAGCTTAAATTGCTGAAAATGTATTGTTAATATTGCTAAATTTTATATACACCGCAGCACACACGATAAAGATGTTAAATTTGAGTGGAAAGAAGAACGCGAGAGAGAGAGAGAGAGAGAGAGAGAGAGAGAGAGAGAGAGAGCATTTCAAGCTCTCAAGAAAAACTGACACAAGCTCCGGTGTTAACTCTACTGGATGGAATAGAAGATATGGTGGTTTATTCTGACGCGTCATACCTTGGCCTCGGTTGCCTGCTTATGCAACGGGGAAAGGTGATTGCGTACGCCTCGAGACAGTTGATGACTCATGAGGTTAATTATCGAACTCATGACTTGGAATTAACGACAGTTGTATTTGCCTTAAAGATCTGGAGGCATTAATTATATGGGATCAAATGTAATATCTTTACTGACCATAAGAGTTTAAAATATTATTTGATCAGCAAGAGTTGAATATGAGGCAAAGGCGATGGTTGGAATTTATCAAGGATTATGATTGTAAAATTCACTATCATCTTGGTAAGGAAAATGTAGTAGTGGATGCCTTAAGTGGAAAGGGGGATTATACCCCTATTAAAGTGGAATCATTGAAACTGGTGGTGTCCTCGAGTATACTCTATTTAATCAAGCATGCTCAAGTGGAAGCGGTGAAAGGAAGAAAACATAAGAAAGGACCGAATTAAAGGCGTTGTAAAAGATTTAGTTGAAGGGGATAATGGACCCAAGTATCGGTTTGATAGGATGTGGGTACTGAATACTTGTGGAGTCAAGGAATTATTGATGAATGAAGCTCATAAGTCCCGCTATTCAATTCACCCGGGTGCCACGAAGATGTATCATGACTTGAAGAATGACTATAGATGGCCTGGGATGAAAAGAGACATTGTTTAGTATGTGGAGAAGTGCTTGGCTTATCTACAAGTTAAATCTGAGCATCAAAATCCATATGGTAAGTTGAAACCTCTCAAAATACCGGTATGGAAGTGAGAACATATCCCCATGGATTTGCTCACTAAGCTACCAAAAACAGTAAGTAAGCATGATTCTATTTTGGTGGTAGTCGACATGTTGACTAAGTGTGCTCATTTTATACCTATTATGGAGTCTTACTCTTCTAATTAGTTGGCCAACGTATATGTTAAGCATATCGTGTCATTGTATGGCATTCCGGTATCCATTGTTTCAGATCGTGATACTCGGTTTACCTCAGGGTTTTGGCAAGAGTTTCAGCAAAGTATGGGTACTAAAGTCTTGTTGAGTACCGTTTACCATACCTAAACGGATAAAAAAAGCAAAAGAACAATCCAGACCCTCGAAGATATGCTTAGTGCCTGCAGTATATCGGGGGAAGGTGGGATGATCATCTACATCTAGCAGAATTTTCCTACAATAACAGTTACCGCTCCAGTATTGATATGGCCCCGTTTGAGATGTTATATGGGAGGAAATGTCGAACCCCGATATGTTGGGGTGAAGTGGGACAACGTGAACTTGCCCATAAAGATGTTGTTTGGGTTAGTACTAAGAGGCTTGATCAAATTCGGGCTCGTTTAAAGGATGCCCAAGTAGGCAGAAGTCCTATGCGGATAGGAGAAGAGGACCGATAGAATTTCAAGTAGGTGATTTTGTGATGCTAGGTGATTAGATTCCGTAAGCGAGGGAAGTTGATTCCTCATTTTATCAGGCCCTTTAGAATAACTACAAAGGTGGGCCAAGTGGCCTATCAACTAAAACTTCCGGAAGACCTTCAGGGCATCCATAACACTTTCCATGTGTCGTACTTAAGGAAGTGTTTGCCGATGGACTGCTTACATACCGTTGGATGATATAGTGGTGGATGAAAAGTTGAACTACGTTCAAAGGCCCATTGATATTTTGGACCAAAAGACCAAACAACTTATAAGTGGTAGATAAGTAAAGTAAGTAATGGTTAAGTAGGAGCATCGAAAGGTCTCGGATACTACGTGGGAGCCCGAAGATGAAATGAGAAGGTTCTATCCACATCTATTTGGGTACGTATCAGGTTTCGGGGACGAAACTCCCTTAAGGGGGGGGGGGGGGGCGTGGAGTTGTTACGCCCTAAGTTAGTGTGCGGTTAAAGTGTTGAAATTATCTAAATATTTATATGATTAGGCCTCCTTTTCATTTTGTTGTTTAAAAAGTTGTAGTATGCTGAATTGAAAATATATAAAATGTAAGGGGTTAGTTGTAATATGACACTTTGGGTGAAAATTATTAAAAGATAGAAAGTGGAGGGGGCTGAAAGGAAATTGGGGATAAAAAACAAGTCTGGGGGATACCCCAGACCAATTTCACGATCGTAACCACCGGGGTGGGGGGGGGAGCAGGCTGCGATTTCTACTTCTAAGCTAAAAATTAAAGTCGTTGAAAGAAGATTCAGGGAAGGAGGGGTCGGAATTAGGATCTAAGGGCTTCTAGACCATTATACTCCTCTTTGTTTCATAGAATCATCTCCAAGTAAATTGTTTTGTTCATGTCTTGAGTAGGTGATGTTAGAGCATATTCCTATGCTATAGAGTGTCTCATGTATTGTATCTAAGTGAGTGTGTCCTTGTGTGAGTCATAGGGTCAACATACCATGGTCCGTATCATGTGGTCCGCCGTACCATTAGTACGCCCGTACCAATGGTCCGCCAGTTGGTACACTAGTCTAAATGTTGATATTATAAATACCGTGTGTTAGAATGATAGCTTGGAACTTCTGTCATTTGAGTCATTTCTGTGTGTGTGCTCTAGAGAGAGAAACCAGAGAGACTTCTTTGTAATCTTCAAGTGATTCAATAAGATTTTTCTTATTTACATTCTCGTTCACTACATTGATTGATACACGCAGTAGTAAGATCTTTTCACGTACTTACAGGTGATTGTTGTTAACTGAAACTGATGCCTAATTGTGGTAGTATGTTGTGTATTATCCATCTTGGAATCCCAGATTTGAGGTGCATGTAAGAAAATTTCATGTTGTTAAATGTTTTGGACCGGGGGTGAGCACCTACCTCTAAATTTTCAAATGGGTGTGTAGGAGATGGGTTGGATTCATTAAATTTATAAAATTTAACTAAGTGGGGTGTTAGATTGGGTGTTGGTTGCGTAATTGATGCTATGTAGCAAACACTTGATAAAAGGAACCATTTTGGTGGATGGTTCAAGTATGAAAAGAATGTGAATTAGATGATGTAGTTGTCGCACACTAGGTGTTTGATTAAATGCCTAATTGAAATAATAACGTAGTATGTTGGGGACCTTGTGCCTAATTATCAATGTTGTATGTAAGTGTGAATAAAGATTTGGTTGTATGTTATGCTAAAGTTGTCACCAATCTATAAGTGAAAAAGGTGAAGGCTCAAGCCAAGCAAACAAAGGGAAACCCAAAGCTTGATAAGGTAACACTTAGTTGAACTGATTCGTTATATAGCTCTATGGTCAATAGTAGTAGAATGTAATTGGGTGACTTGCTAGTGTAGTAGTAGTTTTAACATATGAAAAATTATAGTTGGCTTCATAAGTTGAGGCCAAGACTAATTCAAGTGGTATGGGTGAATTTATTTCAATTAACTCACTTTAGTTGTTGTTGATGGAAGTGATGATGGAAATTATCCATTGTCACTCCTAATTGAAAGTTAGGGTCCTTGACCCATGATTTTTTTAAGCACTTGGAATTGATGTGGGTGATGATCCCTCCACACTCCAAAGTGCAAGTTGGAATCTTGGTACCCATTTATATGATGATTGATGTTAGTTAAATTGTTTGAGCTAAATGTCTAGATGTTATATAGGATATCAAGAAATAAGGTTTAGCTATCCTTTGATGTGAATGATATTATGGTTCTCATAATGAAATAATCATGAACTTTGAATGATAAGGATGATTACAATAAGAACCTTGCAGGTATGATGCACCTACAATGAGGTAAGTTGGTTGTTGACATGGGTTGATCTTAACGGGTCAACGGGTTGGGATATTTAACGCTTTGATAATTTGTCTTGTCACTAAGTTGATAAGAACCTATCCGTATGTATGTTTTTGGGTTGATATTGTTGTTGAAATGGGTAAAGAACTTCAAAAATTCGAGTTCGGTGAGACCAGGAAAACTTCAGAAATAAACGAAGTATGGAACTGAAAAATCCAGGCCTGATCCCTGGAAAAGTCATTGCAGACGTATCGCCTGGAACAAGTGGAGTTCCAAGCGATACACTTGGAAGTCACGCAATACGCTTGGAAGTCTCGCGGTACGCGAGGAACCCCTCGCGACACGTGAGGAACCCCTCGCGACACGCGAGGGGTGCCTTCGTCCAAAAATATTAATTTTTTTGTTTCTTGCATTTTCTAACTACTTGATTATTGTTATAAGTGGTATAAAATACCACAATTACTAATGTGTTACTGGTATTGTGGTAGGTAATGAACCGGGGAACTAAAGCATGGGATCAAGGCGACTTTTTGAAGAACCGAACATCAAATGTGGGATATTTTGGGTTATGAATATGTGTAAAAGCAGCTGTAGTAAAACACGTGATTAAGATGTCGAATTTTAAACTTGATCGCTAGTTGTTTTTTAGTAGAAACCCCTAAGAGGGTGTGTTGTGTCAGTTGTTGAACATATCATTTGAAATGAATCGTTTTCTTTTACTGGGACCTAAATAAGTAAGAGAAACGCATATGGTTTGGGTGAGGGTTACATGTGATGGTTTTAACAAAGTTATCACGGGTAAGGTGTTGGTGTTTGAAATAGAATTGTTAAGACGGCTCACAATGTGCATGATGAAAATATCATTACTCTTAATGCGATGAAGAAGGTAGTGGGTAAAGGTGATGTTGTTTTAACAAAGACTCTAACTTTTGGAAAGACATTTGGGTAGATGATGTTTCGCTTTCTTGCAAATTCCCGAGGTTTTTTGTGCTTGAAAATAACAAAAGTTGTTGGGTGTCAGACTGTAGAGATGGGGACGGATGGAGGTGGGATTGGAGACGAAACATTAATAGTGGGATCGAGGAGTTACAAATCCATAGACTCTTGATGCTTCTTAATTTGATGAATTGGGGGAATGATTTGGATTTTTAGAAAGGAGATTTTGAGGGTCAAGACGATTTTGTGGTGTAAAACCATGTTTGGATCATGTTCAAGTCAATAACAAGATAGAGACGAAAGTTTGTCATCCAATATGTATCGAATGATTACAAACCGAATGAGTATACATCGTTTAAGCTCTGGAGTAGGTTGGACAGAAATTCCCCTCTCAACACAAGCCCATTTAGCACAAATGACCAAACTTAAAGATGATCAACTAGTTAAACCTATTTATAGGTGTTGTTCAACGAACCAATGAGTGGACTAACCAATGGTTCGTTGGACCCAACGAACCAATGGTTTGTTAGTTGGTTAGTTAATATCCATACACACATTTAAACACTAGTCTGCTAATCTATTCGCACAGTAACAGCCACACAAGGATTCTTGCTCTAACATGTGGTAAAATAGGTTAGGAAGGTAATTAAAAGGAATATTTATTCGACCATTGATTGGAAGACCAAGTGGAATGTAATTATCCGGAACAAAGTAAACATCTTCATGTGGCTGGTTTTCTTGAACCGTCTTCCTAGGCAGAGTAATTATGTGGAAAGGGGCTGGTAATTTCGATTATCATGTGCCCTTTTTGTGATTTGGAGATTGAGTCGGTTAATCATTTTTTGGGCTGGTGTCATTTAACTAAGAAGGTTTGGCATTCGATTTGCAGCTGGCTTTCGTTATCCGGGCCTGAGGTGTTATGCCCTCGTTAATTTTATGCTTGGCTTGAAGAGTGTAGAGTTCCGCGGAAATGTAAAACTTTAGTTAAAAGGATTATATTTTACGCTTGGTGGGTTATCTGGAAGGAATATAGTGAGATAATCCATAAGAATGATGATTTGAAGGTTTAATTCATGTTTGATTCGATCGTGCATTTCTCGTACCATTGGATCATGTTTAAAGATATAAATTATTATATGTCTTTGGTTAGTTAGTTTTCAAAATCCATTTCTCTTTGTGTAATTGTTTTTGTTGGGAAGTTGGTTTAGTTTTTCTAAGCGTCACGTGTTTTTGATATATCTCTTTGCCGTTCAAAAAACAATCCTGATATCCAACTTTTATTCCCATACTATACGAATAAGATAACCCATGCATATTAATAGGACATAATTTAATAACCAATTAACTTGAGTGTGGAACCCATGAAAAAAAATTAGGTTATCTTGCAATCCTCCCTTTGTGGTTTCAAAGGGGGATCTCTTCTGTAACGGTACCTTGGTCTCCCTGTCAGGAACAACATGAATCGGGTAAAACCTTGGAAGCCGGTGGTAGCTTTCCAAATGGAAAGCTTCGCAGCTCTGCATTGGGGGTCGACTCACCCGCATCAAGTTTGTCCTTAATAGCCTTCCCATTTACTACTTGTCCCTCTACAAAGCTCCCAGGCTGATTTTAAAGACCATCAAGAAGATTCACTTCAACTTTTGTGGGTGGCGATGGGAGTCAAGGGAATAGAAAAATTCACTGGGTAAAAGAAGATGTTATTTGTTAACCCATTAAGAATGGTGGGTTGGGGCTATCTTCTCTCCAAATTATCAATTGGGCTTTTCTTTGTAAATGGCAGTGGCGCTACCTTACAGAACCAAACTCTCTATGGCAGAAGATAATCACAGGTCTTCACGATACTGCTAGAAGCCCCCTCTTTACCGGTTAAAAGACAACTTTCTGGGGTTTGGAGCAACATTTCAAAAATCGAGGGAGAGCCACTCAAATGGGGGTTGTATTTTGCTAACCTCTTCCAAAAAATTGGTGATAATTGGCTCTGGAAAGACGATAGCATAGGCACTTGTTGGGGTTGCCAGTGGTATTCGGGTTACCGGTAAGTAATTTTAATTTTATTAATACCCGTTTCACTAAGTATATTTTTACCAAATATAGTTATTAATGACTAAACCAGTTAATCAGGTCAGAGTAGCGAAATCAATATAAGTATATATTTTAAAACACAAAAATTCCAGTGACAAATAAATAGCAAGATCTAATCACCGACAAACAAACACTAGGTAATATTTAAAGGGTCCTGCTATTTAGACATCTCAATATGCAGCGTATTGGGCAATACTCTGCGTATAGGACTAATATGCAGCGTATTACCCAATACTCTGCGTATAGGTTTCTGGTGAATTTTTTTTTATGTTTTGTGTTATTTGTTTTTTGGGTAAAAAGTTATTAAAAACCAAAAAAAATAAAAAAAAAATTAAAAACACTCATGGAGGGTGATGTCTTTTTCATCAATAGGTCACCAACAACCCACAAACATTATTTACAATTTTTTTTTTTTTACAAAACACTCAAACACCTAGCTAATATAGCATGTTTTAAATTGAAAAAAAAATTGAAGTATTTTTAAAAAATCTAAAAAATTCACATAACGTTTTTATGAACTTAACTAAAGGAGGTCATGAGGAAAAAAATACATCAGATGTTCATAACTTTTTTTTTTGGTTTAAATAATTTTTTGTAAATAATGTTTATGGGTTGTTGGTGACCTATTGATGAAAAAGACATCATCCTTCATGAGTGTTTTTATTTATTTTTAATTATTTTTTGTTTTTAATAACTTTTTACCCAAAAAACAAATAACACAAAACATAAAAAAAAATTCACCAGAAACCTATACGCAGAGTATTGGGTAATACGCTGCATATTAGTCCTATACGCAGAGTATTGCCCAATACGCTGCATATTGAGATGTCTAAATAGCCGGACCCTATTTAAATATATATAAACTAATATATATATTTAAATTCATAAAAGTAATCAGATATAATAGTGGTAATTATATACGACAATTATATCTGGATATCATAAATAATATTATAATTATATCTAGTTAAAATAAAATTAGATATAACTTGGTGTTGAGTCAAACAACTATTCGAGACACCGAAGTTCAACGAGATAAACGCTAGGTGAACGAAAATTTACCGGAGAAAAATATCATTGGGTGATACGAGATCACAACAGAAAAATTACGCCACGACGGCAGGGCGGCGACGTGCGGCGGTCGGTGGTGCGGATCAGTGGCAGTCGGGGTTGGGTTTGATGCGCATGCCAGAATCAAACGTAGCGGCGAAGGGGTTTTGCCGGAGGTGATTGCGACAGAGGTGTAGTCGGCTAAGGGCGGCTCACAGCGGTGGGCTGGGGTGGTCGGTCGGTTGTGATGGTGTCGTAAGGAGGGAGATCGATAGAGAGTTCAGAGAATTTTTAAGTTGTGTAACCTTTTATCTCTAAACTTGATCTCCTTAAATACACCAACCAGTTATGGATAATCTACAACTGGTTTAAACCACATGATTATCCATTCGAGTCTTAGGATAATAATATTTAAATAAACCAGATGTATTCAAATTATGCATTACCCATCCACCATTTATAATAAACTAACTATATGAAAAAGTTTATTCGATTAATGTTTATTTATAAAGAATAATAATAACATTATTATTATTTATGGACTTTTATCATTAACTATTAATAATTATTTTGTGTTTGTTATTATTAATAAATTAATAATAACATTTAATGACTAATTATTATTTATATATAGTATAAATAAAATTAATTAATCATTTCGTTTTCGTAAAATATCGGTTAATCGTTTAAGCGATATAATTTCTCGTTGTCCTCGGTGTAACTCTTACATGTCACCATTGGGCCGAGTCTGTGATTTGTCGGGTCTGAACATTTAATATCCAACACTATCTCACTTGGACAGATCGCGACAAGATCATTAGATGTAGTCAGATATGCTCTAGCTACACATGGCTGCCCCAACCAGTTGTAACACTTTAAGTCAACAACCAAGGTGTATTAGTTGTATAGCAACATGATATTAGATTTATGGTGATTTTAATTAGTCATTGTTCTCTACTGTATATGACATCAATCAAACGATAAGGCATGAATTCAATTCGTCCTTATCATTAGTTCGATCATTATCTTTCTCGATCTAGTTTCGAAGTGTTCCAATCAAACACACGGTAAGTTTGGGTAATGCCTTACACTTAGCACTTGGAATAAACGAGAGGGACCACGATGTCAAGCTGTGTAATATTAATGCAAGAGTACAGAATCCCATATCGACTACATACAGCTCCCACTGAACTTCAGATCTATTCCTAAAAGTAGTCTTTATAACTGGCAGTTACTCGACGGCGGTTGACTATAATCAAAGAATAGGCCCTGGTAAACGGGAGGTAGCACATGTATCTCAGGTCTAAGGATACGATGAGTTTACCATTGATCAAATTCATCTTATGATTGAATCTATGAAGATGATTTGATGCGACTTACATCCAGCGTCATTCTCTAGTGAGGCATGTGAATTTGGATTGTCAACAACTTGAGTCCAAAGTCTAGAATAGTCTTACTTCAGATTCGTTCCCACGAATTTGATCGACTACAGACATTTAAGAATAATATTTATATTTATTCATCACGATCATTAACTAATGATGCATGTGACCTTGGAGAGTAAACAACTTAAGTCCAAAGTCATAATGATAAACGTATTATAATCGAACACAGTTATAGAATTCCGAATGGATAATAAAGTATAACTGTTATAGTTCATACATCTAAATACTAAATCAAATTTTAGCGTGTCGTGTATAGACATTACATCATCAGGGTGATGTTTAAATGATGTCTCTTATGATTACACATTAAATCTATGTTATCACATAATATGTCTTCTATGATCACACATTAATTATGTGATTATTAAGTGCCCTTGGTGTGTACTATTAATTATGTGTTATCACATAATATGTCTTCTATGATTACACATTAATCAATCTAAGACTCTGAACGAAGAACTTCATTATAGCAAACTGATATGTCATGTGTAACGGTTTACAATGAAGTAACACTATCAGTACAAATCATTGTAGTGTTATTATTCCAACTGTGTCATGTGTAACGGTTTACAATGACATTCATATAATATCTCATTTTTTTTACTCTTTCGTTCAAGGTCATAATGATTTTGAACTAGCCCTTGAAATAACTTGTCTCTGTGGATCTCTGTCCAGAGTATATATCTATGCAAGTAACTTCTCAATCATCAGGTGATTTAAATCCAATGTTTAATTTAAATTAAACTTCTGGACCAGTATGTAATTATCATGAACATGATTATTATCATAGTGCTCCCACTTTCCTTTCTTAGATTTAGCGTTCTTTAAGATTATCAATTCAAACCTTTTAGGACATGAGCAAACAACTTTGTTGAACCTATCTTGGTTTAATAATGAGACCATCTAAATCTTGTATAAAATTACATGTTTATTTGGTTTGAATGTTTCATGCAAGCCAGTGCATAAGTGATATCTTAATTCTATGACATTAAGTCATATCAGATTACACTAGGGCTGTAAACGAGCCGAGTCGAGCCGAGCCAGGATGAGCTCGGGCTCGGTTCGTTTAGAAATTGAGCCGAGCCGAGCCAGCTCGTTTATTTTAACGAGCTAAAATATTGAGCTCAAGCTCGGCTCGTTAAAAATCGAGCCGAGCCGAGCTGGCTCGTCGAGCCTGCTAGTTTATTTTTTTAAATTTATATTATTTGCACATATTTATATATAATGTGACTAAAACATAATTTTTAACATACTCGTAATGAAAAAATTAAAATTCAATGTTTATTTATTTATTTTTCAATAAAAACAAATATTTCCTACTGAAAATATCATATCAATTAATATTTTATTATAATTTAATATTTTTTAAAGTAAAATACTATAGGAAACTTAGTAATTAACTTAAAAATTATATTATAAATAATAAACTCATAATTTTAGGTTATATATATGTGTATATATAATAAAAATTGAGCTTAAATTTAAACGAGCCAAGCGAGCGAGCCAACGAGCTAAGTAACGAGCGAGCCACGAGCCGAGCTAACCTTGGTTCGGGCTCGGCTCGTTTAGAAACCGAGCCGAGCCGGCTCGGCTCGTTTATAATCGAGCTGATGTTCGAGCGAGCTAATTTCGAGCTTTTTCCGAGCGAGCTTCGAGCGAGCCACGAGCTGCGAGTTTTTTGAACAGCCCTAGATTACACATCTGATTTTAGATTGACATTCAATATTTAGGTAAGTGATTATGGAAGATTCTTAGAATCAAGTTCCATTAAAATCGATTTCCTTTAAGAACGCTCACATTTTCTGATTAAGAAAACAAATTATTGATCAGAGAATATGTTATCTATTTGGTTATACTTGAATTTCTTCAAGTTTACCAATTTATAATGCATGTTCCTTTACAGTACAAAACTAGGGAATTGATTCTCTTTCCTCTGGATGGAACATTAATCCATAAGGATAATTGAAGTACATATACAAGTGTAGTTAATTTCAAGAACAACTTCTTGGTACTAGACTTGAATAGGCAAGTTATTGATTTGAATATTTATTTTATTAGTTAGGGTAGTTGGGCACAAAGTTTCCTATTATTTAAGCTTCAGTCTCTTGATGCTTAATTCCTGGATTTTTAACTTCTACGAGCTTTGTAGGAAATCGAATTTTATTTGCAATTTCTTGCTCATAAGAATTCAAATATAGGATTGCTAAGATATAGGTATTTATTAATCGTTAACCATATAAGTGGTTAGATTCTATATTCAAGGCTGGTGATCCTAACTTCACTAAGTAAACGCTCGACCAAGTCAACAGATTTATTGCTCAATTATGATCGTATAAATACAACCATTTATGAAGTTGAAAATAATTAATTGTCTTTAAGCTAGTTGCTATTCTGCACAATGAAATGTAGAATTTCAATAAGCTATTAATCAGTTAAGTGATTATTAGACTAATCATGGTCACTTCTAACAAACATGTAGGATGAGACATCCCATGTTGCATATGATGTGTGCACAATTTATGAATCATATTCACCAGACAATGCGTTATGTTATTTATGAATTTGAACCTTTGATCTTTAGACTTAATGAGGAGAAATGCTCAAATGTCAAAAGATCATTCATATCATGCAAATACCAATGTCGAAACAAAAAAATTCAACCATGGTTCAAAAACATGAAATCAAAATAGTATTCATCCTAGACGTAGCTAGGGAAAAACAAATCATTGTTTTAGGAATACTGCCAAATAAATAGAGAGAGTGAGCGAAAATTCAAGTTGCCTTTATATTCATATGCTCCACGTCCATTTGGCTTTGATTCCTTTATTTTTTAGGTTCTTACAAAATATAAGGTGTGTCAAATACACATAAGTATTTTGAGGAATTAGTGAAAAATATAACATAAGGCTAAATACCTCCAGAAGAACTCTCTCTCCATTCTTCTGAACCTTAACTTTGGAAAGGTAGGTGGGACAGTTCCCTTTTCCAATGTACCATCTTGTTACACTCAAAAGATTGGCACTGATCAGTAGGCGACGCTGTTTAAGTAGACTTCTGGCTCTTTCCTTTGCCCTTGGCACCAGAATGAGTGGTGGATTTAGCTTTACCCTTCCGCTTACCATATGCCTTATTCTTATGTTCACGCTTCTTAATACTAGTCGAATTGACCGCCAGACTGCAGAAGTAGGCTATGTTGATCTCAGTAGTTTTCAACATGCCATGAAGCTCAGAAACTATCTTTACCAAGTTGTTCATGTTAAAGTTTATTCTAAAATGAGTGAACGAACTAGAAAGAGATTGGAGGATTAGGTCCGTTGCCATTTGAGGAGGAATGATATACTTGAGCTTCTTCAGTCGGTCAATGTATGACTTCATCTTGACCACGTGAGGGCTGACAAGAGCTCCTTCTTGCTTATTGCAGGAAATGAGTCGTGTAACGATCTCATAACGCTCATGTCGGGCTTGTATCTCACACATGCCCCTTAGCTCACCAATCATTTGGAAAGCGCTCATATCTTCCATGCTATAAAGAAGTTCAGAAGACATGGTGGCTAACATGAGGCATGACACTTGGGTAGCATCCTTTCTTAGTTGATCATGAGTAGCCCGAGCAGTAGCAGTATTACTTGCTGGTGCAGCTGGCACCTCTTCCTATAGTATATGGAGTTTGTTAGCCATTTTGAGCACAATCTTAAGATTACGGTGCCACTCAAGAAAATTGGTGTTGTCAAGTTTCTCTTTCTCAGGGAGGGACTTGAGTAGGAAGGTGTCGTTGTTATTCTGTTGATTATTAGCCATCTGAATTATTTAGATAAGTTTATTTTTGTATTTTCGATGTTTGACCTTAATTCAAATATGGTAAGTTATATTGAATAAAGGATGTGATTCCAGTTAGTCAATCACTAAAGACAGCTGTAGCATGCAATCAATAGCAATTGGGTAAGTGGATAGACAACGAGTGTCAATTGTGAAAAACAGTCACAATAACCGTTATGAGGCTCTGTAGTAAAAGGAGTACTACAATGATATGTTTAGTCTCATTATACCCACCTTTATTTACAAACATTAATAGTGCGGTGTTGAAGATTCCAACACTAAGAGTGTGTGTAATGAAAGCAATAGTTGTCCTAAATTGTCATTTTGTAAGGTACCATGTTGAAGACTCCAATACCTCCACATCGGAAGATACCCTACGTGCCAAGTGCGGTGTTAAAGACTCCAACACTGGCGTTTCAGTAAATATATGTTCCAAGTATGACTGGATTTAGGATTGGCATAAACTATTAATTTTATGACTTACCAAATAGGGTTTATTTAGTCAGGATTTTATCGTGAGTGTTTAATAGAACGGAAACCCTATCTTCTCTCAGGAGTGTCCAATTAGGTAACATAATTATTTAATGACTACGTTGTCGCGAGACATGCATAACCAATCAAGCTAACAAGCTTATTAGAGTTTTAAAATGAATATTAAAAACTCTATTATTGGTTCTTCATTTTTATAGAGTTGTAAATAATCTAGTTTTAGAACTCTTTATCATTCGATTGTTAAAATAGTTTTAACTGCTTTAAAACAATTTAAGGTTTTAGTTTATATGAAAAATCAGTTTCATAATTAGGCAACCAAAACAAACATCATAAACATGTATTCGGCCAAAGAGGGATTTGGTATTGCTAGAGTCTTTTAGCAATACCAAATAAGGTCTAAGGGATAAAGTTAAAAACAACCACAAGGATGGAAATCTTCTTGCATCCCGTCATCTTTAATGGCTCCCACTGACTCCAAGGTGCTTCTTGAACTTGGTTGGAACTTCTAGGTCTTCGGGTTGAAAAATGTCATTTTGGGGAACTTGCCAAATTTGGAAAGTTGCCATTTCTAGAAACTTACCAAATTGGGAAGTTTGTCAAAACATGAAAGTTACCGAAGTTGGAGACACAAGCCAAAATACAAAACTTTCCAACAATGGAAACTTTCTAAATCGGGAAAGTTTCCAAAGTTTGAAACACGAGTCGAAATAAGGACTTGCCAAATTGGAAAGCTTGCTAATCGTAAAAAATTTCCTTAAATATAATTAAACTTAAAAAAGAGAAATCCTAAATCTATTTACAACTTTGAACCTAAAATAGTGGGTCAATTTCAAAAACCTAATCTATTACAACTTGGCCAAAACATGAGCCAAAAAGATAAACCAATCATATACGCAATTAATAAAATTGGGTCGGGCCAAATACACGTAATAATTAAAAACAATCGAATAATAAAAATTGCATTCTTTTAGTGGAAACAAATCGACCAAAATATTTAAATGATGCAATTGACAATAATTAATAATAATTAGTTAAAAGAATTTATTTGTAACCTTCGGGTTTTATCCCCAGTTTGCAAATTTTACTTCTTTAAAACAAGACCAGTATAGATTTGTGTGTGGTTATCAAGGATTTGATACCACTGTTGGGTTTGCCAGTGGTATTCAGGTTATCAGGTAGTGATTTTAATTTTATTAAAACCCGTTTCACTAAGTATATGTTTACCAAATATAGTTATCAATAATTAAACCAGTTAATTAGATCAGAGTAGCGAAAGTAATATAAGTATATATTTTAAAACGCAAAAAATCCAATAGCAAATAAATAGCAAGATCTAATCGCCGACAACGCATACACTAGGTAATATTTATATATATATACACACACACACACACACACACACACATATATATATATATATATATATATATATATATATATATATATATATATATATATATATATATAGAGAGAGTTGAGTTAGGCTACATCAACCAAATTCCCTACATCCACTACATCAACCTTCTTTTTCACAAAAAAAACACCAATAAACACTTTCTAACAATTTTTTTTTTTGAAAACACTATACCTCTAATCTCTATGTTAGCTTCCTAGATCACTTTTTTTTTTAAATTTTTGTGGTGTTTTTTTAGGTGTTTTTTTCGGTTTTTTTTTTCTTCAACAAAAACACCAAAAAAATACTTTTTGTTAATTAAATTTTTTTTCTAAAAACACCATTCTTCTAGACGCACCAAAACACACATTTTTTTAAATTTTTTTTGTATTTTTTGGCGTTTTTTTTAAAATAATAAAAACGCCATAAAAATTAAAAAAAAAAAGGTGTTCCAGAAAGAATATATATCGATTTGACTTATGATGTTTTTTAAAAAAAGAAATTTAAAAGAAAGTGTTTTTTTTTTGAAAATAGGGGGTTGATGTAGAGGATGTAGGGATTTTGGTTGAAAAAAGGGGGTTGATATATATATATATATATATATATATATATATATATATATATATATAACTAATATATATATAGGGGAAGGATCAAATAAAAATAAGATATTATTGCGAAAACACGAAAACAAATATTAAAACCTCTATAACTTCCTCATATGTTAATATATTTTTAAAAAACTTGCAACAAAAGTCTTAAAATTATGTCACCTTTAATTCTGAAAAAAAAGTTAAACATTTAAAATTTCGTGATTTTTTATTATTGCACATGTGCAATAATACGTATTATTTATATTACACATGTGCAATATTAAGAAAAAAACGTTAATTTTTTTTAACTTTTTCCAAAATTAAAGATAACAGAATTATAAGATTTATGGTGCAATTTTTTTTATCAGAATTAGTAACGTAGGAAAAAGTTATATAGGTTTTAATATTATTGCACATGTGCAATAATAAAAAATATAAAAAAACGTTGAATTTTATTTATATTCTCCAGAATTAAAGATAAGAGAATTATAAGATTTATGGTGCAATTTTTTATAAAAAATTTTAACATATGAAAAAGTTATAAAGGTTTTAATATTATTGCATATGTGCAATAATAAAAATAAAAAATATTATTGCACATGTGCAATAATAAAATAAAAAAAAAACTTGATTTTTTTTTCCAGAACTAAAGATAACATAATTTTAAGGATTTTGGTGTAATTTTTTTAAAAAATATTAATGTATGAAAAAGTTATAGAGGTTTTAATATTTGTTTTCGTGTTTTCGTAATAAAAGTTGTTTTCACATAAACCTTACCCTATAAATATATATATATATATATATATATATATATATATATATAGAGAGAGAGAGAGAGGGAGAGAGAGAGAGAGGTTCATTGTAGACACTTTCGCATGTGAAATAGCACACTTTCATATGTATTTTCACATGTGAAAGTTTCTGAATAATAAGAAAAAAGAAAAAAATGGAAAAAGAAATTAATCACAACTATTAGATCAAGAGATCTAATGGTGAAAAAAGGTGTCTACCTGTCTACACTTATGGAGGTGTCTACAATGAACTTTTCATAATTAAATGCATAAAAGCAATCGGATATAATTGTGGTAATTAAGTATGGCAATTATATCTGGATATCATAAATAATATTATGATTATATCTAGTTAAAATAAGATTAGATATAACTTGGTGTTGAGTCGAACAACTGTTCGAGATAACGAGGTTCAACGAGATAAATGTTAGGTGATCGAAAATTTACTGAAGAAAAAGGTCACCGGGTGATACGGGATCACAACAGAAAAGTACGCGGTGATAGGAGGGCGGCAGCCTAATGGTGGCCCGACAGCGCCGGTGGCACGACGGCGAGTGGTGGCGTGCAGTGGTCGGTGGTGCAAATCAATGGCAGTCGCGGCTGGGTTTGATGCGCAGATCAGACTCGAACGGAGTGGTGAAGGCGTTTCGCCGGAGGTGGTCGCGACGGAGGTGTAGCCGACGAAGGAAGGCTTGCGGTGGCGTGCTGGGATGGCCGACCGGTCATGGTGGTGTCGCATGGAGGGAGATCGAGAGAGAGTTCAAAATTTTTTTGAGTTGTGTAATTCACAACCCATTCCCTATCCTTATCCCTATAATTTATATATTTATCATTACTTTTTCTCTCGCTTCCACTCACAACCATAATTAATTAATACTTATTATACATTTATCATTACCTTTTCTCTTTCTTCAAACCTTAAATTTTAAAGATTCATCAGATTTTTCCTCAAATATAGGGATTCCCTAAATTTTATAAATATTTCTCTCTCCTCTACTCACAACTACTTATAACTACACCTTAAATTTTAAGGTTTACCCTCACAACCATTATAGGGAATGGGCTGTGAATGCAACCTTTTATCTCTAAACTTGATCTCCTTAAATAACCACCAACCAGTTGTAGATAATCTATAACTGGTTTAAACCATATGATTATCCGTCTGAGCCTAAGGATAATTATCACTTAAATAAACCAGGTTTATTTAAATTATTCATTATCTATCCACCATTTATAATAAGCTAATTAAATAGAACAAGTTTATTTAATTGATGTTTATTTATAAATAATAATAATAATAACAATATTATTATTTTACTGACTTGTATTATTAATTAGTAATAATTATTTTCTGTTTGTTATTATTAATAAATTAATAATAACATTTAATGATAATTATTATTTATTATATATATATCAATTGAGATTGCTGATGTATACTCAGTAAATGATCTGTTCATAACACATGGCATTTTTCTTATATGTATTCTAGGGCGGTGGGAGACACTTGGCTTTCTACTGTTCTTTCACTTCTGTGATACTGCCACGACATGGGACACTTGCCTTTCTGTCTTTCTTACTCTCTCTCTTTAAGACTCTCCATCCCTCTCTGTTCAAACAAACAAATGTTTCTCTCTCTTAAAAGCAACTTTATGTCTCTCTCTTTAAACCCAGGAGAAAACCCCATCATCTTCCTTCCACACTTCTCCGTCCGCCTCCGTCTCTGAAATCGGCGTCGTTGCTCCGGTCACGTGGAAGCGACGATGTAGTTGCTCCGTTTTCGTTGAGATAACGACGGGTACAGCCACCCCTGTGGCTTTTTGGCTTGGTTTTGGGAATTTCCAGATCGAAGAACCCATCTCTCTCTCTACTACTCGACGGTGGGTTTTGCAGATCTGGAATTTCCAGATAGAAGAACCCCTCTCTCTCTCTACTACTCGACGGTGGGTATTGCAGATCTGAAATCTCATGCTCTTCATCTTCTCCGCCGTGCCCCAACTCCTAACGCCGTTGAAATACTTGCTGCTCCGTCTATGAATACGGCAGCCACTTTAAGGATCGTCGTCGGTGACGAAACCCAGTGGCGTCGCTGCGGGCGTTGATGTGGCTTACGTATTCCTGTTTCTGTTGGGGCATGGTAGGTTGTGGGATTGTCTGGGTTGTTGTTGGGGTTATTGCCGGTGACCACGCGCCGCCGTTTTTGGGTTTCTAAAGTTGGCTCTATTCGGAAGACGGGGTGATGATGCGGCCGTCACCGGTTGCTCCGCTTTCACTATTGTCTACGTATCTGTTGGCGTTTGACGCCGGCAAATCAACTTTATGGCTATAGTTTTTGGCATGTGATTGTTCTCAGATGTGTTGTCTGAGGTCTAGATTGCTTTTAAACATTGGGGGCTGTCACGATCCTTCCGAAATGAGCTCTTAGATGGGTGGTGCTGACCTCACCGTCTCTTTATTTGCCAGGCTCTTAAAAAAATTAGGGGGATAACATCCCTTAAATTTTACTGATGGCATTCTTATTAGTCTTGCTGCTCGGTTTTTTAAGAACACTGAACTGAATGGTTATGTTCTTGGTGTTTTTATTTTAGGCGATGATGATTTAATGATTTTGTTATGTTCTTGGCAGTGATGGTTATGGTGAGCCAGAGGCGAAAAACTTTGGTTTATCGCAGCCCCACTATGATCCCTGCTAATTCTATGATGAAGAACTAGAAATCTGAGCCTTATATCCATAGTTTTTATGTTGATAATTTCTGTTTTTGTTTGGGTTTTTAATATACTCTATTTGTTCCTCTTCTTTTGTTTCTGTCTTAAGCTGTGATTGTCATGTTTCCCTTTTACAAAAGAATACTTTTCAAAGATTGTATACATGATTTAGAAAAAAGTCATATTGAGGTATCCTCATGACAAAGGACAAGTTTATTGAGCAAACACATGGTTTTTGAATAAAAACATGGTTTTGAAACAATGGTTTTGTTTTTATGATAAACAAATCAGATAACTTTTTATCATGATTCATAACTAATTAAAAGTACATAATTATGACTATTTTGGAAAGTAAGTACATATACTTCCAAATTCATTTTCTCACTCTTATTTAATAATATTAGGAAATTTCGAAAAACATAAAAATAAACTCTCTTATTTAATAATATTAAGAAATTTCGAAAAACATAAAAATAAACTTATACTTTTGTAGATTTGTGCTCCTCCCTTAGGTAGTTTTGCTCATTCTCACTCAAGCGTGATTTCTGCTTTATTACTTTGTTGTGGAAGAATAAGCAACAAATGGATAGTAAATCCAATTGTTATGAAAGTGGTTATGCAAATTTTTTGAGACCAAAATATTATATAATTTGTTTAAATATTAGTGGACCTTCTAACTATATATCATCATTATAACTTATATTAATGGCTGTTTTGACATTCAAAACTTCAAAATTGAATACATCGGTAGAACTGATCTTAATGGTTGTATTTTGACACTCAAAGTTATCTATCAACAATACACCACGAACAAACAAAGAACCAAAACACAAAAAAAAAAAAAAGATAATAGATTCTATAATCGCATGAAAGCGTTTCGCCCCGCGGTTGTATTTTGACACTCAAAGTTATCTATCAACAATACACCACGAACAAACAAAGAACCAAAACACAAAAAAAAAAGAAAAAGATAATAGATTCTATAATCACATGAAAGCGTCTCGCCCCGCGGCAACGCGCGGGTCGTAGTAGTACTCGTATATAGTATAAATAATATTAATTAATCATTTCGTTTTCGTATAATATCGGTTTATTATTTAAGCGGTATAATTTCTTGTTGCCTTCGGTGTAACTCTTATAGGTCACAATCTGATCGGGTCTGGACATTACATATCCAAAAGCACTTTCTCGGTTAGATCTGCCGGTCATATCATCACCAATGCCTTGGGTCATTCCCTCTCTAAAGGCATCCACTAGTGTAAATCAACTCTAACAAAAGTAAATATCCTAGTTTGGAGAGCGGTTAAAGATAAGGTGGCTACTGTGGATAACCTTGCTCGTAGAAATATCCAAGCTCCTTCACTCCTTTGCAAGCTTTTGCGGGGACTACAATAAATCTGCCGAACATCTCTTTACGAGCTGCTCGGTCTCCGCTGAAATTTGATACATTGTGTCAAATTGGTGCAATATACCGCAAGTTTTTTGTTTCTCCTTGTTGGATTTGGTCACTCTCCATGAAAAGTTGTAGACGAGGCCTAAGAAATCCCTTGCCATCCATACAGTGATCTTCTCCACCATCTGAACTACATAGCGAGCCAGGAATGAAGCGATTTTCAAAAAAAAAAAAAAAGAGTGTCAATCAATTGTTTTTAGAATGATGTAGTTTTATTTTTTAACATGTGATCCAGTTCTCTGTCCTTCCGCGAGTTTCCTGCTCGTGTTAAGAGGTTTTGTTTTTAGAAGAAACCGCTGTTAAAAATATTTGACCTTTCTAAGGGGCAGTGTCTTGCTTGCTCCATTTGGTCAAAATCCATGCACATGCAAACATACCTAGGGACAGTTGTGCCTTACAAATTAGGCACCCTACATCCATCTCCACAGGACTACAAATCAATTTTGTTCCCCACAAAATATACCTTTCAACAAAGGACAAGACAACCCTATAATTATATTCAATCATCCATGCAAACTGCCAATTTAAATATTATTATTTTGATTACTTTATATTTTTTCTACTACATCAAAACTACAGTTGAGAGTCTCACTTTCTTCAGTTTTTTAAGTAAAGTAAACCGAACAAAGAGGGAAAAAAACAGAAATATGATATAATATTATTTAAAAAAACGTACTTTAAACACCGTATACCTTCATACAATTCCATATAAATACTCAAAGATTTATATGGAAATACAAAACAAAGAAATTAAAAAAAGAAATCTATAGTAGAAAGTTTTCCTGTGTTAATTTTTCAGCAATTAAGTTTCACCATTTGGGTAATGGACAATGATTTTCTCTTCTATAACCATGTTGAAAATACTTATGAATTGACACCGAATATCTTCCAAAATGTGATCAACTTTGGTTTTTGAATCATGGAAAATTGGATTTTAATAAAAGTCTCAACTTTAACTGTTGGTCATTAACAGGGGCGGACCTAGAGTGTGTCCACCGGGTTCACGGGAACCCAGTGACTTTCGAATTTTTAGTTTAAATATATATATAATATTAAGAGTGAATCCATATATAACAGGCGAGTGAATCCTATTAACAAAAACTCTTCTAGTTCAACCGATTCACGCCTTGTTTGTCCAGCTTCACGTCCCAGGTTCGACTCCTATGGTATATATGCCACTCTTTTTCTTTATTCTTTTTTTTTTTTTTTTTTTTGCATAATATAGGATTTAGGTTGGAGATGAGTTAGCCGTGTTTTCTTTAAAGGTACCTGTTTTATAATCAACTATCAAGCCGGCACAGTGGTTAAAGCATTGTGCTAGTCTAACATAGGTTGTTGTTTCAATCCTTGAGGCCAGCGTATTCTATTGTTTAAAGATTTTTTTTCATTTTTTTTCAATTATTTATATATTTGTCAAATATATATTGAACACATATTGACAATATTTTCTCTAATTATTGTAGCGTATATCTGTGTTGTTATTGTGTTATCAACTTTAACCGACCGACCCGAACCGACCAAATTGAAAATTTTAATAGTTATTTGTCAGAATCCCGACCACCATATAATTAGTGAACCCAGTTAAAAAAATTCTTAGATCCGCCCCTGGTCATTAATAATCATAACTGGGGAAATTCTTGCCAATAGCACCAACTTTTTACCTACTTTATCTCAATAGTCCGTCGTTAAAATTACTTAAATCCATTTGATATTCGTTTAAATATTTTGGATTTCTTACTTGTACCGATGGTAGACGATGAAGAGGAACTCATGAGAATTCATTTTAGTTCTTAATTTTGTGTGTAACTAGAAGCAAATAGGAATTAGAACTTTTCCCAATTAGACATCTACAGACAACAATGTTACACCAAAACTAAAATTAAAGAAATATATAAAGACGATTTAAAAATTAAAAAGAAAAATAAAACAAATATTAACTTGCCAAAGGGCATTTTTACGGGGATGATGGTTAGAGTTTTGAGATCTTAAGGTCTCAAGTTCAAACCTACCTTGAGGTGGGTTTTCTCAAGTGGTGAGTTTCCCCATTTATGGTGTTCCTGCGTGAGTCAAGCCTGGAGTGTCAAATTCAATATAGACGATTGCAATTCCGTCTCAAAAAGGCTCACCCGGATATTAAAGCTTTAGCTATAGTTCCAAACACCATTAAGAAAATATAAAAATATAAAATAAAATAAAGCTTATCATTTGTCATCACTCTATTAAGCTACATGGCCTAATAAACCCTTGTAACTATTTTCTTTAACTTCAAGTTATATATATATACAATCAACAACTAACTTGTGAACTTATCTATAAAATTAACAAAAATTCTATCTCTATATTAGTATATAGTAAATAAAAAGAAAGGGATCTAATTTTGACACAGAAGGATTCGATTTTCACACAGGATCCAAACGATCGTTAGGATCAAACGGAAAACGAGGTCTGACATTATACGAGGGGTTTTTTTTCAAACGATCGTTCGAAGCAGGACGATCGTTTGGATTCCCTAGAACGATCGTTTAGGTCCGAACGATCGTGTCTATTGTTTGTATTATATTTCGGATTAACAAAGCTGCAAATGCATGTGAAGTGTTTCTTAGGAACGATCGTTGCTTCCCGGACAAACCATGATTGGGTCGTTTCTTGCTAAACGATTGTTTTGGAGATTCCAAGACAATTCCTCCATTTCAAAGTTCAATGATTTGATTCGAGCGATTCGACCTAATATTCCGCTTTTCAAATGATACGATGTTATATTCTGAATTTCTATACGTATGAATCGCCTGAATATATATATGTTTGGTTATAAAACGAGGACGATACAAATCGTTTGTAATTCATTTTTCATTGTCTTGTATAGTCCTGTGAATTTCCAAATAAATACGCAAGTCATGACGTGGTACAACTACTTATTTGCAGACGATGAAACATCCGGTGGAACTAGTGGAGGTGATAACTCTATCCCCGGTGGTACTAGTGGAGGTGATAATTCTATCCCCGGTGGTAATAACAATGGTAATTATAATCACGGAGATAATTATATTCATGGATATGATTATAGTTATAATTATAATCACGAAGATAATTATAATTATGGAGGTAACTATGGTGGTAATTACGGAGGCGACTGTAGTAATTATGGGGATTATGACGACGGCTACAACAACAACAACATCAACAACAATAGCGGCGGCGACTACGACGGCAACATCGACAGCAACAACAACAACAATAAAAACGATGGCCCTGAGGTGTACACAACCGATCAGGTACAACTAATATAAGCTTCATAAACGCATGTTTTGAAAGAAAAAAATAAAGTATTTTCATTAGTTATACCCATGACATAATTTCAGATCTTCTTATCAAAACAAGAACCTGTTTAACTGGGCACAAGAACAAGCATACGCCAAGGGTTACGTTCTTGTAACAAAACAAACAGCAAAGAACAAATCCGGTGAGTTTGATACAATCTGGATATGGTGTGATCATAGTGGTTTTTACAAGGGGAAATCCACCACGAAAAAGACTGGAAGCAAGAAATGTGGTTGTTTATTTGAGATTTTAGGTAATTACATGATACATTTAGGCGGGTGGAAACTAACCTTGGTAAACCATGAACATAACCACGAACCGTCAGAGGATCTAGAGGGTCATCCAGTGGCAATGAAGTTTAATGCCGAGGAGACTGCTCAGTGGCGGAGCTTGAGAAATTAAATGAGAGGTGACCGAAAGTCACGTGAACCAAACTTTTTTCTATCGCTATATGTATATGTTCGGATCGGCAATCCGGTTCGGGTCAGGTCAAACAATATAAGCTATAAATATCCAATTTTTCTTATAACTCAACGTTTTTGGGGTCCTTTTTAAAAAATCGAGGCCCTTTTAGAAAATTCATGTTATAAACCTTCACCTCTATATGGACTTGTACTCTTTCGATTCGATATGAAACTTAATCAATTAGCACCTATATAACACCTAATGATTCTTTTAGGGTGTCTGAAATGTACTTACATGTACGTCGAGCAATAGATAACAGATGTCATTGAGACATAGGTGCGGCTTCCATCTTCTAGTGACCCTTACCTCAATTGGTTTTCCACTCCCATCTAGTCTTAGAAACTCGACCTTCTCAATCTCCATTTTGTTGTACCTGATAAGCGTGATGGTTAATGTTAGGAAATTGATGTGGATGTAAATGCTACTATTAAAAAATATAACCTTACACATTCTCAAAACTAAAAGGTAAACCTCAAGGAAAATTGGATGGTTGAGCAAATAAAGAACCAATAAATGAAAGAAACATTAAGCACCGTGAATGCTAAAAAATCAGCAGGCATACTCACATAAATGCCTTTAATTACCAGAAAAACCTTGAATGAAAAAAAAAAAAATGCACAATAGAAAATGACACCGATCATTGACAAAAAACCTAACTTTAAACATCCGAAGATGGTTTAAGAACAAAAACAAAACGAAAGCATTACAAATGTGAACTTTAAATACTGGGTTTAAATCTCAAATGCCACAACACCACTCAAGAATGGTTTTAAGAACAGTAAGAAGATGAGTACTATGAAAATGCATAATTCAAATCTTCAGTGCAAGTAAAATTAGCAGGTAAAAATAGGCCTAAAACTTGATGTAAATCATAGATAAAATTAAGACACAAATGTTTTTGAGAACCGCAAGAAAATGAGACAAACTAAGAGGAACCACTTTATCCACGATAACCTAGAACCATGGCCCTTCTTCATAATCGGTGTAATAGTAACAATAGAGATCAAAGCTGAAAAAAACCTAACTGAAGATGATTACTTGAGCCGATTAGGGTTCCAAACTATTGGTGGCTTGGTGGATGTGGTTGGCGGTAAGATGAAAGAAGTGAAGGAGGGAAAAAATTTTATGGGGGGAAAAAGGTTGAAAAAGTGGAGTATATATGTTGACCCTCTAGGACTGTGGGAGGGAGAAATTGTTTTGGGAGGGGGAAAAGGGCTAAAAAACGTGGATAAAATGTTAATAGAAAGATTGGTGTTAGAATATTGGGACAAAAATAGAAGGCTCAATTCAAGGAATGATTTACGTGATCAATTACTTGGTCCATATCACAGCTGTCCTAATTGATGCTGTCCATATCACAGCTGTCCCATTGATGCTTATTTCCTTATAGTGATCCTAGTTTCTCCTATATATATGTTTGGTTCTTCCTCCTTGTAATCATACGAAAAAGAAATAAAAAGAAAGAAACATTTTTCTCTTCTCTGAATATTACTGTATACCATTTGAATATGGTATCAGAGCGCGTGTAGTCCTGGAAAAACCGCTCGATCTTCAAGATGCCCGATCCCGACACCAATGTTGGTCAAATCTCCAATGATCTGACATTGCAGATTGCTGCACTGTTGAAAAATGGTCTCGGAATGCAACAAATAACAACCAACTCCGAGAACCTATCTTTAGGGATTAAACTCGGGAGTGACAACTATGCCTTATGGGCAACCCTTATGAAAAAGGCCATTGGTGGTAGGGGAAAAAGCTCTCACATCACTGGAGAACCCGGGCCGCCATCGAAGAGCGACACGGGTTATTCTCGTTGGGAACAGGATGACCAGTGTGTCTTTACCTAGATCAACCAGAATCTCGAATCCAATTTGGTTAACAACGTGTCACAATATCCAACCTCGAAAGACTTATGGGACGGTCTCGCCACTACATACGGGACTGGTACAGATTCTCTGCAAGTGTTTGACCTTCGCAAGAGGGCAAACTCTCTCAGGCAAGGATCGAATACATTTGAAGATTTATGGAACAAACTGCAAAACATCTGGATGTCTATCGACAGGATAGACCCAAATCCTATGAAGAACCCCGAAGATATTCAAATCTACAGCAAGAAGACTCAAGAACAAAGACTCTATCAGTTACTCATGGCTGTAGATGACAAATTGGAACCCATCAAGAGAGATATCTTGAAGAAAGACCCTCTCCCAACTGTCGAAACGGCATATGCCACCATACGAATGGAAGTGGCGAGGTTGAACATTCTACGATCTGGTCTTGCTGGAGAAGATTCATCAGAAATCGGGATGGGTTTGGCTGCTAAAGTCTCATCACAAAAGGCTAAATTCCGATCCAGAGAAAAGGAGGATAAGTCCAACCTCTTTTGCACCCACTACCAGATGAAGATACACACCAAGGAACAGTGTTTCAGACTTGTTGGTTATCCAGAGTGGTGGGGAGAAGGCCAGAAATCGAAGACCAGCCGTCCGAAAGATGAGGGGAGAAGGGCGCCGGTGACTGGTGGGGGATGAGCGCCGATCGAAAAGGAGAAAAAGGAAGGTAGCGCTGGTTTTGGGGGACTTGCTGCCAGCGATGATAATTTTTTAGCTAAAGGGTTTGAGAATTACATCTCAAGCCCCCCTATTTTTAACTCCAATATTTTTCCTCCCTCCACTGTTAACTCTAAGTGTTTCCCTTTAAATAATTTGTTACATGAAAATTCCAAAGGAATTAACAAACCCACGGCCTACCATGTTTCCCACTCTAGAACAGAAAAAAGATGGATTTTTGACTGTGGGGCTACAGACACCATGTCTTATGACTTAAAAGATTTTTGTACTTTGTCAAGTCCATATAAGTCCCATATTGAGACTGCTAGTGGGGAAATGGTTCAGGTCAAGGGGGGAGGATCTATCATGTTTTCAGATAAAATGAAAATTAGTAATTGTTTATACATCCCTTCGCTCTCCTCAAAACTATTATCCATTAGCCAAGTTACAAAACAACTCAATTGTGTGGTGCTCATGTATCCAAAGTTTTGTGTTCTACAGGACATTCGTACGAAGGAGATCGTTGGGCGTGGTACTGAGCAAGGAGGTCTCTACTATGTTGATGAAGTCGTTCACAAGGGACATGCCATGCTTGCTCACGGGACTACCGAAAGACAACTATGGTTATGGCACCGACGTCTTGGTCATCCTTCTTTTAGCTATCTTAAACTTTTGTTTCCTAGTCTTTTTTCGAATAACTCTGTTCAGGAGAAATGTGAAACGTGCATTCTTGCAAAAAGTCATAGGGTCTCCTTTAAAAAAAATGATACTAGAGTTGATTCTGTGTTTTCATTAATCCACTCTGATGTCTGGGGACCGGCCCCAACTGGCACCAATAACCAATTAAAATACTTTGTCCTATTTGTGGATGATTTTTCGCGTATGAATTGGATATACTTCATGAAACACAAATCAGAAGTTCCCGAAATCTTTATCATGTTTTATAAAATGGTTCAAACTCAATTTGGAAAAAAATACAGATCCTCCGTTCTGATAACGGAACTGAATTTGTGAATAAAACCCTGAAAACTTTCTTCAAAGAAAATGGTCTTATCCATCAAACTACGTGCCCCAATACTCCTCAACAGAATGGTACCGCGGAACGAAAAAATCGTATGCTGCTTGAGAAAACCCGTGTCATTATGATAGAATCCCGGGTTCCATTGTCCTACTGGCCTGAAGCACTCGCTACATCCGCATACCTTGTAAACCGCCTACCTACTCAAATTCTAGGACATAAAACCCCTCTAGAAATCCTTGCCACCCAAGTTAAAATCCCAAAAGTGATCAAAACAAACTTAGTGCATGTGCCGAAAAATGTGTGTTTGTTGGGTATGGGGTCCACCAAAGGGGCTATCGGTGCTACAATCCTGCTACTCGACGGGTTCATGTCACCATCGACCTTGACTTCATTGAATCTGAGTATTTTTTCAATCACCAATCCAGTGCTCAGGGGGAGAAAACAGGTGAGCCACTCGATTGGTTGCTATATCATAGTTGTTCTAAGGAGGTCCCAACAGAGCCGGTAGATGGCACCACCGAACTGGCTTCTTCAAATATAGAAAGTGAAGAAAATTCCGACGACTCAACTCACGCTACCAACGATTCTCTCGAGGACAACGTCCAACAAGAGGTCGAAGCCACAGAACCAACTGCTACTTCAGATGAGGTAAACAATTTACAACATAATAGTTCACCAGATGACTCTTTTCACTACAGTTCAGGAAGCCCCCTCTCGGAACAAGAAGAACAACAAAACACTCGTGTCGTTCCTCCAAGAAGAAATAGAGGAGTTCCTCCTAACCGGTATTCACCGGAGCACGTTTCTTGTAACTCCAAGTACCCGTTGAAACTTGATAGGGGGAGAGTGGCTAAGATCGCAAAAGCATTCTCGGCCACGCTTCTTTCAGAAAAAATCCCCAAGACGGCCCAAGAAGCCGAAAAGACGGCTGAATGGAGGGAGGCAATGAAAGTTGAAATGGACGCTCTAAAGAAAAGTGGCACGTGAGAAAAGTGTACACTGCCACAAGGGAAGAAACCAGTCGGCTGCAAATGGGTATTTAACATCAAATATAAATCTGATGGCACCATTGAGCGACACAAGGCTAGATTGGTTGCAAAAGGATATACGCAAACATATGGTACTGATTATTCTGAAACTTTTTCCCCGGTGGCTAAAATAAACACCATCAGAGTCCTTTTCTCAGTAGCAGCAAACAAAGACTGGCCTCTCCATCATTTTGACGTAAAAAATGCTTTTTTGCATGGAGAATTGAAAGAAGAGGTGTACATGAACCCTCCCCCTGGGTTCTCTGATGATTTTCAAAGGAATGAGGTGTGTAGAGTGTAGACTAAAAAAGGCGTTGTATGGGCTCAAACAATCTCCACGCGCATGGTTTGGGAAGTTTACCATAGCTATGAAACAGTATGGGTACAGACAGAGTAACGCCGATCACACCTTGTTCTATAAGAGAAAAGGAAATTTTATTACGTGCCTTATAATATATGTGGATGACATGATTATAACCGGAAATGATGAAGAAGAAATCAGCTCCTTTCGAAAAAATCTCTTCACCAGATTTGAAATGAAAGACCTAGGGGGTTTGAAATATTTTCTTGGGATTGAAGTCCTTCGATCAAAGGGGGGGATCTTTATCTCTCAACGTAAGTATATACTAGTGTGACAACCCGTAAGTTTCTTAAGTCAAATCATATAATAATACGTGTAATTACTTGTTTCTGTGTGCATAAATCCGTGTTTTAGTTAACGTAGATAACGTATTGTGCAACTACCCGTTAGTCTTGGCGTAACCCTAAATTAATATTTCGACGATCGACCTTAAAAACAAGGATATTATATTTACTTATCCGATGGAATTTCAACAATAAGAAATATTCACCACAACGTATGTGGTTTAATATGAAAAGAATTTTTATATTAACTTGTCACTTTTGTAGTATTTCAATTTCATGCAAAGTTCGTAACGTTACTTCGACGTAAAAATATTCAATGAACACTTGAGTTTATTTATTTATTTATCAACTACGCCAAGTAGTAAACTCTTTAAATGTTTAGTATCTTTATAACGAAAAACCATTAGGTTTTTATATAAACATTTAACGTCAACGTTTTTCACCATTTAACACCAACTATATTTAAACAAGACTTGTATCCTTTATTTTTCCCAACCTTGATTCATTAATCATCATGCATATTCATTTCCATGCATGATCAAACTCAATTGCCACCTTTGATCATATTGTCTTTTGTGATCAAAACCCGACACCGACAAATAGTAACCAACGTTAGTAGTAACCTATCACCATTATACTAATCCACTACTAATCTCCTATTAATTACACCATGCACTATTCACATGTACCTTACCTAAACCAACAACATCATCACTAAGCCACCCTAAACCCTTACATCTTACAACCTACTTGTACTAGAAGATTCTAGTTGACTTTCCTCCTCTCCTCCATGCACCTAGAAACCGCCCCCCTGGCTCTCCTTTCGGCCAAACACCCAAACCGCCACCACCACCCTTTCAAACCCTTTTCTTTCCTTTCTTTTTGTGTACCATATATAAACAAACTAAAAGAAGAAACCCTAGACATCCTCATTTGCTTCCACAAATAAAACACACACACATTCTCTCCCTCTTTCTCCAACCGTCGCCCTCTCTCTCTCTACTCTCTCTCTAACTTTTCTTCAACAAACCTCAAGAACACTTGAAGATAAAGCTACTAGGAACAACAAGGAAGCAAGATCAAGCCTCCATCATCCTTATTTTCGGTTTTCTCAAGTTAGTAGACATCATTTTCTTAGTTTTTCTCTAGTTATTCATGTTAACTAGTCTTATTCTCCATCTAGAACTCCAACCACAAGTCTTGGTTTAAAAATGGTAACTTTTGACATGCATTTTCTTCTATGTTTCTAGTAACCTAAAACTTTGTTTAAGTTCATGTTAGATCTAGTATACCATGTGTTTCTACTAGTGATTTCATACATTTTGAACCCCTCGTATGCTACATTATATAGATCTATAGAAAAACAAGTGTTATGATGCTAGTATGTGTACATTATGCCTTGGTTTTATGAACAAACCACTAGATCCGAAATTTGTGACTCTTGGAACCCTAGGTCCGATATTTTTAACATGTTAGAAGGTTGTGGATAGCACCATACGACTTATTGATATGTTTGGACGGCTAAATCTATAAAAATAACCCACTAAAAAGATCCGGAAACTATAGATTAATTAAGGCTAATTTAGGTCAGAAACTTTGACCCCTCCTAAAGTGATTTTAAAAGATGTTTTTAGTCATAAAAACCCTAGTACAATATCCCTTTCGAAAATAGCTAAATTTGGGGAAAAACGGGACCAAAAACGGACACTTTACGGGCCCGGAAACCTCGTATTTGTAAAGATATACAAATAGATGTAACAACTGATATTAGACACTTTTAGGCAGTTGAGATGACTTATAATAAGTTTACAAAGTGTTTTGGTAGTTTACGAAACCCTAGGACGAGTCACAGGGTCAAAACCGGCTAAAACGGACACATACCGGCAAAACCGACAAAACTAGGAACTTAGACTTTTGAACTTAAATTTTCTGATTTGATACGACTCTATGACGAAAATAATTGTGTATTTATTTGTTTGATCATTGTCTTAGTCATATTTACAAATAACGTGAAATGCGGCTAGAACCGGCAAAAAGCCCGTTTTGACCTTCAAGCGTCATTTCGCCCTTTAAAAGTCCTTTGAACTCACATGATATTTATTTGGGAAATATAAACTATTTATAGACTAATTTTTATCATGAAAATAAATAATATTTTATTATCGCGCAATAAATATTTATTTTCAATAAATGTTTTTAATTAGGTCAACGATATCGTAGTATATTAACGGGTTACCATAACGCCAAGACTTGACCAACCAAATTGGAGTGACTTAGATGTCAACCCAATTTCTATTTTCTAAGTGTCTTATAACATTGTATAGGACTGCTTACTTGCCTATCGTACTGAATCACTTGCATTCAGGTGAGTTTTCATGGCCCCTTTCTTTTACAGTTTTAATACTTGGGGGAGAATTCATTACAAACATAAATCATTTCCTGACAGATAGATTACTTGTTACCATATTGATTACATGAGCTTTTCTAGTCCAAATCATATTGTATCATGCTTGTTCATGTTATGATGAAACCCCACTATTAGTTGAATCCGATTAATTTACAAACAGAAACGATGACTCGTGGATAGATCTATTGGGTTAACGCCCCTACTCTGATTGGCAGCTCCAATCCTGGCTCCGTTTTAATAGTCAAAAGAGTACATACAGTTATATTTGGCCATGCGGTACTGTTGGACATAGTATCATGAGTGGGTAATCAGTTAGTTTCGGTATTCAAGGTTCATGGTAATTTATAAAATAGTATCTAAACAAACTGTCAAACGATGGAATGATTCAATCAAACTTGTTTATCAAACTTTTCATGCATGCTATCTAAACCTGTGAACTCACCAACTTTATGTTGACTCGTTTTAGTATATGAATTCTCAGGTGATTGAACTCTGCTGCATTCAAGACATCATATCATTTAGGACCTGCATTTTCTATTTCTGGAGTCATGGTCAAACCGAGCTGCACTTTTGGAGATTTCATTGCATAACACCTAACGGTGTCATGTTCTCAAATCTTTTTGAAATGTAATTGTTTTATTAACAATTAAGACAAACATGTTTTCACTACTATTTCCGCTGCAACTTTGAATGAAACTCCACCTTTTGAATTAACTTAACTTATTAAACGGCTCTAGTTGTTTAATCATCCAGAGGTCGTTCTATGTAATCTTGACTATGATCCATCTCGCTTGCACCCGACACAATAAATTACGGGGTGTGACAACTAGACTTGCTTGCCGAAGTGGCCATGGTTGATTGCAAACCCAATGATACTCCAATGATCGTAAACCATAAGCTAAAAATGGTTGAAGGAGCAAAACTAACTAATAAAGAAAGGTACCAAAGGTTAGTTGGAAAATTGATTTACTTGGCCCACACTCGACCCGACATCGCGTACGCAGTAGGGATTGTGAGTCAGTTCATGCACAAACCCCAAGAAGACCATATGGAGGCTGTTATGAGGATTATTCGATACCTAAAAGGCACAGTGGGGAGAGGCGCGTAGTATTTAAGAGAAATGGCCACCTTGAGGCTGAAGTGTTCACAGACGCAGATTGGGGTGGGAATCCTAATGACAAAAGTTCAACCGCATGCTACTTTACTCTTCTTGGTGGCAACTTGGTAACGTGGAGAAGTAAGAAACAGAAGGTTGTATCCTTATCTAGTGCAGAGTCTGAGTTTAGAGGTATCGCCAAAGGGATTACCGAGATTCTGTGGCTAAGGAAGATAATGAAAGAAATCGGGTTTCCTCTTAAACATCCAACTCAGCTAAAGTGTGATAATAAAGCTGCGATTAAAATCTCAGAAAACCCAGTGCAACATGACAGGACCAAACACGTAGAAATAGATCGTCACTTCATAAAAGAAAAAATTGAAGATGGCTCTATTGAACTTCCGTTCGTCAGGTCCGAAGATCAACTGGTAGATATTCTGACAAAGGCCGTTGCAACTAGAGCATTTGAATCAGTGCTATCCAAGTTGGGTATTGGAGACCCTACTACACAACTTGAGGGGGAGTGTTAGAATATTGGGACAAAAATAGAAGGCTCAATTCAAGGAATGATTTACGTGATCAATTACTTGGTCCATATCACAGCTGTCCTAATTGATGCTGTCCATATCACAGCTGTCCCATTGATGCTTATTTCCTTGTAGTGATCCTAGTTTCTCCTATATATATGTTTGGTTCTTCCTCCTTGTAATCATACGAAAAAGAAATAAAAAGAAAGAAACATTTTTCTCTTCTCTGAATATTACAGTATACCATTTGAATAATTGGAACTCTTGACCTCTTGGAATGCAATGCGGCGCATTACCAATTGATCCAACATGAATGTTTTCTTATATTTACATTAGAAATATATTAGCAGTGACCGACTTAATACATATAAAAATTTTCAATAAATTACACGTTCACTCGGGACTTCTGAGCGAAAAAACCGTAGTGACCGAGGTCACTGCTGGCCCTCACAAAGCTGCGCCCCTGAGACTGCTCATGTGAGACAGATGTTAAGTCAAAAGATGCGGCCGCGTCTGATGTGCTTTAAATTACACATCATTTATTAGCCAAACACCCACCGATATTGATAGTTTATGTATTATTTTTGTCTATTTTACCTTTGTTTGGTGTAAAATGTCATAAATAGGTAATTAGAGGGGGGCCAAAGTGATATTTGAGGATTTTACGAAGTTTTGGGGCTAAATTGTACATGAATTGAAGATTTGTCTTTTTCTCCACGTCACGACCCATGATAGCCATCACGGCCCGTTTCGAAGCCATCCGGAGAAACCCTAATTCGTAACACGCTCATGGCCCGTGACCGTGTCACGACCCGTTACACCTAGTTTAGGATGTCATCTATGAACACGATGCATGGCGTAAATTTGTGGATTTCAACGACGTTCTCCAGCTAACGCTCTCGGTCATCGTGCAGGTTGGAGAGATCTTGACATTGCTCCAGCACCCATGATATTAGCAGTATTGACATATTGGGGATCTGTTTTACCCCTACTTTTGTAATGTGATGTAACTTGTACTATTGTGTGATCATGTTATCCACCAAAAACAATGTTGTCTTGTATGAATTGTTTTCAGTCACGGTTATGGACGTTATGATATATGTCATGAATTCGCTATTATGATTGTGTTGTGATGTTATATTTCCTCTTGTATGTATGATTGACGTATGTCATGATATGTTTGGTTGTTCTTATGATTGCCTTACTCTTATTTTGCCCATGTGAAATTAGAATCATGCCTAGACGTGCCACGAGAGCTAACCCTCCTCCTCCTCCTCCGCCTCCGCCGCCGCCCATGAGCGCTGCCGAGATTGAAGAGTTGATCCTGCAACGTGTAACCGAAGCACTCGCCGCCGCCAATGCTGAATGCTCCACTGCCTCCGGTGGACGCCAAAGTGGTTCTCCTGCCGGTAAGTAACGACGTAGGATTGAAGATCGAAGATTTACAATTACGAAGTATTGTTTTCAAGGAGCTTTTGATCTCTCGTTACAGGTACTCGAGATTGCAGTTATAAGGACTTCATGAACTGCAAACCCATCCATTTCAAAGGCACTGAAGGTGCTTTCGGACTGATCCGATGGTTCGATAAAACTGAGTCTGTCTATCGTATGTGCAACTGCTCAGATGAATACAAAGTCAAGTATGCCACTTGCGTCTTCAGCGAAGGTGTACTCACCTGGTGGAATTCCTATGCTGAACCCTTGGGACAGGATCTTGCCTATACTATGTCTTGGGAAGAACTAAAGGTGCTCATGAGAGATGAGTACTGTCCTCGAGAGGAACTGCAACGTCTGGAAGTGGAATTCTGGAATCTCACCATGATTGGTGCCGACATAGCCGGGTACACTCGACGTTTCCATGAACTAGCACACCTGTGCTCCACTATGGTTACCCCTCTGTACAAGAAGATAGAGAGGTACATCTGGGGACTTTCCCCTCTCATCCAGGGAAATGTCATGTCATCTAACCCTACTACCCTCCAGAGCGCCGTACGTTTGGCCCACAGCTTGACCTACCAAGCCGCCCGCCAAGGTGCGTCATTCGCCAAGAAAACCTCTGAAGTTAAGACTGCTGTTATTCCACCCATCTCCTCTGGTAACATCAAACCTGACCACAAGCGCAAACGTAGTCACGACTGGAAGAAGAAGAAGCCTGCAGAAACCCCTGCTGCTGAAGTTCCAAAAGCCATCAAGGCTTATGCAGCTGTTGCACCTGCTGCTGATGCAAAGAGAAATGGTTACACTGGAAACCTGCCCCTGTGTAACAAGTGTAACCTACACCACACTCTAGACTGCAGTAACATCTACTGCAAGAATTGCAAAGCTAAAGGTCACATCTATCGGGACTGTCCGAGTCGCGCGAACAAGGTTCAGACCACTAACACCTGTTACGAATGTGGGAACCCTGGTCACTTCAAAAGCGACTGTCCTAAACTGAAGAAACCAGGAACTGATGCTGCACGTGGAAGAGCGTTCGTGCTGAATGCGACTGAAGCACGACAAGACCCGCACACCGTTACGGGTACGTTTCTGTTAAACGAACATTATGCATCCGTTTTATTTGACACCGGTGCAGATAAAAGCTTCGTGTCTAGTGATTTTAGCTCTATCTTTGATATCACCCCTACGAAATTAGACACTAAGTGTATAATCGAGTTGGCCAATGGTAAACAAATCGAAGCGCGTGAAATGCTCCCAGATTGCTCACTGGATCTATTAGGACACAAGTTTAACATAGACCTCCTGCCCGTCCAGCTCGGAAGCTTTGACGTAGTAGTTGGAATGGATTGGCTGTCCGCTAATCGTGCAGAGATAGTTTGTCACGAGAAGCAAGTAAAAATTTCCCTAGCTAACAACGAATCCTTAACCATTCAAGGGGATCGTGTCGATTCAAAGCTTCACATCATTTCGTGCATGAAGGCTCAGAAATTCCTCCGAAAAGGTTATCCTGCCCTCATCACACATGTATCTTCCAAGAAATCTAAGGAGAAGAAGATCGAAGACGTTCCAATCGTTCGGGATTTCGCAGATGTGTTTCCTTCCGATCTACCTGCTCTACCTCCGCCTCGACAGGTAGAATTTCATATCGATTTAATACCTGGAGCCGCACCAGTTGCCCGATCACCGTATCGATTAGCTCCATCCGAAATGAAAGAATTGTCGAATCAGCTACAAGAACTTCTTGATAAAGGACTCATCAGACCGAGCTTCTCACCCTGGGGAGCCCCAGTTCTATTCGTCAAAAAGAAGGACGGATCATTCCGTATGTGTATCGACTACCGAGAACTGAACAAGTTAACGGTGAAAAACCGGTATCCCCTCCCAAGTATTGACGACTTGTTCGACCAACTCCAAGGATCTAGCTTCTATTCTAAGATCGATTTACGCTCCGGCTACCATCAACTGAAGGTTCGGGATGAAGATGTCGCTAAAACTGCTTTTAGGACTCGTTACGGCCACTACGAATTCCTAGTTATGCCTTTCGGGTTAACCAACGCGCCTGCCGTATTCATGGACCTCATGAATCGTGTGTGTAAACCCTATCTCGACAAATTCGTTATCGTGTTCATCGACGACATTCTGATCTACTCCCGTAGTAAGAAAGAACACGAGCAACATCTCAAGCTCATCCTGGAATTGCTTAGGAAGGAGAAACTGTACGCCAAGTTCTCGAAGTGTGAATTTTGGATCAGAGAAGTGCATTTCCTAGGTCACGTGATCAATGATCGTGGAATTCATGTCGACCCCGCGAAAATCGAAGCAATCAAAAGTTGGAGCCCTCCAACTACCCCGTCTGAAATACGACAATTTCTTCGTCTTGCCGGCTATTACCGTAGGTTCATCGAGAACTTCTCCAAAATAGCCAAACCCCTGACCACTCTGACTCAGAAGGAGAAGAAATTTATCTGGGATGATAAAGCGGAAGAAGCCTTTCAAACGTTGAAGCAGAAGCTATGTGACGCTCCCATCCTTGCCTTACCTGAAGGCAACCTGTTAGAGCATATTCCTATGCTAACGTGTGTCTCGTGTATTGTATCTTATCTAGAGCATCTGTGTGAGTCAGTTAGTCATCTGGCCGGATCACATGATCCGCCGGACCAGTTGATACGGCGGACCAGATGGTCTGCTGGTGATCCGCTGGCTTATGACTAAGTAACTATAAATAGTTCGTGTTAGAGAGAGTTAACCAGTTCTGTCATTTCTATATCTCTTAACTGTGTGTAACTGAAGGTGTTCCTCTCTCTAGTTTGTAACCTCTTAGTGAATCAATAAAGCAAAGCTTTATTTACTTCTTGTTGTTATCCAATTACTGAATCATGCTGTAGTAAGATCATATCGTGCTTTTACAAGTGGTATCAGAGCAATCCAGGTTGCTCTACTGCTGTGATTTGGTAAGTTTTCGAAATTCTAGAGAGAGAAAGTTTGGGTTTTCTACATTTTTCATCAATTTTTCATAATTCTGAGTGATTCCGAGGATAAAAATGATTTCTGGATGTTCCTGGAGTGTTTTCGCATCATACTGATCCAGTTTCTAGCTTCATTTGTCAAAACCTGTGAAAATCAGCCGATTTCAGCTTCGTTTTAAGTTGGTCCGCCGGTGGAACATTTGATCCGCCGTTTGATCCGCCCGGCAATCTTCATCAGTCTGATCCGCGACAGTTGCAGCGTACCAGTTTTGATCCGCCGTACGAAATTTGATCCGCCGGACGAAATCTGATCCGGATCTGGTCCGCTAGTACAAATCTGATCCGCCTGGTTAGTTTGATCCGGAACTGGTCCGCTGATAGTATTTTGATCCGCCAAGTTGTGTTGGTCCGCTGGCAGAGAACATATCTTCACTAAAACTGACGTAACTTGCAAACCGTTTGGAGTTACGGAACCCAATACCAGTCAAAACGTTCGTCTTTCAGAGATCTAGAACGTGTACCGGCCTACGGCCAGTACCGTCAAGTTTTGACCCCCAAAATCCGCTTGGAAGACGCCCGTTTTTTAGTTTTAAGTTTTCGCGTTCGGTATTGAAATTTCAAAATGAGCGACTTTCACGCTTTTTCAGCTGTTCAATCATCAATGCAAGCCATATTGAACTATGATAACGAGATAGGAACAACTCAGAAAGTTCCTAAGTTACTTTGATTGGAGGATTATGAGAATTGGAAGCAACGATTTGAATCATTTGTTAATGCTCTTGACATTGATTTGTGGATTTCTATTGAACAAGATTATACATATCCTAAGAAAAATGGAGAACCAATTCCACGAAGTGATCTTGATGAAGATCAACGGAAAGTGTATGCCAGAGAAAAGAAAACGTATGCAAATCTCACAATGGCTTTACCAAGAGAACTCTTGCATCAATTAAAAAATTGCACAACATCAAAAACATTATGGGATGCACTGAAGGATAGATGTGCAGGAAACGAGCAATATAAGAAGAGTCGAAAGAAAGTTTTGTTAAAGGAGTTTGATAACTTCCAGCATTGTGAAAAAGAGAGTATTGCAGATTTGATTTCTAGATTTTCTCATCTGATTAATGAACTCGATATTGTAGGAGTCCAGAAAGAAAAAGATGACTTGAAGGAAAAATTTCTGGAAGCTTTACCAGAAACATGGGAGAACTTTGTTATGATGCTTGCTAATGATCCAAATTATTCAAGTTGGACTTTCAATCAATTATTAAGCAAGTTACAAGCTCGAGAAATGGAGTTACTTGTAAAGAAATCAGCAATTCCATCAGTTCAGAATCCTGCAGTTTATTTTGGAGAGAATTCTGCTACTGCCCATGCTAAAGCTAAATCAAATTCTATTTCAAGCAGTAATCCACCAGTAACAGCATTTCTTGCTGGAAAGTCAGATAATGGTGGATATTCTTCAGGTTGTAGTTTTACTATTCCTGATAAATCATCAAGCAAGTCAACTTCTAATCAAGCAACCGAAGATCTAGCTGCTTTGCTATCTGCTTTTATATCTTCTTCGTCTGGAGCTATATTTCATCAAATTGGTCAGTCTTGTTTGTATGGCGAGGATTTAAATAACCTGGATGACGATCAATTGAATAAACTCGATTTGGAATGGCAATTTGCTATGGTCGCGGAAAAGGGAAAGAGATTTATGCAGAAACATGGTAAGACATCTATTTTTCAAGGACAAACACTTGGCTTGGATAGAAAAATGATTAAATGTTTTAAATGTGCCAAACATGGACATTTTGCTCGCAATTGTCCTACCAAGTCATCTGACAAGGATATTTCCAATAAGAATGGTCAAGATAAAGATGTTAAAGCTATGATATCTCAAACTGAAGAAGGTTATGATTGGGCTAAAGATTTTCCAGATGAATCTGCATTCGTGGTTCATTCTCAAGACAGTTATGCATTGATGGCAAATATTGAGGTTGACTCGAGTGGGTATACATCTGAGACCAGCAAATCTGACTTAAGTCATTCTGATTCCGAAATGAGTGGTTACGAATCCGTGTGTGAATTTTGTTCACAAAAGGATAGTCGAATTACAGGTTTGATAAAGGAAATAGAGTGTCAATCTGTTGAAATCAAACGAAAGGATGAAGAATTGGAGAGTTTCATCAAGAAATGTCAGGAATTTAAGGAAGTTTGCAAAACAAATGCAGAGTTACTCAAGGAAAAGAGTGTATTGGTGACAGAATTAGCGAATGTTCAGAACCAATTGTCAGAAAGCTGTATTCAGAATGATCAACAAAAGTTACAACTTCAACATGAGAATGATGAGTTCATGTCAAGAATTGTCAAGCTTTCTTCTATCAATGAAAAGCTGGTCAAGGAGGTTGCAGAATATAAGTCTTAAGCTCAAGATGTTAGTGAAGATTTTGAACAGTTATTTCAAAAGTCTATCAAAAAGGTTGAAGTGCTTCAAACATCAAATGATGAACTTCAGAAGGCATTGGATGAAGTTACTGCTGATAGAACTCAATATCAGATTGTTCAGTTTGAATTGCAGGATACAATCACTTCTTTAAAGAAAGACAAAAATTTATTAACAAGGAATATTGAGATATATAAGGAAAGAGTGGATAAAATTACCAAAGAAGTGCTTGCTGCTCATGATGGGATGAGACGAGAAAAATCATTAGTCAACACCACATCTGAGAAATTGATTCAATCAGAAAAAGTTCTTGCTGAAGCTCAGAAGATCATAGCTGATTTGAAAGTTGAAATTCTCGATCTCAATCGTCAATTGCATAACTTGAAGAATTCTCATTCTTTTACAAGTTATTTGTGTCAAGACGACAACTTCAAGAAGGTATTTGGAGGTGATGATTTTAATCAAATTCCTCATCCAGTGATTCAAACAGAGTCTGTTGTTGATTTGAACCCTCCAGTGGTAAACAAAGATTATTCTGAATTTGTATCTGCTAAGTGTGAGAAGAGGGAATCACAGTGTTCAATCAAGCATGTTGGGACAGAAGAGAAGATAGGGTCTGAAGAAAAGTTGGCTGCTGAGCTTGTTCAAGCTAATAATTTGAAGGGTATTAAAGCTAAATTTACTGAGGTTGCTCAAGCTGGTTCTTCTACATCTCAAGTAGATTTATCAAAGTTACCTGGTTATAAACGATCTGGTTTGGGTAATCATAATCACAAAGTTGTTCAGAAAGTTGAGAAGAACAAGCCAAAGAAGACCCCTAAGGCGAAGAAAGATACTAGTCTTGAACAGATATATCATCTGGCGCAGGTATTTGTATCCACCATGGAAAAAGGTTTTGGAGGGAAGCAAAAGAAGAAAGGTTCATCTGCAAGTTCACCGAATGAAACTTCTTCATCTGGTTCTAATGCTACACCTCAGAGTCCTACTTCGAAATGGGTACATTCTAACCGATTTCAGGTTTTTGATGATGTTTCTGATGAGTCTGAATTTTCTGATAAATGTCATCCAGTTCAGGACAAGTCACAATTTAAATGTTCATATCGTTTGTGCTATCAATGTCGCCAAAAGGGACATATAGCACAGAATTGTCCTGTCACTGTTAAAAGGAAATTTTCTGGAAAAACTGCCACGATAATTGATGAATCCGGCAGAATTTTTAATGACTCACCATCATCACATTTTAAATCAAAACATTTCAAAAGTGAGTCTAGTGTTGGTGATTCATCACAGGATGATGTTTCTGTGAAAACTGCACCTGCAAAGATGCAGTGGCGACCTAAAGTGGTCAGCAAAGCTGCAACTGACTTTGAGGAAGACACTGGTCGACCAGAAGCTGTGTGCTTCGGGTCAATTGAGTACTAATCTTTAAACCAGTGTGCAGGTATTCCTAGAAGACCCGTTGGTGATTGCAAAGTTGCTGATGGAGGAGTATTCTGCGTTCTTAACTTAAATTGAATGCTTTATTTTACAAAATTGCAAGTTTTGCTGAAAGCTTAAACTGAAAAGGTATCAGTATCGATTGGTCAATTTTCTTTCTTTAATGCATTTTGTTTGTAGTTTAGGGAGAGAAAATTGAAAATGTCGTTGTTTGTTTTTGTTTGTGTTAAAATGAAATCCAAAAATAGAGTTTTCATTTTAAGGGGGAGAAATTGGAAAATACAAAAACATCGAAAAACAGAAAAATACAAAAACATTAAAAATAAGAAATTGTATCCGACATGATTGGGAAATGATGGTACATTGGCTTACGTGTCTGACTCATGGATAAAATAGATGAAAAAGCCATAAGATCATTGTTTGATGTACTTGGTAGGCTCGGCATTAATTCAGAAAGTATTCAGATGTGATAAACACACTAAATACTAATGCTTGACCAAGTGGACAACATCTTGATGCATATCTCATGATATCAAAGAAAAGATATGTGAAAAGGAAAATGAGAAGTCATTGTGTATACATGTGTTCATTTTGCAAAGATTTAAACTTGTTTGATTTTCTTTATTTTGTCAAACGATCGGACTTTCTCTGCGTGTCGAAAGACCGACCTGATCGTTGTTTGTTTGACGTTCTGCTTTATTTTCTTTGGTGTTTCGTATAACTCATCGGACTTTCTCTGCGTGTACGGGAGTACCGACCTGATTGTTGTTGAGTTATACAATTTCAACTTGTTTTAGTTTCTTATTTTGTTAAATCCGAGGCCTTATCTGCGTATCGAAAGATCGACCTTAAGGTAGACGATTTAACGTTCTTATTTCTTTTTGCATGGAACACAGTTGACTGAATCATGAATACAATCATTATGTGATTAAATCACAAATGAAATCACAAAGTGTGATATAAAAAGCAAAAACATATCTGAGTATGTCTGATAGTGTGGGGTACACTGGTCAATGCAAGTCTAATCAATACAATAACATATCCAGATGGTATGAGTATGATTGTGCCTGAGTTTAGAATGGACAAATTATACCAGTAATCGACATGACTTATGTGCTGAAGTAATTGAAACTGAAGTGTAGTTCAGCATGTTATGACCAATATGATCCCAAGTTGTGATCTTTCTCGCAAAAGACAAAAATAGTGTGTGATTCAGTATTTCATTTCTGTATTGCATTTATGTTTCATATTTGAAAAATTCAAAAAGATTTTCGGTGTGTTTTGATATAAAGTTTCAAAAAGTCAAAAAGATTTTGTTTCTTATTTGTTTTCGACCAATCGATACAAGATACGAAATCAAAATTTTAAAACTATATCTTGGATTCTCAAAGAGACGTTTTGCGCCAAGATTAAGTTAATTTTCAAAAGAAAAGGAAAGCCGCGTTTCTGTCTTCTGAAATTGCAGGTTATCTGAGTGAGGCGACTCAAGCATGGTGAAAGGGGGAGTATGTTATATCTTTCACAAGTGGATCTTGAAGTTCAAAGATGATTCAAGAGTGATCCAGCCATGCGAGCTCTAATTCTGACAAGATTTCAAATTGAAGATCGGACGCAGAAATGTTGAAGATTGAAGACTGAAATTGAGTTAGAATATAGATACACTACACGTTAAGGGGGAGTTTGTTAGAGCATATTCCTATGCTAACGTGTGTCTCGTGTATTGTATCTTATCTAGAGCATCTGTGTGAGTCAGTTAGTCATCTGGCCGGATCACATGATCCGCCGGACCAGTTGATACGGCGGACCAGATGGTCTGCTGGTGATCCGCTGGCTTATGACTAAGTAACTATAAATAGTTCGTGTTAGAGAGAGTTAACCAGTTCTGTCATTTCTATATCTCTTAACTGTGTGTAACTGAAGGTGTTCCTCTCTCTAGTTTGTAACCTCTTAGTGAATCAATAAAGCAAAGCTTTATTTACTTCTTGTTGTTATCCAATTACTGAATCATGCTGTAGTAAGATCATATCGTGCTTTTACACAACCGCGATTTCTGCGTTTACTGTGACATGTCTCATCAAGGTCTTGGATGCGTACTTATGCAACGTGACAGAGTCATAGCCTATGCCTCACGACAATTGAAAGTTCACGAAAAGAACTACACCACTCACGACCTAGAACTCGAAGCCGTCGTATTCGCCCTCAAGATCTGGAGACACTACCTCTACGGCACAGAATGTAAGGTCTTCATGGACCACAAGAGCCTCCAGCATATCCTAAACCAGAAAGAGCTGAATATGAGGCAACGAAGATGGGTCGAGTTGCTCAGCGATTACGAATGCGAAATCTTGTATCATCCTGGAAAGGAAAACGTAGTAGCAGATGCCTTGAGTCGTAAGGATCGTGTGAAGTCACTCCGTGTCAGATCTCTCGCATTGACCATTCACCCCGGTCTACCCTCCAATATTCGTGACGCCCAACTAGAAGCTCTTAAAGAATAGAACGTCGGAAACGAAGGCCTACGAGGTATGGACCGTCAATTCGAGATCAAACCCGACGGTGCCAGATACTTCATGAATCGTATTTGGGTACCTGCGTACGGAGACCTCAGAAACCTAGTTCTGAACGAGGCTCACAAGTCCAAGTACTCGATCCACCCTGGTGCTGACAAGATGTACCACGGATTGAAAGAACTTTACTGGTGGCCCAACATGAAGATGGAAGTTGCCACTTACGTCGGTAAGTGTTTAACGTGCGCCAAAGTTAAGGCCGAATATCAAAAACCCTCCGGTTTGCTTGTCCAACCGATAATTCCCGAGTGGAAATGGGAACGTATCGCCATGGATTTCTTCACCAAGCTACCGAAGAGCCGAAATGGTAACGATACTATTTGGGTTATCATCGACCGTCTGACGAAATCAGCTCACTTCCTACCCATGAAGGAAAAGGATTCCATGGAACGACTAACCGCCCTCTACATGAAAGAGATATTCTCCCGCCATGGGACACCCGTCTCAATCATCTCTGACAGAGATAGTCGCTTCACGTCTAACTTCTGGCAATCGTTGCATGAAGCCCTGGGTACGCAACTTGACATGAGTACTGCTTACCATCCCCAGAACGATGGCCAGAGTGAACGAACAATCCAAACCCTAGAAGACATGTTGCGTGCTTGCGCAATCGATTTTGGTAAAAACTGGGATGAACACTTGCCCCTATGCGAGTTTTCATACAACAACAGTTATCACACCAGCATTCAAGCCGCCCCATTCGAGGCACTTTATGGTCGAAAGTGCCGATCTCCCATCTGTTGGTTTGAAGTTGGAGACAGCCAAATTACCGGTCCGGAACTAGTGATCGAGACCACCGAAAGGGTCTCGCAAATTCGAAACCGTCTGAAAGCCGCACGCGATCGTCAAAAGAGCTATGCTGACACCCGACGGAAACCCCTATCATTCGAAGTCGGAGATAAAGTGCTTCTGAAAGTTGCTCCGTGGAAAGGAGTCATCCGTTTTGGCAAACGTGGTAAGCTAAACCCTCGATACATTGGTCCATTCCAAATCCTTGAAAAGATCGGACCAGTAGCCTACAAACTACAACTGCCAGCCGAACTTAGTAGCGTACACGACGTGTTCCACGTCTGTAACTTGAAGAAGTGCCTTGCCGACGAATCACTCGTCATTCCTCTTGATGAAATTCAAGTTGACGAAACCCTTCACTTCGTGGAAGAACCTGCTGAAATTGTCGACCGCGAGGTCAAGAAGTTGAAACGAAGTCGAATTCCTATCGTTAAGGTTCGATGGAACTCTCGGCGTGGATCTAAGTATACTTGGGAACGCGAAGACAAGTTCAAAGCCAAGTACCCGCATCTTTTTCCCAACCCAGCTCATGTAGACGCCGATGTCTGAATTTCGGGACGAAATTCCTTCAACTAGGGGAGAATGTGACAACCCGTAAGTTTCCTAAGTCAAATCATATAATAATACGTGTAATTACCTGTTTCTGTGTGCATAAATCTGTGTTTTAGTTAACGTAGATAACGTATTGTGCAACTACCCGTTAGTCTTGGCGTAACCCTAAATTAATATTTCGACGATCGACCTTAAAAACAAGGATATTATATATACTTATCCGATGGAATTTCAACAATAAGAAATATTCACCACAACGTATGTGGTTTAATATGAAAAGAATTTTTATATTAACTTGTCACTTTTGTAGTATTTCAATTTCATGCAAAGTTCGTAACGTTACTTCGACGTAAAAATATCCAACGAACGCTTGAGTTTATTTATTTATTTATCAACTACGCCAAGTAGTAAACTCTTTAAATGTTTAGTATCTTTATAACGAAGGTAGTTTCGCTGGCAGCCAAAAGGGGCCAATTACACAATTACACAATTAATTAAATAAACACGTCGCACATAATTCCACATAGTTCAACAATTTAAACAATCACGTTTTAATCATGTTTTTGATAATAAATAAATAAACACATATGGACGGGTTCGGTGATCAACCAAAGGTCGTGGATGTATTCGGTCTAGTTAAGCATTAGTTACTAAGTTAACACTCATAACGTAACTAACGGAAATTGTCTAACGGAAATTTCCACTAACGGAGTATAACCGTGTGGGGTGTGATCCAGACCAGGATCCCAGTCTTTAGTTACAACCAAGTCATAGTTAAAGGGGTAAGCTAGTCATGTATTACATTTAATAAATCAGAGTTTACATTTCACAAGGTCAGCGGAAGCATTAAAAGTTTACAAGGTTGTTGTTTAGTAAAAGTGATTACTAAATCATCTGAAATACAATTTCCAATGGGTTTTACAAAAGGTAAGTATTGCCAACGCCCGTGCCATCCATGATCCTCCAAGCAACCTGAAAAGCATTCAACAATCAAGTGTCAGCCAAGGCTGGTGAGTTCACTAAAGTAGTCTACACGTCACATGTAGACCCAATGTATGAATAAAGAAAGGTAAAACACAATCATAAAAGAGCTATGCCGACAAACGGCGTAAACCTTTGAAGTTCGAGGTAGGCGACAAAGTACTATTGAAGGTATCTCCCCTGGAAAGGAGTGATACGCTTCGGAAAGCGTGGAAAGCTGAATCCTCGCTATATCGGTCCATTTGAAATCATTGGGGAAGTAGGCCCGGTGGCCTACCGATTACAACTCCTTGCTGAACTCGATGGAGTTCACAACGTGTTTCACGTTTCTAACCTGAAGAAATGTCTGGCTGAAGACACTGAGATAATTCCTTTGGAGGAATTGGAAATTGATGAACATCTGAGATTTATCGAGCAACCAGTAGAAATCATGGGACGCGAGGAGAAAGCCCTCAAACGTAGCAAGATTCCGATCGTCAAGGTTTGATGGAACTCAAAGCGTGGACCTGAATACACTTGGGAACGAGAGGATCAAATGAAGAAAAAGTATCCTCACTTGTTCGAGCAAACGTCCACGGAAACTCAAAGTATGATTTAATTTTGGGGACCAAAATTCCTTTAACAGGAGAAGGATGTGGCAACCCTAAAACTTTTGCTTTCTTTCCCCAGCAACTACAGCAACAACGACAGCCGAGGCTGCGAACGCTACAGCGCAAGAATAATTTTCGGGACGAAAATTCCAATTACAAGGGGATGATGTGACATCCGAGAATTCCAAGGTTAACTTCCATTAGACAATTTCGTTAGTTACGTTATGAGTGTTAACTTAGTAACTAATGCTTAACTAGACCGAATACATCCACGACCTTTGGTTGATCACCGAACCCGTCCATATGTGTTTATTTATTTATTATCAAAAACATGAATAAAACGTGATTGTTTAAATTGTTGAACTATGTGGAATTATGTGCGACGTGTTTATTTAATTAATTGTGTAATTGTGTAATTGGCCCCTTTTGGCTGCCAGCGAAACTACCGAGCGAAACTGTAGATTCGCTCGGTAGCCAAACTTTCAAAATTGCATGAATTCAGAGCCAGTTTCGCTTGGCCAGCGAAACTGCCAGCGAAACTAGCTCCTGATATAAAGTCCCTAAAACCCTAATCTTCTTATTTTACATCATTTCTCACCAAACACACACACACTCTCCATCTCCCCTGTCGTGAAATCTGGTCAGCCAAGAACCACCACGAGCCGCCATCATCTCAGTTAGTGGACTCATCCATTCGGATCCTAGATCAAACCGTGAGTCCCCAAAACCATCTTTTCTTGCATACTCTATGTGTTTTCTTAAATAACATGCTTAGATCCTCATGAAATCGTGTATGCTTGTAGTATGATGCTTAGGAATGCTAGATCTATCATAAAGTCTGTAACTAGCTCCTGATATACGCAAACATATGGTACTGATTATTCTGAAACTTTTTCCCCGGTGGCTAAAATAAACACCATCAGAGTCCTTTTCTCAGTAGCAGCAAACAAAGACTGGCCTCTCCATCATTTTGACGTAAAAAATGCTTTTTTGCATGGAGAATTGAAAGAAGAGGTGTACATGAACCCTCCCCCTGGGTTCTCTGATGATTTTCAAAGGAATGAGGTGTGTAGAGTGTAGACTAAAAAAGGCGTTGTATGGGCTCAAACAATCTCCACGCGCATGGTTTGGGAAGTTTACCATGGCTATGAAACAGTATGGGTACAGACAGAGTAACGCCGATCACACCTTGTTCTACAAGAGAAAAGGAAATTTTATTACGTGCCTTATAATATATGTGGATGACATGATTATAACCGGAAATGATGAAGAAGAAATCAGCTCCCTTCGAAAAAATCTCTTCACCAGATTTGAAATGAAAGACCTAGGGGGTTTGAAATATTTTCTTGGGATTGAAGTCCTTCGATCAAAGGGGGGGATCTTTATCTCTCAACGTAAGTATATACTAGTGTGACAACCCGTAAGTTTCCTAAGTCAAATCATATAATAATACGTGTAATTACCTGTTTCTGTGTGCATAAATCTGTGTTTTAGTTAACGTAGATAACGTATTGTGCAACTACCCGTTAGTCTTGGCGTAACCCTAAATTAATATTTCGACGATCGACCTTAAAAACAAGGATATTATATATACTTATCCGATGGAATTTCAACAATAAGAAATATTCACCACAACGTATGTGGTTTAATATGAAAAGAATTTTTATATTAACTTGTCACTTTTGTAGTATTTCAATTTCATGCAAAGTTCGTAACGTTACTTCGACGTAAAAATATTCAATGAACGCTTGAGTTTATTTATTTATTAATCAACTACGCCAAGTAGTAAAGTCTTTAAATGTTTAGTATCTTTATAACGAAAAACCATTAGGTTTTTATATAAACATTTAACGTCAACGTTTTTCACCATTTAACACCAACTATATTTAAACAAGACTTGTATCCTTTATTTTTCCCAACCTTGATTCATTAATCATCATGCATATTCATTTCCATGCATGATCAAACTCAATTGCCACCTTTGATCATATTGTCTTTCGTGATCAAAACCTGACATCGACAAATAGTAACCAACGTTAGTAGTAACCTATCACCATTATACTAATCCACTACTAATCTCCTATTAATTACACCATGCACTATTCACGTGTACCTTACCTAAACCAACAACATCATCACTAAGCCACCCTAAACCCTTACATCTTACAACCTACTTGTACTAGAAGATTCTAGTTGACTTTCCTCCTCTCCTCCATGCACCTAGAAACCGCCCCCCCCCCCTTGGCTCTCCTTTCGGCCAAACACCCAAACCGCCACCACCACCCTTTCAAACCCTTTTCTTTCCTTTCTTTTTGTGTACCATATATAAACAAACTAAAAGAAGAAACCCTAGACATCCTCATTTGCTTCCACAAAAGAAACACACACACATTCTCTCCCTCTTTCTCCAACCGTCGCCCTCTCTCTCTCTCTACTCTCTCTCTAGCTTTTCTTCAACAAACCTCAAGAACACTTGAAGATCAAGCTACTAGGAACAACAAGGAAGCAAGATCAAGCCTCCATCATCCTCATTTTCAGTTTTCTCAAGTTAGTAGACATCATTTTCTTAGTTTTTCTCTAGTTATTCATGTTAACTAGTCTTATTCTCCATCTAGAACTCCAACCACAAGTCTTGGTTTAAAAATGGTAACTTTTGACATGCATTTTCTTCTGTGTTTCTAGTAACCTAAAACTTTGTTTAAGTTCATGTTAGATCTAGTATACCATGTGTTTCTACTAGTGATTTCATGTATTTTGAACCCCTCGTATGCTACATTATATAGATCTATAGAAAAACAAGTGTTATGATGCTAGTATGTGTACATTATGCCTTGGTTTTATGAACAAACCACTAGATCCGAAATTTGTGACTCTTGGAACCCTAGGTCCGAAATTTTTAACATGTTAGAAGGTTGTGGATAGCACCATACGACTTATTGATATGTTTGGACGGCTAAATCTATAAAAATAACCCACTAAAAAGATCCGGAAACTATAGATTAATTAAGGCTAATTTAGGTCAGAAACTTTGACCCCTCCTAAAGTGATTTTAAAAGATGTTTTTAGTCATAAAAACCCTAGTACAAGATCCCTTTCGAAAATAGCTAAATTTGGGGAAAAACGGGACCAAAAACGGACACTTTACGGGCCCGGAAACCTCGTATTTGTAAAGATATACAAATAGATGTAACAACTGATATTAGACACTTTTAGGCAGTTGAGATGACTTATAATAAGTTTACAAAGTGTTTTGGTAGTTTACGAAACCCTAGGACGAGTCACAGGGTCAAAACCGGCTAAAACGGACACATACCGGCAAAACCGACAAAACTAGGAACTTAGACTTTTGAACTTAAATTTTCTGATTTGATACGACTCTATGACGAAAATAAATGTGTATTTATTTGTTTGATCATTGTCTTAGTCATATTTACAAATAACGTGAAATGCGGCTAGAACCGGCAAAAAGCCCGTTTTGACCTTCAAGCGTCATTTCGCCCTTTAAAAGTCCTTTGAACTCACATGATATTTATTTGGGAAATATAAACTATTTCTAGACTAATTTTTATCATGAAAATAAATAATATTTTATTATCGCGCAATAAATATTTATTTTCAATAAATATTTTAATTAGGTCAACGATATCGTAGTATATTAACGGGTTACCATAACGCCAAGACTTGACCAACCAAATTGGAGTGACTTAGATGTCAACCCAATTTCTATTTTCTAAGTGTCTTATAACATTGTATAGGACTGCTTACTTGCCTATCGTACTGAATCACTTGCATTCAGGTGAGTTTTCACGGCCCCTTTCTTTTACAGTTTTAATTCTTGGGGGAGAATTCATTACAAACATATATCCTTTCCTGACAGATAGATTACTTGTTACCATATTGATTACATGAGCTTTTCTAGTCCAAATCATATTGTATCATGCTTGTTCATGTTATGATGAAACCCCACTATTAGTTGAATCCGATTAATTTACAAACAGAAACGATGACTCGTGGATAGATCTATTGGGTTAACGCCCCTACTCTGATTGGTAGCTCCAATCCTGGCTCCGTTTTAATAGTCAGAAGAGTACATACAGTTATATTTGGCCATGCGGTACTGTTGGACATAGTATCATGAGTGGGTAATCAGTTAGTTTTGGTATTCAAGGTTCATGGTAATTTATAAAACAGTATCTAAACAAACTGTCAAACGATGGAATGATTCAATCAAACTTGTTTATCAAACTTTTCATGCATGCTATCTAAACCTGTGAACTCACCGACTTTATGTTGACTCGTTTTAGTATATGAATTCTCAGGTGATTGAACTCTGTTGCATTCAAGACATCATATCATTTAGGACCTGCATTTTCTATTTCTAGAGTCATGGTCAAACCGAGCTGCACTTTTGGGGATTTCATTGCATAACACCTAACGGTGTCATGTTCTCAAATCTTTTTGAAATGTAATTGTTTTATTAACAATTAAGACAAACATGTTTTCACTACTATTTCCGCTGCAACTTTGAATGAAACTCCACCTTTTGAATTAACTTAACTTATTAAACGGCTCTAGTTGTTTAATCATCCAGAGGTCGTTCTATGTAATCTTGACTATGATCCATCTCGCTCGCACCCGACACAATAAATTACGGGGTGTGACAACTAGACTTGCTTGCCGAAGTGGCCATGGTTGATTGCAAAACCAATGATACTCCAATGATCGTAAACCATAAGCTAAAAATGGTTGAAGGAGCAAAACTAACTAATAAAGAAAGGTACCAAAGGTTAGTTGGAAAATTGAGTTACTTGGCCCACACTCGACCCGACATCGCGTACGCAGTAGGGATTGTGAGTCAGTTCATGCACAAACCCCAAGAAGACCATATGGAGGCTGTTATGAGGATTATTCGGTACCTAAAAGGCACAGTGGGGAGAGGCATAGTATTTAAGAGAAATGGCCACCTTGAGGCTGAAGTGTTCACAGACGCAGATTGGGGTGGGAATCCTAATGACAAAAGATCAACCGCAGGCTACTTTACTCTTCTTGGTGGCAACTTGGTAACGTGGAGAAGTAAGAAACAGAAGGTTGTATCCTTATCTAGTGCAGAGTCTGAGTTTAGAGGTATCGCCAAAGGGATTACCGAGATTCTGTGGCTAAGGAAGATAATGAAAGAAATCGGGTTTCCTCTTAAACATCCAACTCAGCTAAAGTGTGATAATAAAGCTGCGATTAAAATCTCAGAAAACCCAGTGCAACATGACAGGACCAAACACGTAGAAATAGATCGTCACTTCATAAAAGAAAAAATTGAAGATGGCTCTATTGAACTTCCGTTCGTCAGGTCCGAAGATCAACTGGCAGATATTCTGACAAAGGCCGTTGCAACTAGAGCATTTGAATCAGTGCTATCCAAGTTGGGTATTGGAGACCCCACTACACAACTTGAGGGGGAGTGTTAGAATATTGGGACAAAAATAGAAGGCTCAATTCAAGGAATGATTTACGTGATCAATTACTTGGTCCATATCACAGCTGTCCTAATTGATGCTGTCCATATCACAGCTGACCCATTGATGCTTATTTCCTTGTAGTGATCCTAGTTTCTCCTATATATATGTTTGGTTCTTCCTCCTTGTAATCATACGAAAAAGAAATAAAAAGAAAGAAACATTTTTCTCTTCTCTGAATATTACAGTATACCATTTGAATAATTGGAACTCTTGACCTCTTGGAATGCAATGCGGCGCATTACCAATTGATCCAGCATGAATGTTTTCTTATATTTACATTAGAAATATATTAGCAGTGACCGACTTAATACATATAAAAATTTACAATGAATTACACGTTCACTCGGGACTTCTGAGCGAAAAAACCGTAGTGACCGAGGTCACTGCTGGCCCTCACAAAGCTGCGCCCCTGAGACTGCTCCTGTGAGGCAGATGTTAAGTCAAAAGATGCGGCCGCGTCTGATGTGCTTTAAATTACACATCATTTATTAGCCAAACACCCACCGATATTGATAGTTTATGTATTATTTTTGTCTATTTAACCTTTGCTTGGTATGAAATGTCATAAATAGGTAATTAGAGGGGGGCCAAAGTGATATTTGAGGATTTTACGAAGTTTTGGGGCTAAATTGTACATGAATTGAAGATTTGTCTTTTTCTCCACGTCACGACCCATGATAGCCATCACGGCCCGTTTCGAAGCCAACCGGAGAAACCCTAATTCGTAACACGCTCACGGCCCGTGACCATGTCACGACCCGTTACACCTAGTTTAGGATGACATCTATGAACACGATGCATGGCGTAAA
>JBCNJP010000010.1:89180754-89199591 GCA_039602395.1 Deinandra increscens subsp. villosa | reverse complement strand
TTGTGTGATAGCATTTGTGAAATTTCACATCGCATAATATTTTTCATGATACAGTCAACTGTGTTCCATGCAAAAAGAAATAAGAACGTTAAATCGTCTACCTTAAGGTCGATCTTTCGATACGCAGATAAGGCCTCGGATTTAACAAAATAAGAAAAATAAAACAAGTTGAAGTTGTATAACTCAACAACAATCAGGTCGGTACTCCCGTACACGCAGAGAAAGTCCGATGAGTTATACGAAACACCAAAGAAAATAAAGCAGAACGTCAAACGAACAACAATCAGGTCGGTCTTTCGACACGCAGAGAAAGTCCGATCGTTTGACAAAATAAAGAAAATCAAACAAGTTTAAATCTTTGCAAAATGAACGCATGTGTACACAGTGACTTCTCATTACTCTTTTCACACTTATTTTTCTTTTTGTGTCATGAAATACGCATCAAGATGTTATCCACATGGTCAAGCATTAGTATTTAGTGTATATCACATCTGAATACTTTCTGATTTGTCGAGCCTACCAAGCACATCAAACAATGATCTTATGGCTCTTTCATCTACTCTATCCATGAGTCAGATACGTATGCCAATGTACCATCATTTCCCAATGATCAATTTCTCACAATTTTATATTATGCATGTATTCACCTGTATCACCTTCCTTCCATATATTTTGCATGTATTCACCTTCTCCCCATGCCATGCATTGCTCAATTACTCCCCCTTACTTACAATTCTCCCCCTTAAAATGAAAACTCTATTTTTGGATTTTCATTTTACACAAAAACAAGACTCTATTTTTGGCTTTTTGGAGAAAAACTTGTAAACAAACAAAAGTGATCAATCAACACGGATATTTTGCAGTGTTAAAATTCAGAAAATTTTGCATGTTAGAAAAATATAGCATGAAATTTAAATTAAGCAGAATACTCCTCCATCAACAACTTTTCAATCGTCGATAGGTCTTCTAGAAGTACCTGCACACTGGTCAAACTGATTAGTTCACAAATGACCCGAAGCGGATCGCTTCTGGTCGACCAGTGTCCTGATTTTGCTTTGAAACCACCTTAGGTTTCCATTGTTGTTGTTTTGGTAATTCAGTTTTCGATGAAACAGTCACAGGTGACTGTGATGATGAACCTACATTTTGATCCTTTGAAAACTTTGGAACAAAACGTTTTTGTTTATGAAAGAATGTAGGCTCAACTTCATCAAAAACTCTGCCTTGTTCATTGAAGAACTTAGGTTGGACAGATTTACCAAAAACTGGTTTCTTGTGAAACCTTGAATTTGATTCAACAGGAAGTGGACAATCTTTTGCCATGTGCCCTCTTTGACGGCAAACATAACATAAACGTGTGGATTTGTCCCACTTTTGATGTACCTGTGACGAACACACATGAATATCTCTAACATGATCAGAAAGAGAATCATATACCTGATGACGATGATCATGCACCCATTTAGAAGTTGGGCTACGAGATTGAGAACTTGCAGATGAAATATCAGCTTTCACAAAAACTTCTGAAATCTTCCGAGCATCAACGCAATGAAGAGGAAATTCTTTGTCAGAAAACAATTGATCAGAACCCTTGAGTTTATAAAACCGCTCGGGTTGAACCTTGTCTGCTTTAAAGACATTCTTCTTTACTTGCTTCATTTTAAGTTTCTTCAAACTCTGTGCTTCAGATGCTGGAACCTTCTCAACTCGAACCTTCTTTTCATGAAATCCCAGACCAACTTGTTTACCAGATATCTTCTCCTCAGAATTTGAACTCTGATGTCCATTCTTAGCCAATCTTGTGAATTCAGCTTTCATATCAGTGATTTTCTTCTGATCATAGAAAATAGTCTCATCAATTTCAGGTTGAGACTGAATCTTGTCACTGGATGTAGCCGACTTCTCATTATCAGCAGAAGAACGAACCCGAAACAAACTTTGGTGCTGGAGGAATTTCAGATTTCAAAACCTTTTTCTTGTTCTTCTTGTTTTTCTTCTTCTTGCACAACTTTTGCTTCTTCAGAAGTAGCAGATGAAGTCTTTGAATAGTCAACATCCTCAACATGTTCCTTCACTTCTTTGAAAGCTTCCTTGATATGAGCAGGAGGTGATGCAGTTTTATCAAACATTCTTTCAAAATTTGCATCATTTGCTAAGAAGCTTGTGAAAACTTGAGAATTTGAAACATTGTTGAGAAGTCTTTTAGCATCAAGAACTTGAATTTTGAGATCAGAAATTTGCTGTTGAGCTTCTGCAAATTCCTTTTCTTTAGCAATCAAACGCTTGGCAACTTTGTGAGTTTCAAATTTTTGTAAGCGAAGATTATCAAGTCCTTCATGTAACTCCTTCTTCAGTTTAGCTTCATTTCTCTTTTGAATTTCCAGATTTGCAGTTTGCACCTTATTAACTCTAACCAACTCTCGCTTCTCATCCAACAACTTTTCCATATCAACTTGATATGCTTTAATCTTAGCATCAGATTCTTCAACACTCTTAGTAAGCAGATCAAGCTTGACCTTGGATTTGTCAAACAAATTCTGGAAATCATTCGCTGCATCTTCTGCCTCTTCCTTCCATTTCTTCACTTCTTGCATCAATTCATCCTTTTCTTCACAAATCTCAGCTTTTGAAGTTTCAACACTCTTCTTATCTTGCTTCAAAACATCTATAACTTCATTCAACATTTTGATTTCAGTAACCAAACCCTCATTCTTCAAAACCAACTCTGTTTCATGTTCTTTAGAAATTTTCAATTCAGAATTAATCACATCAAATGCCTCAGACAATTGTTGAACCTTCTTCATCAACAAAGCATTTTCCTTCATCAGACTTTCCAAGTTTTCAGCAGATTCATAAGAACTTGGAATTGAACTAGTATCAGAACTAGTATCCGAACAATAATCTTCTTGTAAATCATGAGTAACTATTAAGGCTGATGAATCATATCCAAAATGTTTACCCCAATCAATAGCACCATCTTTTTGAACTGTCAAAGCTGTTGTCTTGCCTGTGTTACTTGTAGATGGTTGAGTAAAACCAGGTTTGGATGATTGTGGAGTATCAGATTTCTGTTGACATTCTTTGGCAAAATGTCCAAGTTGTTGACATTTATAACACTTTAACTTTGACTTGTCGAAACCCAACTTGTCACCAGAAATACGTCTTCCATGTTTCTTGAAAAACCTCTTTGACCGTTGACATAACATAGCATATTGCCACGAAACATCCAATTCAGTCAATTGATCATCATCAAGTTCATCAAGATCCTCACTGGTTAACTTTGCATCAGCAACATTTTTGAGAATCAAACCAAAAGATGATGAAATCAATGCAGAAATCATTCTGGCACAATCCTCCGTTGATTCAGCTGAGAAAGCATTTTGACATGAAATATTTGGAATTGTGAAATTGCAACCTCTTGAAGAATTAGAATCAGCATTTCCTGAAGCTCCAGCTATAAAAGCCACACTTGGTGCTGTATTCTGATTTGGTTTAGACTTAGCACTCATGCTTGCACTATTTTCACCATGATATAGCTCTGGATTTTGCAAAATAGCAGTTGACTTTTTGTTGTTTAACATTTCCATTTCCCGAGCATGAAGTTTCCCAGTAAGCTCGTGAAATGTCATTGTAGAATAATCCTTATCATGTGTTAGTAGCAAAACATAGTTTTCCCACTTTTCAGGTAAAGCTTCCATGATCTTTTCCTTTAAATCGGCATCAGACTTTTCAATTCCAACAACCTTCAATTCACTAATCAAATGTGAAAATCTTGAAACTAAAGCAGTAATGTTTTCATTATCATAATTCTGAAAGTTATCGAATTCTTTGTTCAAAACTTTCTTTCGACTCTTCTTATAATCAGCATTTCCTTCACATCGTGCGGATAGAGCATCCCATAATTGCTTAGATTTCTTGCAAGTGCTAAATTGATGAAGCAATTCAGTAGGTAAAGCCATAGTAAGATAACCATAAACTTTCTTTTCAAGCTCGTAACTTTTTCTTTCAGCGTCATCAAAATCTTCAATTTCCTTAGATTCTCCATCCTCTTTTGGTTTTTCATACAATTTCCTAATTGGAATCCATAAGTCAATATTATTTGTGCTGATATACGCTGAAAATCGTTTCTTCCAATTCTGATAATCTTCTAGTTTCAACAATTTGGGAACTTTCTGACTTGTTCCGATTTCATTGTCATAATTCATCATGGTCTGCATAGCACTTTGCATTGAGGCAAAAGCGTGAAATTCCGACATCGTTGAAAATTTGAAAAATTCTGATCTGTCCGAACTGGTCCGAACCTACGGTACCCTCCGAGCTTCCTCCGAACTAGTCCGAACTTCACCGAACTACCTCCGATCTCACACCGAACCTCAAACTATCTCCGAACTTCAATAAAACTCCGAACTACCACCGAACTACACCGAACTTCACCGAGCTACCACCGAACTCTCGCCGAACACCTCCGAGCTCCCACCGAACCTCAAGTTCGGAGCGGTTACTCCGAGCTTCCCCAGTTACCTCCGAACTTCGAAAACATTTTTCGAAAACTCGCAAAAACGGACTAATTTTGACGAAACTCGATATAGTGGATCAGAAAATTCGATAGAAAATGGTTTAGGAACAATTTTGACACAAAACACACGTCAGAAATGATCAAAAACACGTAATGAAACACGAGAAAACTTCAAAAACGTTCAAATGTCCGAAAAATCGCAACCACAGATCAGTAGAATGAACCAGAAAGCTCTGATACCACTTGAAAATGCGTGAGCATCGGATCGTCTACTCGATCTAGCTATTCGGACACCGAAACGTAATTAACCGATTGTTTTATTGATCAAACGAGAACAATTACAATCAGTAAACACTCAGAATCAGACACAGAGAATACACACTCAGAAACACACACTTAAGAGATCTCGCACGTTCAGAACTACTAAACACAAAGACCAAACAACTATTTATACACGACTGGCCGAACTCCCTCCGAACCCCAGGTTCGGCCGGTCCGAACTTCAGGTTCGGACCAGTTCGGCCAACCCTAAATTGGCTTGAACTTGGTCTTCGTTCGATACTTCACACGACGCACATTTCATGTATCAACAAGATTGCTCCTTTTCAATGAACCAATTTCCTGTTTCAGACTTGAATTTTCATCAGTAATTTTCTGCATATCCCTCTGCAATGCAAGCATCTTATCAGCAATTTCAAGAGCATTCTGTTGTGCTTTTTCATATCTCTCTTTCAGCGGAAGACTCTTCTGATAAAGATTTTCAAAATCATTTGCTGCATCAATTGCTTCAGCTTTTGCTGCATCACATTCTCGAATCAATGCCTCCTTCTCATCAGTCAGAAGTTTAATTTGCTTTTCTAACAAAAGAATTGCATCAGATTCGATCTTTTCAGACACATCAGCCATAAATGCAAATTTTTCTTCATTCACAGACTTATGATCACTCCTAAAATGCAAAACTTCATCACCATCAGTCATTCCATCAAAAGTTTCCTCAGTTTTCTCATCATGTATTTCTTCCTCATTGTCAGTTGATTCAGTCAGAGTTTCTTCATCCTGCACATGAGTAACAATTAAAGCAGAAGAATCAGCAAATTGATTTCCCCAATTATATGTTTTATCAACTTGAGAAACAAGAGCTTTTGTGGATTCAGGATTTGGAACTAGAAGTACTCCCTGAACTCGATGAAGTGTTAGATCCAGAAACATTTGATTTTGGAGTAAATTTCTGATATTCTTGTTTCTTAGGCTGCGGACATTCACGAGCAAAATGACCAAAATTGGAACAATTGTAGCATCTGACTTTGGATTTATCAAATCCAATCCTGCCACCAGAATTCAAATCTTTTCGTCCAGTTTTCTTCAAAAACCTTTTCACTCGTCTCGCCAACATAGCAAACTGCCAGTTTATGTCCATTAACTCCAAATCATCAGGATCTACCTGATCATAGTCTTCTTCAGTCAACTCAGCATTACTGACATTTCCAGTTATTAAACCATAATACGATGACACTAATGCAGAAACAAGAGCCATGTAATCTTCAGTAGTAGATACCGACATAGCCATTTTTCCCGTGTTCACCAAATTACTTGCTGGAATTGACGTACTACTAATTCCAGGACTATAATTGTAATCAGTACTTTGTGAACCTGACCCAGTTCCCGAATTTGAAACATATCCTGGTAAATTTCCAGCCACAAATGCTGTAGCAGGTGCGGAACTGGTTACCTTAGCTGATTTCCCAGAAATAGTTGTTGCATTTGACCCATAATAGACATCTGGATTCTGAACTGCTGCTGGTGTAGTGTTAACATTCTTCATTTCTAAATCACGAGCTTGCAGTTTACCCAAAAGCTTCACAAAAGTTAACTCAGCATAGTCTTTGTCATTCATGATCATCAAAACATACGACTCCCATTTTGATGGCAAACCTTCCAACAATTTTTCCTTCAGCTCTTCGTCATCTTTCTTAATTTGGACATTATCCATTTCAGACAGTAAATGACAATATCTCGAAATTAGCTCAGGAACGCCCTCACCCTCAAAATGTTTGAAGTTGTCGAATTCTTTATTAAGCACCTTCTTTTTGCTTTTCTTATACTGTTCATTGCCCTCACACCTCTCTTTCAGAGTTGTCCATAACTCATGAGAGTGTTTGCAACTTTTGAATTGATGTAATAATTCCTTTTTCAAAGCTTGAGTGATTAAACCATACGCTTTCTGTTCACGAACAAAATCAGCTTTCTGTGTGAGATCTAAATTTCGCTGCATAATAGGAACATTATTAACGCCAACAGGATACACATATGGTGTATCCATAGCAATCCATAGATCTAGATCCGTTGTTCCGATATATGCCTCAAATCGTTTCTTCCAGTTTGCATAATCTTCAAATTTAAGCAACTTTGGAACTTTCTGAGTTGTTCCAATTTCATTGTCATAATTGAGTAAAGTTTGCATCTGCGTTTGAATAACCGCAAACGCGTTATAGTCCGACATGATTGAAATTGAAGAATTCTGATTTGTCCGAACTTGGTCCGAACCTACTATACCCTCCGAGCTTCCTCCGAACTAGATCCGAACGCAGAAATACAGTCCGAACTACACCGAACTACCTCCGATCTCTCACCGAACCACGATAACTCCGAAGACCCTCCGATCCTAGTCCGAACTCTTACCGAAAGAGAAATCTAGTCCGAATGTTGACCGAACAATCTCCGAACTTTCACCGAGCTTCTCCGAACGTACTCCGAACCTGGTGTTCGGAGCAGTTATACCGAGCGTACTCCGAACCTGGAGTTCGGAGCGGTTACACCGAACGTGGAGTTCGGCCGAACGCGAGAAACCAAAAGTTTCGGAAAAACTCACAAAATTCGACACCTCTCGATCTGTGGATACTCAAACTAACAAAAACGAGCAAAAACAAGCATTTTGAACGTGAAGCATGATGTTTTAGACGAGATTTTTGAGAAACAAAGATGAAAACGAGCTTTGTGACACACAAATTGAATCAAATCAAACTAAACTTAACCAGATAGCTCTGATACCACTTGAAAACGCTGGAGCGTGTGGATCGGTTCAGTTCGACATCAATTACGTGAGTGATAACAAGAACAACGGTGTAAATAAACGACTCAATCTCTCATTAACAACTATCACAGTTACAAGAGATTCAGAGTACAAAACACACTAGTTCTCACACACAATCTCTCTCAAAAACTCGTAAGTTACAAGACAAAACAACCTATTTATAAGCTGCCAAAACACGACCTCCGAACCTGGTATTCGGCCAGAGTTCGGAGCCACCGAACCTTGGGTTCGGCCAAGGTTCGGCCAACACAAAACTAGGTTGAAACATTTGTCTTCAAAACTCTATCTGATCCAGCCCGTTGCCACATATCATGTACCAACATGCTTCTTCTGAAGTGCACGAGTGTGGTCTCTTAGTTGGGCACGCTTCTTCTCAAGTGAGTCTTTTTCTAAATCAACGATGGAGATCATGTTGACACTAGCATTAGGGTTTACTTCAGTGTTGCCAGACAAGTCACCCTTATTCCTTTCAGACAAAAGATTGGCTATTTTCCCAAAGTATCTCTCCATATTTTAGATACTAGCCTTCTGATTTTTTATTTCAGTATCGTGTTTACTTGTCAGCATTCACTAGACTTTGGAAAAACTTTTCAAATTTGTCCAATTTAGATGGCTCACTTTGACTAAAGTGAGGTGGTAGATAAGGTTGCTACTGGATTGGTTCCTGTTATCTGAGTTGAACGGTTGACGATTAGATTGGTAAGACGAGCAACCATAGAAATAATGAGTGGATTTAACTTGCTCAGTTAACGTAGCTACGAAAAGGGGACACTTATCCAAGGTATGAGCACTACCACAGGCATGACAACCATTGGATTTAGTGGTTAGACGATTCACCTGGCTCGTGAGAGCTTTGATTTTTGCATTTAATGCAGTGACATCGTCTAGGGCGTGAACGCCAGGCTGCTTAGAATTAGAGATTTGGCGACCTCTTGAAGGTTACCAGTCATAGCTTGTGGCTGCTAGACTCTCGATTAATGTTATGGCATTAGCCGGAGTTTTGCTGAGAATTAACCCTCCCGATGAGGAATCAACATGCATATGGGTGGGACTGCTCAACCCATTGTAAAAATATTGCACTTGGAGCCACGCGTCCATGTTGTGGTGAGGACATTTGCGTAGTAACCCCTTATATCTTTCCCAGGCTTCATGTAAACCTTCCCCTTCGTCTTGGGAAAATGTGGTAATGTTATTGCGAAGACGGGTAGTTTTCGAGAGAGGGACGTACTTAACTAAGAACTTCTCTACTAACTGATCCCATGTAGTAATGGAACCTGCTGGTAGGGTCTTAAGCCAAGTTTTGGCATTGCCTGCCAGAGTAAATGGAAATAAACGAAACAAGACTGCATCGTTAGTAGACCATCGAGTTTGAATGTGTCACACATTTCGAGAATGGTGTCAATGTGTGCGTGTGGACACTCATCTACTAACCTGTGGAACTGCGATGTGTTCTAAAGCATCTGGATGACTCCAGGCTTGATCTCGAACTTTCCTTGCATGGTGGGTCTTATGATGCTTGATTGCCCTCATTCGAGTGTTGGCTTCGCGTAATCAGCGATCGTACGGTACGCTGCATCCCCCATTCTTCTTGCTTGGTGCATAAGGCGTTCAGGATCTTCAAAAGCTTGAATCAGAAGTGGATGATTCGCACGAGTGGAAAGAGCAGAAGAATTTTTTGGATTTTTCGGGTTTTTAGATTTTTTTGGTTTTTCTAAAATTTTGAACGAAGAAATGCAAAACATAAAAGAAAGACTACCTAAGCTAACTAACCTAACAAGTTCCAGAATGACGACTTGCTTCCCAGGAAGCGGCGCCAAAAAGCCTTTGATGCACACGAGTATATATATATATATATATAATAGGCAAATATGACCTTTAAATTTATAAGACCTAAATCATCTTATAACTACACATGCACATATAGGAAAGGAGACATATCGTATGGTAGTATTAAGAGCAACTCAGGATCGACCTAAGGAAGCAACGGTGTAATCAAACTAAACCTAGTTATTATCATTAGGATTCTGTCACAATTCCTAATAAATGTTAGAAAGCAAACAAGAAAGCAAATTGGTAGCAATAATGAAATAAATATAAAATCAGAATAAGGAAACAGATATCATCTAAGACTCGATCACTATTCATGCATTACCTAGACCTGACGTTGACATTTGTATATTAATTGTCTAATGGATTTATAGTCGCTAAACTCATAAATCAGCAATTAAAACCACAACCATAATGAAGTATCCACGAATTAATGACCTAGCTATAGGACATTAAACACATGATCTAAGACCTAGGATCATAGGCCAATCCTACTCTAATTAACCATGATAGACTAATACGTTATAACCCAATTACATACCATCACATACGCATTACATTTAGTCATTTCACTATTCCTTTTACCCAAGACATGGAAGCTAAGATTCATGACCTAACATAGAGACATACTTCAATCAAGACAGATTATTGAACATGCATAATCACCATTTCCTATCTAGGCTCGCTAGAGTTCCTCATATTGAAATCGCTAGATAACAACTAAGAAATAACATCAATCCAATAAGCAGAATACGTCTATCCTACCAACCAAATCAAATACTACTAGGAAAGGATCAAACATAACATTCAACAACACATCTCTAATATGCAAGAGGAATCATAATATTATACTCAAATCATTATGTAAAACATTGTCAACGTCAAATCATAGGTAAAACAATAAATTGATCACATTGTCTTAGATGACATGTAACATCCCAAAATCCACGTCTAGGTAACTACGCATCTGATTATTTTTACCTATGTGTTTTTATTTTAAATATGCGTTAGGAAATAATTTAATATGAATAAAAATGTGTTTGTATGATAAAAACAATGAACGGGTTCAAAAATAATGATACATGGATAATTACGTGTTTTAATTAAAAATATACGTGCAAATATGTGTTTAAATAGTAAACGAATGAATCATAAGTGTCCCGAGGCTTAGAAGTTATTAGAAAAATATTTTAAAGTGATTTGTTACATAAAATAATAAGTATTGCAAAGTTGGAGGGGCTAAAACTTATATTAGTAAAAGATACATAAATACATATATACGTATGTATACTATCATCAAGCGTATCCCGAGCCTTAGAAACTTTAAATATGCCCCATAATGTTTTTAAGCATAAAATAACAACTATATAGAAGTTCAGGGGGGTTAAAATGCACTACACCGAATCTGAGGGACTAAAAATGAAAATAGTGGGCTGGAGAAGGCATCCGAACCACATGCATGCACCCAGCGAACCATATGCGGCCCACATGGGTCGCGATCTACACTAGCTTCTTTCCTTGGCTCGTTTTTGGCCATGAAATCGAACTTGCAGGTCAAGTTTCGGCTTAATACGCGTCGTTCTAGCTAGATTACTCACCTAGTTACGTGTGGGGACCTTAGGAGCACCCTTTGGGTATAAATAGCACCCTCAATTCCACAGATTTCCTCACTAATTCATGAAAATTCAACCAGAAAACCCTAAAAACCCACCAAAACTTCCTCGGAGCAATACGAGCAAACGGTCAGGAGTTGGACGCTAAACATCTGCAGTCCTATAGTATTTGGTATGCTTAAAAATAACCTCTTTCACTTTTTGAGAATATTGTGTCTAAGTATGGTTTCTAAAATTATGTAAAAATTAGGGTTCTTGAGCTTGTTTTGTCAAAATTGGGTGATCGAGTGGGAATTAGGGTCTTAAATTTTGTAGGTAATACTAAAATAATGTAAAGCCTAAGTTTATTTCACAATTGGAAAAGGTTTGGTAAAGGTTTTTTTAACAGGTCAAAATTAGGGATTTTGTAACGTTGTTCTGCCCAAATTAAGTAAACGGTGTTGAACTAAGCTTTGATATTTTAAAGGATGTTATAAAATGTTATAATGTATAATACCTTAAGTCGGTTTTGAATAAAGATAAGTTTGGATAAAGAAACGAGAAATACATGAAATTAGGGTTTTTGAAATATGATTATTTAATATAAATAATCCGGGTGGTATGGGACTTGATTTTTGATATACTAACATGTTTATATATATATATATATATATATATATATATATATATATATATATATATAACAAATATATATGACTTAAGAAGTGAGAAATGATAATAAAACAATATACCGAGTTATTCGGGTACTTAGAAGTTTGTGCGAACCAGAAGGGTAGGCGCCCGCACACTGGGGTTTCTGGCAAAGCGGGTGTCACATAAATCCCAAATGGGACCAGACATACCTCAATGGGCGATCCCGAAGTGAGCGTTACTTATAGGAATGCGCATCTTCATATTATCGTTAAATGAAAAGGATAACGGCCTAAAGGGCATTATGGTTATTTTGACCTTTAAAAGGGATAAGCTTAATAACTAAGTATTATTAAGTTAATAAATAGTTAAAATAAACATAAGAAGTGTTTATTATATAAAACCTTGCGTTAACATCTTAAAAATACGCAATTAGGTTTAATTGGAAGGCGTAAAGGAGGTTCTGACTGAATTAAATTGCTTAAGAGAATAAGGTGAGTTCTATGAGCCCACTTTTAAATGTTTTAAATGTTTTACTGTATTCGGGCTGATATACATACAACTGTTTATTTGCAAAGTATTTGAAATGCCTTTTACATGTTTGTGTTGATACACATATGTGAAATGTTTAAATGCCTATAATTGCTTTATATTGTGATTACATATTATAAATTGTCTTTGGGAAGGTTATAATGAACGGGTAATATAAAGGATGAAACTTTTAAATAAAGTTTTAATAAATGGAAAATGTAAACGTTTGGTCTAGGCTTGCGTATGTGAAAAAGTGTCTGATAAAAATAATATTATTGACCTTGTTGTAATTATAAGATGTAATCTATACTGGAATGATCCTATATCATATCCGTTTGTATTTAAGGTGTGATGGATACGTTGCGGTACTTCCAGTATATAAACACCCGTAATACACTAGAAAATGTTATAGATTCAATCCAGTATAGGTTTCACTGAGGTTTAAACGAGACCAATAACATTATATTTATGGAACGCTTATTCCATATACGGGTGATGGAGTGGTGTTCAAAAGGTTATGAGTCCAAATACAAAGGTTATTTAAATGGACTTTTTGAAAGGGTTTAAAAGGTTAAAAATGTTTTGATCTAAGCAAATATTGTCCAACTGAAAAAGAGAAATGGTGGTTGTACAACTACAAGCGGGGAATGACGGTTCTCCGGGGTAGCGACGGTTACTCTAATCTTGAAATGGTATTCGGGTGGCAACGGTTACTCTAATCTTGAATGGATATATAGTTAAATGTTTTGGTATAATTCTGTGATGTTTTATACCCCATATATGTTTAAAGGTTATGTTTTGGTATAATGCTTTTATATTTATACCTGATAAATGTTTGTTAAAAGGGGACCGTTTGGCCCAAGTGTTGGAATAAACTTTCGAGAAAAAAGGTAAAGCTTTTAGAAAACCCATAGACCTCACCAGCGTAAGCTGATCCTTTAAAGTATGTATATCAGGTGATATTAAGGATCCGAGCTTAAAGGGAAAGTCTAAGGTTTGAGTAGGGTGAGGTGGGAAAGCGGTTCGTGTGAAGCTATAGGGCTGCTAGCATAAGTAATGTAGATAGATGCATATCTAATAATCTTTATCTTTCATAGTTATAGATAACTGTTGTAGTAGTTATCTATGCAGTACCTTGTGTTCATGAGTAAATCCGATGCGTGACCCTTCCTAAAGCCAAGTCTGGGAGTGGGCGCCACAAGTTGGTATCAGAGCCTTGGTTTAAGAGATTTAGGTACTAAAAGCAGTATCTAGACTTAAACAAGGACTCTGGGAAAACAGTAAGATAAGATAGAATGCCAACATAATAGCTTGTGCCCATAAAAGGATGAAGTTGCATTAGGAACATAATAAGTAGGACCTTGGATATGTAAATCTGGTAGGTACCCAATTGCAATTAGCTACTGCCGTTAGGTATTAACCATATATATGTATCTAGGCTACTAACTGTTATCTGGCTAAAATGCGGTAAGTAGACCGGTTTGAATTAGAATCACCGGTAGAGATAGAAAGGAGAGGAATAGACACTAGGGAGGAATGTGATGAAAGTAACTGGGTTTTGAAAGCATCATGAGTATGTAATTGTATGACGTCTACACTTATCTAATCAACATGCCCTCATAATTTAGAGACTCGACTTCACATGAATTCTGAAATGTCTGTAGATCATGGTAAGAGAAGGACAAGGCGATAAAAGAATCGGTAGACCAATCGGCAGACTAGCGGGTTCTGGAAGGCGTGCACAACCAGGTCCTGAACCCAATAATGCTAGAGGAGGAAACATCTTTACTGAGGAGCAACGAGCCGCGATGGCTGCAGTGTGACAACTGACAATTTCCCAGGTTAACTCCGTTAATAACTTGTGTTATATCTCAATAATATCCGTTACATCAGTTAACTAGAATAGTTACACGAACATTGCACATGAATCTAGACGTCGGTTAATTTACTTGAATAATTATATTTTATGATTTTATGTAAATCATATTTTATAATTTCATGAAAAAGTTTTGTCATTTTATGTGATAATTATATTTATTATTTATGTGTGGTATATATATGTGTAGATATACGCATGTTATTTTATGATTTTATGTGACGATGTATCACGTAATCATACGAAACGATTCTATAATTATATAGGAACTTAAAATATATAGATATGGATTTATAAATATGATTTTATGTGACGATCTAATGTTCATATTTTTATATAAACGTCAAATGTTAGAGATGTATTGATATATATACTCGTTCGATCATTGCTTACATTCCTTCCGTTAACTCCATTAGGTGTTGTTATCTTTTGTAACTTTGAGGGACCCTTTTTGCCATTTTCCTAAACCTCATTTTATTTGATAAAACTGGCGGGGATTGATTTTTGTAATTAGTTAAACTTTGAGTCACAATTATAACTCTTGGAGGGACTAGAAATGTCATTACATCATAGATGAATTAATATCGTTGTACGACATTCAAGTTAACGAACGTTTTGTTCGACCGATCATCAATCCCGCAATCAAATATTAGTCGGTTTTCTTTTTGGTGCATTCAAAACTAGTTAATGATATGCAATTATCATTCCATCAATCTCACAATCACACACAAATTCATACAACTCTCTCTCTCTCTCTCTCTCTCTCTCTCTCTCTCTCTCGATCATTTCCCAATCTCTCTTTGTTTTTTTTTTAAAAAGGTTTCCGGTGAGCTTGAAATTTCCGACCTGCCAAGCACTGTCTCACCCCATTTGCACATCACCGTGATCGCGGTTCTCTGCTGGTCAACCTAGTAGCAACGGATTTGGGAACGGGGCACCATCAGGAGGTCCGTGTCGAGACTTTCGATTTCGTTTCGTCTTCAAAAACGTGTCAAAACTCATCTCCGATCCGAGGTAAGCACATCTTTATGTTAGTCGCACGTTTTTCTTCAGTTTGTTTTTAGTTTCGCGATTTTTCGGTGACCAGAATAAAACTCCGGCCACCGGAGTTTTGCGGAAGAAAGGGAGGACGGGTCAGAAAAATAATATATATATATAGGGAGATGATCATTTGAGAACCAATTGGGTTTGAGATATATATATATATATACATACATATATATATATATATATATATATATATATATATATATATTTGTGGAACTGGTTCACATCACGATTGGTTCTGTAGCACAATTGGTTAGCGTGTTAGTGGGGACGTACAGGTCCCGGGTTCGAAACCCCCTCAACCCCAAATCGTTTATTGTGTTTTGTTTTTCCCTGATCCGATCTGCTTGTTGCTGCATGAATATAAACGATGACTGCGAACCCTGTTAACAAACGAGCCCCTAGCCCAGTGGCTAGGGCGCTGTGCTACAAGCTTCAGGACACGGGTTCGAGTCCCGTGACCCCTGTTTTTGTTGTTTTGTTTATTTTTGGTGAATTCAAACATCATTTGGTCTAAAACTCAACCACTATTACATGCCTATAAATCCCGACCCGTGAAGTTTCCATAAACCCTGTTAGGGTACTCGTTGAATTTTTATGTTATGGAAACATTATAATTTTAATGAACTAAAATTTTATAGTCTCGTTATAATAATGAAAATTAGTTTTAAACATGGAAGTATATTTATATATATTATATATATATATATATATATATATTTGAATTATTGCTATGTACCTATATACATACGAACGTTTTAAATATTTTCTTTAAACCCTTGAAAGTTTTGGCATGACATATAGTACATATATATTGGATGTTTTATTTTTCACACTTTTGGCTACACCTCGATATTTATATTTATGAATATATATATATATATATATATATATATATATATATATCTATAATACTTTAATGTGTATATTAGAGAGAGAGTGTTGAAAGTTGAAAAATTAAGAAACATACAATAGAGGGAAGCATGTTGTACAAGTCTTGAAAGCATTAATGCCTTAATTTTAAAACATGTATTACTCTTGAAGCATCATGTACAATACTTGTATGCACAAACTCTTAAAACCTCCTTTTAAAACCCTAGGTATAAAATGCAATTTTCTCTCATTTGCAGTCGGAAGCTCCAGACCATCAAACCCTAGCTCTCGGCCTCTTCTTCCCTTCCTATCGCCGTCAAACGGACTTCGTCGAGCATAGATGGAGGGAATCGTGCTATCTTTGTCTTCTTCCTAGAGCTGTAGCTTCATCGATCCTCTCTCTTCAACCAGATCTACGCTTCGGTTTTCCTTTGTCTACTATCTCTCTTAATTCTCGCTCAAGTAAATCAATAACTCACGACATCTTGACATCTCTGTTCTGTTAGGTTTTTTGATTCACCATCGGAAAGCCCTAATCCATTTATACAATCTATGAAGCGGTATGAATGCTTGAAGAATGATTAATCAATTGCTGCCACTAGGTTCATAACGGGTATGTGATGATTTTTCTCAATTTATTCTAACTTTACCGGAAGTTCCATTGAAAACTTGAATTTTGAAACTTCGAAATATATGTCTGACTTTAACCAGAACTTCACGCAGATGCTTCTCTCTCTCTCTCTCTCTCTCTCTCTCTCCCTGTTTCTCCACCTTTCCATCTTCTCCATGGACGAATTTAAGCTCAAGCTATCGATCTCCTTGTAGAAGTTGTTCAATCCAAAGATTTCAGGTACGATGTGATTACTAATCTTCTCTTTAGGTTTTTGTATCAGTCTCGAGAGTTTCCAATCAGTTTCATTTTGCAAGGGTCAAACAATGAAATTGTTTCAATGGAGCTCTCTGCACCTTCTGTTTGATTCTGTTAATTATTTCCATGTATAGGTTAATATTGCTGAAATTAGAGTTTTTATGGATAATTTCTTTCATTTTGGTGGGATTTCAGAATTTGGGTTTTGGTTGATTTTTGAAGATTTCTTGAAATTTAAATTAGCAGCGTATGTATTGATGGCTTCCACATCGTTTTCATGGATAATTTCTTTCATTTTGGTGGCATTTAGAATTAGGGCTTCCACATCCTCATCAACGTTAGCCTCATAAACTTCCTTGTTTGAAGAGTTATTATTTATTTATGTCTGCCGTCATTCTTCAGGCAGCCCGCATCAGTGTCCTTCTTGCTGCCCCGAAACTTATTTATGTTGTAAATAACTACCTGAAGTTCATCATTTAGGTAACCATCGTGTTGCTGATTGTACGGTTTAGTGACAGTCCATCTACACATCTGATTTATGTTTTTATGCAGCTCCATTTTTAATCCAGCAACTGTAAAGATGATGAGCAATCTAAAGGTAATTGTTTTTTTTTTTTGCATTACTCCACATTCTTATTCATTATGTACTCTTTACATGTCAATGGGGTTTGTTATTATGATTGACATTGATTATATAGTTATTGCTTTTGAATAGGTGTGTTTTCTTCCTTTTTGACCTAAATACCTAATTCTAGTATATTCTTTTGCATTTTGATTTTGGTATCATTCGTTCGATTTCACGGATGTTGTTGAGAGCTTCACTCATTATGTATGTATTTTGTGGAACAGAAGAGATTCTTTAGAATAACTTAAGAAGATGAAAAGCATGAACCCAAATGAGCAAAATCTGAAACAACTGTCTTTTGTTGCTGCTCAAACCACACGGATCTTTAGCATGAAAACCACCTAAAAAAGATGATCACCAACCACACCATGCTAAAGATTAACTTCCCAACGGATCTTGTTGCATTACCAGTCCACCATGGCATAAGTTTTCAATTTCTAATCCAGAAACTGAAGGACCACCTGTCATGCTTTCCACCATGGCGTAATATTTCACCTGTCACCAACCACACCATGCTAAAGATTAACTTCCCAACGGATCTTGTTGCATTACCACTAGAGGAGCTAACGGTGGAAATAATGGTGCTAGTGCGAACGCAGGAAACGTCCATCAGGCCGGGGCTGTTTGTTTAAATTCTTTAGTGGATGCAAGCCTCCTTCGTTCGTAGGAAAGAGAGATGCTGGTTTGACCGTTCGTTGGATCCGAGAAATGGAAGCTGTCATTGGCATTAGTGAATGTCGTGCAGATCAAGCTGTGAAATACGCAGCTCATTCATTTGTTAGTGGAGCTCTGTTTTGGTGGGACTCCATCTTACAATTCAAGATGAAAAAGCTGTTGTTGAGATGTGGTGGAACGATCTAAAGACTCTGGTGATGAATAAATTTTGCCCAAAGAACGAGCTTCAGAAGATTAAAGCCAACTTTCTGAGGTTGGAAGCCAGAAATGCAACTCATCAGGAATTTACCACGAGGTTCGATGAAATGGCAAGGTTAGTGCCTAGGTTGGTGACACCGGAGGTGGAGAAAGTGAAAGTTACGTGCAGCCTCTTCCTGCAGAGATACGGAAGATAGTGAAGCCTCATGCTCCTAGAACTTACCAGGGAGGCAATCGATCTTAGCTCTATAGTTTACGATGAAGAATACGGTGAGGGAGGAAGACCAGGAGAGCACATAAGAAGCTGGTCAGAGGCAAGTGGAAGTTCAAGGAGGTTCGATGGAGGTCATCGCAAGAAGCTCAGGAATGATTCTCGAGGCAGCAAGCCAAAATGCCACAAGTGTAACAAGAACCAATTTGGAAGCTGTAAATTGGGATCGGGAAACTGCTACAAGTGCGGGAAGGAA
>JBCNJP010000010.1:89158306-89180254 GCA_039602395.1 Deinandra increscens subsp. villosa | reverse complement strand
GGGGCATTCTTGATCGATCTAAGGTACGAATTTCACTATTCTTCATTGTTTTATCTTGTTTTCCAAGAAAGAACAATTCGAATATCAATTCTTTTCAGGTTTCTGCTTTTTCTTGAGATCATAATGGTTTCTTTACCCCTGTTCTGTTCTCCATTACATTAAACTTTATGATCACACTTAATTCTCAAATTTTCAAATATGATCTTTGTAAAGGATTAAGTTTTGGGATGGCAACAAGTTCCCATCTTCAATTCACATTTAATTGCTAGTTTTCGATCATGCATTGTCCTAATCAGAATATAAACTTTTTGCTAAAATTCTCGAAAAATTAGCCGAAAACGACCCGTTACCCCGTCGCGTAACGAGCCTTGGCGGGACCCCTTTACAGAATGCTTGGTCTAACGACTCGTTAGCCTGTAACGAGCCATGACGCCAGTGAAGTTTCAATCTTTTGTGTTTTTATTGTCTCGTTGTTTTCTCGTAGATGAAAGGCAAGCATCCTGTTGTTGAAGTCACTAACGTGAGGAGTTATGATCACGAAGCGGGTCCTTCAAAAAGAAGCAGAGGAAGGCCCAGGAAAATACAACCATTGGAACAAAAGGACAAGATATTTCACGGTGTCTCCAGCTTTAGTGCATCTATGTAAGCATTTGGATAAAATGGAGAAGGATATAACTGACAACTACAGAAAACTGACAAACAGCATGTTAGATGTCCAAGATAGGCTTGATATTGTTGGTTACCATCTACAAGGCCTAGCAATCGAGTTGATGACTTGACAGCTCCAAAGCCCAGTGCTAATGCCACTCCAACTCCTCCTCCCTATGGTCAGGCTCCTGCTAAAGAATTGATAGAGACTCTTTGTCAGATAGATATTGATGATTAAGAGAGTGAACCAGAAGAGGAACCACCATCACAGGGATGATTGAAGTCTTTGTGCTTTATTATGACTATTATTATTTATCTTATTATTATTTAGACTTCTTATGTGACGTGGATTGCTTGTTTCATGTGTTTTGGATGTTTGTTTGAACAATGGTTTGACAATAAGATTATGAATGATTGAATACATGGAATGTTTTATTTTTATCTATTTATTTTTGGGTAATGCTTTTATTTTTCCTTTTGCGTGTAATGTTCTTTCTTTTGGGTCTTTTAAGTAGCAAAGGAATCAAAGACTGAAGTTCTCGTAGGAAAATGATCGGGAAAGCAATCAATAGGGTTAATGAAGAAGCCATGCTCCACAATATTCTAGCAGTCAGGCTCGTCTTTTCCCTTCTTCTTTTATCTTATGTTTTGCAGTGTTCTCAAGTACATTGAGGACAATATACGATTTTAAGTGGGGGGATGGGAGACTCGCCTGTAGGTTGCATGTTTTATTGTATTTTCGTTTAAAAAGTGTCAAAATTTTTCATTTTTTTTTGCACGCTAAAACTTAAGCTATCAACTGATTTTGTGGACCCTAAAGTATACTTCTTAACTCTGTATGCTAGACCAAAGCAAAGCTTTTTCCACCTTCCATTTATTGCTATACAACTCTAGGCATGTATTTTAGACCCTTATGCATAGTTAAGTCCTAAGTTGCTTTTTAGGATAGATTAGACCTGATAAAACTTAGAAAACAATTTCAGTGTGCGAGTACGAGGGAGGAAGCCTAGATGATCAACCAGACTTAAGCCCTGTTTCCATTCCGTTTCCATGGTGAGATTTTTTGAGCCTTACTTAAGCTTTCTACTTGCTAGGTGCTTGAGCTTTATTCTTGTATAACAATAGAGAGTGCCACATGTGACCTACTTCTAGAACTTGACATTTGTATACGTTACGAGACTGCATCTTACAAAACAAGCAAACATGATAGAGGCAAGCCCTCGGATAGCCTTATTTTGCATTTTACACCTTCTATTTTGCCTTATCTACATTTCTATATCCCAAATACCCAAAAATTCCCTTTAATTTACCCATGTTGAGCCTATATCCATTTCGTTTGATTACTCAATTAACCCAATAACCTTAGCTTTTTTTTCCTTTCATCTTTATTTTCGGGGAAACAATCTGGTTATTATGTTAGAATAATCCCGGCAAGAAAAGAAAAGATATGTTATGCTGGTTTATTAAAAAAAGAAAGAGAAAAATATATATGAGTAATATTAGAAGAGAATCTATGAGGTTAAAGATTCTTCTTCAAGTTATAATTAGAATAAAAAGGCAGTCTATGAGTTTAAAGACTTGTCATTAGTGGAAGAATAAAGAGGAAATTTATGAGTTTAAAGATTTTCTTTAGTTAGTTAGTTTGTTTATTGTGATTCTGTATCCACCAGATCTTGTGCACCCAAGTTTTTACCCTTGTAAAATCCAATTACATTCCCTACACCAACTATTACCTAATCCCTAAAAGTCCTCTTGATTTGTAAGTTAGTATAGTTTGTTAGTTGAATTACGATCGTTTGTCAAGCCTATGGTAAGGAAAGTCCATGATGTTGCAAATTGAGAGCACTATAATGTCTAGTAGATTATTTACTAGTTATCCATATATAGAGCCTGAGTGGAGTGTACATTGTGAGTTAGTCCGGTTGGTTGTTAAGGAATAGTCCTAAGGAAAGAAGTCCAGTGTTTGTTGTCTATGCTTTTCATTGTTAAAACTTATTTTGTTTGGTCTATTCTGAAATTATCGACCCATGTGACTGACTATGACTTTGTGTCTTTAATTGTTTAGAGTTGTAACCACCATCCATCACTTCACTTTAAAAGCTTTGTTAGGGATGGTAATGCAGTAGTTAGAGGTTTTCTCAGGGACGAGCAAAGTCTAAGTGGGGGGATGTTTGATGTGCTTTAAATTACACATCATTTTATTAGTCAAATTACCCATTATTGTTGATAGTTTATGTATTATTTTGGTCTATGTTACCTTTGTTTGCTGTGAAATGTCATAAACTAGTAATTAGAGGGGGCCAAAGTGATATTTGAGGATTTTAGGAAGTTTTGGGGCTAAATTGTACAAGAATTAAAGATTTGACTTTTTCTCCACGTCACAAACCGTGATAGCCATCACGGCCCGTTTCGAAGCCAACCGGAGAAACCCTAATTCATAAATTTATGGCGGCGCTCACGGCCCGTGACCGTATCACAACCCGTTACGCCTAGTTTCTGAAACCCTAAATGAAACCTATAAATACCCAATTGTTTTGTCCTTTCAAGGGGTTACACATTTGAGACCAGTAGAGTACGGTTACCAGAAGATAGAAGTCGAGATTCCAAGCCTTAGAAGATCCAAGAAGTTTCCAATCGTTCGTGAGATTGAAGGATTCAAAGATTCGGCCATCGATCTACTTTGGTTTGCGTTTACAATGATGTTTATTTACATTTATTTTGTTGTTTTCGTTAATTCAGCTATGAAGGCTAACTCTCTTGATGTCATCTAAGACAATGTGATCTATTTATTGTTTTACCTATGATTTGATGTTGATTATTTTTTACATAATGATTTGAGTATAGTGATTATAATTCCTCTTGCATATTAGAGATGTGTTCTTAAATGTTGTGTTTGATCCTTTCCTAGTAGTATTTGATTTGGTTGGTAGGATAGACGTATTCTGCTTATTGGATTGATGTTATTTCTTAGTTGTTCTCTAGCGATTTCAATATGTGTTTAGGAACTCTAGCAAGCCTAGATAGGAAATGGTGATTATGCATGTTCAATAATCTGTCTTGATTGAAGTATGTTTCTATGTTTGGTCATGAATCTTAGCTTCCATGTCTTGGGTCAAGGGAATAGTGAAATGACTAAATGTAATGCGTATGTGATGGTATGTAATTGGGTTATAACTTATTAGTCTATCATGGTTAATTAGAGTAGGATTGGCCTATGATCCTAGGTCTTAGATCATGTGTTTAGTGTCCTATAGCTAGGTCATTAATTCGTGGATACTTCATTATGGTTGTGGTTTTAATTGCTGATTTATGAGTTTAGCGACTATAAATCCATTAGACAGTTAATATTCAAATGTCAACGTCAGGTCTAGGCAATGCATGAATAATGATCGAGTCTTAGATGATATTTGTTTCCTTATTCTGATTTTATATCTATTTCATTATTGCTACCAATTTGCTTTCTTGTTTGCTTTCTAACAGTTATTAGGAATTGTGACAGAATCCTAATGATAATAACTAGGTTTAGTTTGATTACACCATTGCTTCCTTAGGTCGATCCTGAGTTGCTCTTAATGCTACCATACGATAGGTTTGCTTTCCTATATGTGTATGCGTAGTTATAAGATGATTTAGGTCTTATAAATTTAAAGGTCATATTTGCCTATTATATATATATATACTCGTGTGCATCAAAGGCTTTTTGGCGCCACTTCTAGGGAAGCAAGTCGTCATTCTGGAATTTGTTAGGTTAGTTAGCATAGGTAGTCTTTCTTTTATGTTTTGCATTTCTTCGTTCAAAATTTCAGAAAAACCAAAAAAACCTAAAAACCCGAAAAATCCAAAAAAAAAATATTCTGCTATTTCCACTCGTGCAAATCATCCACTTCTGATTCAAGCTTTTGAAGATCCTGAACGCGTTATACACCAAGCAAGAAGAATGGGGGATGCAGCGTAGCGTACGATCGCTGATTACGCGAAGCCAACACTCGAATGAGGGCGATCAAGCATCATAAGACCCACCATGCAAGGAAAGTTCGAGATCAAGCCTGGAGTCATCCAGATGCTTTAGAACACATCGCATTTCCATCGTGTGCATCAGCGTCACATGATGACTGAAATAAAGAAAAACAACCGAAGAACGTATCCAGCAAAAGGATGTTGTATAACCTGTTACAAAGGATTAAAGGTGACGACGCGAATGGTGATACTCCGATGCAGGTTTTCTTCTCTCTCCTTTCTAAAGGTGGGTGCATTTACAACGATCGAACAGCACCAGGAACGAATAATGTTGACACAGTATTCTTTGTACACAAGCAATCGTATAAATGGTGGAGGGCGTTCCCGCATATCCTGGGCATAGACGCTACGAATGGCACAAACGTCTACAAGTTTTCATACGTTCAGATGGTGGACGTTACGTTAACAGGTATCTTGTTTCTTGTATACAGAATAATATGAGTTTTTATTCTTACAATACGCCTTAAAAGTATTTTAAATGGATCAAGAATACGAGGAGGATTGGGCCGCCCTTCATCAAGTGTTAGAGGAAAACGCAGAGAAATGAATGCCTAATTCGAATCCGATACGGATTCCGACTCCTCTGCTAATTCGGACTTTGGGTATATTAGGAATTAAGCAGTGTTTTACTGTAGGAAATGTGTTATTTTTTAAATTCTAGGAATTGTAATTTGTATTTTTAATTTTAGTAAATGTAATGTTTTTTTTTTAATTTTTGGAATCGCTATGTTTTTTCTTTTTTATTCTAGTCTTGTGCCTTTTTTTAGAAAAAATTATGTTTTATTTCTGTTGAATTTCTATTAAGTTGTATTTACAACTTCAGTTCATTTTAAAACACTTATAAACAAATTTATAGGTCCTAAACGATGTTATAATAGCATAGAATATCAGCTACAATTATTATGAAAATTACATCACAAACTAGAATACATAAAAATATTAAAAATTATAAAAAATCAAGTGAAATTACTATGATACGACTTCAAAACTTATTTATGACTGATAAACAAATTTTTGGGAGGATTAGACAAATTAAGAAAAAAAATTCATTTCAAAAGTCTTAAAAAGGGCACATAAAACCATCAAAATAAAAAATAAAAAAACTGGATTTTCCTTTTTTTTCTAAGGAAATTCGTTCAAAATTGTTGTAATGGCAAGTAAAATTCATAAAAAATTTCATTTCAAAAGCCTTAAAAAGGCCAAATAAAACCATCAAAATTCTTGAAATAAAACCATATTTCAAATTTTGTAAAAAAAAAACCAATTTTTTCCCAACGTCTCTATTTTGAACGGTTATATTTTAAATGAACAAGTCTTAAACGATGTTATAATAGCATAGAAGATCAGCTACAATTATTTTGAAAATTATATCACCGACTAGAATACATAAATAGGAAATTACATCATAAACCTAAACATACTTTTAATGATTCCAGGGGAAGTGCTAGTCGAGTTCGGGAGCGGGGTTAACCGGATGACGAGTAGAATTAACCGGAGGACGAGGTGGATTAACCTGAGGACGACGTGGATTAACGGTAGGGCAAGGGGATTCACCGGAGGACGAGGTGTGTTAACCGGAGGACGATGTGGGTTGACGGGAGGACTATGTGGTGGGTAACCGACAACGGGGTTAACATGTTGACGGTCATAAAAATCGTCAGGAATCCCATCGACCTCAATTGGATTCATTTGATCACCGAAAAGCGGGAGTGGCGGGGGATCTTCCGGTGCTTCACCCAGAATACGTAGAAACTCATCCATAGACATATTTATGTCCTCGTTGTTTTCACACTCCTGCATACAAGGATAAAAACCCTTGTTTCCTTGATTTGCCATTGAATGATATGGCAACATTATGTGGACCAATACTGGTATATATATGCTATAACCCCAACGGCTATAATCCTAACAGCTATAATCCCAACGGCTATAATCCCAACGGCTACTTTTCAAACGGCTATTTTTTCAAACGGCTACATTTTTAAACGGTTACATTTTGAAACGCCTTTATTTTCCAACGGCTTTTTTGTCCAAGCTATATTATTCTACTACAAAAACTTCACATTCAATAGCAGCTTCATTTAATCTCTCACAAGCTTCATCTGTGTAAAAAACAATTACTTCAACCAACAAACGTTCATGCCTTCATGGTCGATTCGTTCGATTAATGATTATGACGAAGGGTTGATTTTGATAACATATACTCACGAAATCCGGATTATTTCACCCTAACCGTCTTTTATTCCGGTCTTCACAGCTTTACCACGGAGGAGATACGGGAGCGGTCAACGTTTCTTAGTTGACTACCTAAGCGTCAATACCTTTCAATTTTCTGATATGTCGTTCATCATGCAAGAACTGGGCTATGAAAATCTCAAAAACATGTGGTTTTACTTTCAAACCCCCGGCCATGATCTTGAAAAAGGGTTGAATTCGTTAAGAAACGATGTAGATGTCCGATTGCTACTCTCTTACAACGGCCCAAACGATAATAGGAATATACGCGTGTAGGAAACGCGCACCAAGTTAACCTACAACATAGGATGAGAATTCCCGTGGATTATTCGAGAACGTTCACATGAAGAGTCGATCGCTATACGCAGGAGGGTAAGAGAGTTTCAGGAACGGTTTGTATGAGTTTACGTTTGTACTGTCTTCGATTGCATTTTGAATTTTAAATAAATTAAGTTTGTACTGTCTTCAATTAAATTGGAAATTTTTAGTAAATTCTAACAATCTTGTTCCAGCATCATGGGTGTATTCTCAAAATATAGCGACTTCAATATATTAAATATTTTATTTAAATTATTATTTGTTAGAATTGAAAAAAAAATTAATTAAAAAAACTTGCTAGTTTACAAAATTAAAATTAAAAAAAATAGCCACGATCGTTTGAGGGAGAACGACCCTTACTAAACATTCTCTGACATGACAAATTCAAAATCCTTTTCCGCATCGGATCTAAACGATCGTTTGGTGTCAAACGATCTTACCATAGGTCGTTCGGTTCCAAACGATCGTTTAAAACCTGTGTCAAAATGAAATCCTTCTGTGTTATTAGCCGGACTCATAAGAAAACATAGAATACTTTAGTAGCGCCCCAAGATTATACGCAAAGACTGGGGTTCGAATCTTGGATCACACGGTTCTCCCCCCCCCCCCCCCCCTTAATTTTTTTATTTCCTTATTTTAATATTTCTATATACCCTCATACTTTTAAATGTTTTTACCTTTAGTCTTAACTATGTTAATTTCTTCATTTCTTTTTACTTTTATATCTTGCTTTTATTACAATGTCACACCTAAAACTCCATTTATATAAAGCTCCTTTTTATGTGCAAAGCCGATCTCGGCCCCGATTAAGGCAAATCATTCGTGAAATGATGCATCAATAATTTACTATTAACTTAACGTTATTTTTATTAACGTTGTTTGTTTTGTTTTTCAATCTTTTACTTTTTTTCCTATCCCATTGTCTACAATAGACAACTTTTCTTCGATTTTATACAAATTTAACGGCTTATATATAAACATATATTTATATTTTCTTAAAATCTACTGGCTGCCTGTCATAGCGATTTTTTTTCCAATTTAAATAAGCCATTTTAGGTTGTGCAGGTTCAAACCTTTTCAACATAACAATTTTCATTCAAGTCAGTTTTTTTTCTAGATTTTTTTTGTATTATCCCCTAATGATACGTGTCAGCCTGGTGTATAAACTCATCCTTCTAATTTTTCACCACATTACACGTATCATTTTCTTTGCCTGCTTTTCAGTTTTACCTCTTTCCTCTTATGCTTTCCTTACATTACTAAAAGAAAATTCAAATTACAATTACTATAATCAATGACTTACAAATAGCCAAATACTTACAATACCTTAACCTCTATAATCCAACTTACCAAACACATCCACGTTTTTACATTCCATATTTAAATCTTGCTATATTTTATTATCTGAACTCATTTTAGTTATTATCTAAATGTTTTAGATGGTAGATCCTCAGCTGCTAAGATAACACATCATCTAGAATGATCTCCTTAGTCCCCATGCACTTCCTGGATCAGATTTTGGTTGTAACATAGTTTATGTATAGATCCATTCCGTGTACATTTTCTTTGGTGTTTACTTAAAGATATGTATAACCTTATGTACTTATGTTGTTCAATATAACCCTTTTTTGCTACAATTTTCGTGATATATAAAGATTACCGCTGCAACGCGCGGTTGACCTTTAGTATATAATCGAATATGGGATAATCTCAAAATATCTCTTAGTATTAAAAGAAGGAAAATTTGATTTTAATAATCCCAACTTTTGACTGTTGGCCAGCAATAATCTCACATTTAAATATCCTTGTGATCTTTCCCAACTTTCAACCTTAATTTTTTTTGTTGAACCATCCGTTATTTTTTCAACTCCATTAAACATCTGTTGGGCTATATTTATTAGAGGCATGAACATTAGTTATGGGCTAGCTTATTATTAGTTTTGGGCTTAGTTAGTTTATGTTTTAGGCCATGTGGGCCGATTTCTTTGTGTTTATGATTGGGCCTATAGTGTTTATGATTGGCCCTAGGTTTTGTAAGAGGTAGTATAAATACCTCTCATGTTTATGATCAAGTTAAGCTTTTGGAAATATAGTTTACGATTTTCTCTCTCACTCTAGTGTTTCCGATCGGGTTCATTAGCTTCAAGATTGTAGTGTTTTGCATTCAAGATTTGATCTTTATCTTAGATCAAATCTATTTCTTCTACTTTCTTCTTGAATCGATCACACACGAGGATTTCGCACTCGTTTGTGATTAAGATATCGTGATTGGTTGATTTCCTGACCTACAATTGGTATCAGAGCTAAGAATCTGTGATTCGAGGCTCTCACGATATTGATTCAAGCTGTTTTCTGGATTAAAGTGTTGGTTTTTGAAGATTTGAAGGTTGTTTTGTTGATTACGAGTTCTGCTGCTGTTGTTCTTCGTGTTTGCGATTGGTTTTTCTGGGTTTCTTGGTGTTTACGATTGTTCCGTTTGAAGATCTTCATCGTAATCGGGTTTACGAGTTCAAGATCACCTTTTTATCGTGTTTACGATCCGGAGTATCGAGTTTACGATCGTACTTGATCGTAATTGGAGTTTACGACATTTTTGGATCGGAATCGGGCGTTTACGACTTGTGGTTATCGTAATCAGGTGATCGTAATCGAGTTTACGATTCTCTCAGTCGGTTTCAGTGTTTACGATTTTGGTTGGATCGTAATCTGGTGTTCACGATCGTAATCAAGCTTTTATGATCGTAATCAGTTTTGTGTAATCGTAATCATTTGTGTTGGACATTTGGACTTTAGATTTAAGTTCCCTAAGCTTTCGTAATGGATTTCGAACCAAGTATGTATCAGAAGTTGGATTTTGAGATTGGATCCATCACTCGTCCACCTAGACTAACATCGGCGGATAACTTTCTGGAATGGAAATATAGGTTTGAAAACCACTTGAAGAGTGTTGATCTCAGACTCTGGAGAGCGGTAATTCATGGGCCACACACACCTACACATCCAGAAGGAACCAATGCAGGTAAAGCTAAAACGAAAGACGAATATGATGATGATGATTGGGAAAGATGCAACAAAGCAGAGAGGGCATTTGCCATTATGACTATGGCACTTACACCAGACATTGCACAAGGATTTAAGCACTGCAAGACTGCCAAGCAACTCTGGAATGCTTTGATTGTGGCTTATGAGGGAAATCCGGACATTAAGGCAAGCCGCAAGCAAATGCTGAAGCAGAAATTCAATTTGTTCAACCACATTCAGGGTGAATCCTTCGAAGCACAGGTGCAAAGGTTCGTGTCTCTGATGGCCGAAATGTCAAGCTATGGTGTTGAACCGGATCTGGAAGATAAGAATCTGAAACTGCTGAATAGTCTGCCCAAATCCTGGAATACCAACATTTCCATCATTAAGGACAACAACAAGCTGAGTGAGCTATCTCTTGATGAGATGATCAACAAATTGAAGTCAAAGATCATTGATGACAAGCAGAGAGAATTGAACCATATAAGCTCCCTTAGCTTGGCGGGAAAATTGAACCAAGCCCTGTTGTCAGAAGAAGTAGTTTCTAAGCAAGATGGAAAGTCAGCTGGAAGTGGACCAAGCTCTGTCACAAAGTCAACTGCATTTGTGGCACAACCTCATGCAAGTTCAAGTGGAGGTGTCAACCCTGATGCTACGAATGATCCTAACTTTGCCCTCGGTATGGGCTTTATGAACAGCTATCATGCTCTCATGGCAGGAACTTTAGTGCCAACTGAGATGCTGTCGGGTGAACTGAATCAGATAAATCCAGAAGATGTAGAGATGTTGGACGTCTCTTGGCAGATGGCAATGGCTGTTTTCAGAGCAAAGAAGTTCATGGCAAAGACTGGGAGGAATGTGTGGAAGGACCAAGATAAGATCAGGATGGGGTTTGACAAAAGCAAGCTGAGGTGCTACAACTGTGACGAGTATGGGCATTTCGCAAGAGAGTGCACAAAGCCGAGGAAAGAAAGAACAGAAGAAAGGAAAGCAGGTGATGGCAAGGGAAAGGCCGAGTCGAGTGCTTTGGTTGTGCAGGAAGGAGGTGGATATGATTGGAGACCTCAGTTAAAAGATTTCAGCTTGTCACATGCAATGGTTGCTGCTATGGAAAGGGATGAAGAGAAAGAGCATGCTTTTGTTGTGACTGATGAGAAACCTGAAGAAACTCCAGTGGATGACAAGGAAGCCTTTGCTGCTGAGATTGATAACGATAAGGTATGTCCTGATCCCACTTGTGCTCGTATAATTCCTGGACTTAGACAAATCTGTAAAAATTATCAGTTAGAATTGTTTGAGATAAAATGCGAGAGGAGTTCCTTTAAGGGTAGATGGCAGAAGAATGAGGAAAAGGTAAAAGCACAAAAATTAGACATAGTGAAATATCAAAAACTGGCAACTGAGAAAGCTCTTCTGTATGACAACGCTAAGTTAGAAATAGCTGAGCTTGGTAAGCAGCTAGATGAACTTAAACATAAGAACAATGAGTTGCAGGTAAAACTTGATATGAATCATATGAGAAGCAAGAGAATGCTAGAGGCCAGTAAGTCTTTGAACACCTGCATAACTGATGTTAGAATAGGTAAAGACAAAGGTGGAATAGGAATTAGCTTCTCAGACAAAAGCAAGAATGATGTTCCTCAGGATAGAACTAGAGATATAATAGGAATAATCTTAGAGGAGGATCAGGTTGATCGGTCTGAAGCAGGAACACATGAGATAGGACCTCCGTTAGATAGTGTTCTAGTAGGAGTGACACCTATGACTGATCAGGAATTTGAAAATGAGAAACACATGATCTATGGGTTGGGTAATCAGAATGAAACAATGGCATCCACAAGTAAATCAGGTCCGTCCCATGAATCATTAAACAATAGTGTTGAACCTGCTGATGGCTTTGTTTCATGTGCAGATGAAGTAGGTATTGAAGATGTGTCAGGGGAGGATGCTGAATGTTTGAAAGTCAATGAATGTCATGTGTCTAGTAGTTCTAGTCTTAATTTACCCAAGGACGATGTTCTGGCATCTGTGTCAGAACTTAATACGTCCAAGTCAAAACAAGTAGTTGTATCTGTGTTGTCAAAACATCTTTCTAATTCCAATGAAAAAGTTGATGGTTTTAAAATTCGTGTGCCTAACACTAAAGTAGGTCGTGAGACTAAGCCCAAAGACTTTGTAGCTTATCCCCAGGTTGTGTCGGCTTTCAATAGAACAAACAAGACTAAGTCAGAGCAATTTTGTTTAATTACACAACCGGAAAAAGATACAAAACGTGTCATACACAAATGGGATGATAAGCCAGAGTGGAAGTCGTCTTACCCAAGACGTTCATACCTCTGTAGTCATGTCAATGGACCTAGACTCATGAACTGTTTTCAATGTGGAAAACCAGGACACTTTGCTGCTAATTGTGTAAATAGACCATTTCAACCATACTATCCGCAAAACCCACGGACTAGTATGTTGGAGAAAATGATGACAGGAGAAAAGCAAAAGCAGAAGCAACAAGCTTTGTTTAAGGGGAAGCAGTGCTTGGAACCAATGAAGACTCAACAGTCTAAGGTTTCAAACACAAAGGCACCTGTGACAAAGCCTGTTGTTGAAAAATGGAATGTGGCCAAAACTCCAAAACCAACTTATGCATCAAAAGGAGTTTATAAAAGAAATGATAAGATAAAACCAGAATTTGTTGAGAAACAAATGGCTGAAGTCAAAAGAGTTAATAAACCTAATGGCAAAGCAAATGTTGAGCAACAGTTTTTAAAACAAAAAGATGTCACTCAAACAAAACAACTGGTTTACACAAAACTGAAACTTGAGTGGACACCTGTTAAAAAGCCATCTGGTAAAAAGGCCACATCTCCGAAAAAGAAACCTGAGTCTGTGAAGAACTCATCAAATGTGTTTAAACCACAGAAAGATACCACCTGGAAACCAAAAGTCAACATTCAAAATGTGAATGTACCTGAAAAGCAAGAAATGACCCTCCAATTAGTTAATTACATTGATTCCAAAGGTGTGCCCAGATCTGTTATGGCCTGGGTACCTAAATCTCACTGATCTTTGATTTGTGCGGGGACGGCCAAGAAGATCTATCAACAATCTCTGGTACGTTGATAGCGGTTGCTCCCGACATATGACCGGAGATTTATCCCTGTTGGAAGATGTGGAAGACTTTAATGGGGGAGGAGTATCATTTGCAGGTGGTGTGGGTGGAAGGATAAGCAAGAAAGGAGTGGTGAGAAGTGGTAATTTATCGTTTTCTGACGTACACTATGTGGAGGAACTGTCACACAGTCTACTGAGTGTCTCTCAGATTTGTGATAGAGACTACTCTGTGTTGTTCAACCGCAAGGAGTGCATTATTCTCAAGCCTGGTGTGAAGATTCCAGAGGAGTGCATCTTGATGCGTACTCCGAGAAGAGCAAACTCTTATCAGCTTAATATGAGTCAACCCCCAACTTCAGAAGAAGCCTGTCTCATATCCAAACAAAATGAGAACTTAGCTCTTTTGTGGCATAGGCGTCTGGGACATGCTAACATGAAGAATTTGACCAAGCTTGCAAAGGGAGAACATGTCAGAAAACTGCCTATCAAAGATTTCTCTACTGTGGAAAAATGTGTGGCTTGTGCGAAGGGGAAGCAGCACAAGTTGCCACACCGTTCGAAGATAGCAAATTCAATGACATCCGTGTTACAACTTCTTCACATGGATTTATTTGGGCCAATGCAAGTTCAAAGCATCAGCAAATTCTCTTACTGTCTCGTGATTGTGGATGACTACTCACGATTCACTTGGGTCTTCTTCTTATCAAACAAGTATGAAACTCCGATCTTAGTGAAGCAGTTTGTCACGCTTATAGAGAATCAGCTGAACGAGAAGGTCAAGGCTATCAGAACGGACAACGGAACAGAATTCAAAAATGCTGAGTTAAATATGTTCTGTGGAGAAAAGGGGATAGAGAGACAATTTAGTGCGCCCTACAATCCGCAACAGAATGGAGTCGCTGAGAGAAGAAACAGGACACTCATTGAAGCAGCAAGGACAATGATGTGTGAAGCTAAATTGCCAATCTTCTTTTGGGCTGAAGCGGTCAATACGGCATGTTATGTGCAGAATCGTGTTCTGTTAAACAAGCGTCATGAGAAGACTCCCTATGAGATTGTTTACAAAGAGAAGCCAACAGTGGGATACTTCAAGACATTCGGGTGTCCTTGCACGGTTCTGATTTAGTCCGATGTTGGGAAATTCGAAGCTAAGGCCGATGAGTGTTATTTCGTGGGTTATTCTGCAAATAGTGCCTATCGTGTCTACAACAAAACCACAAAGGTTATCATCGAGGCATATAACGTGGACTGGCTTGAAGACAATCCTACAGATGCAGGGAGTGGACCGGATTGGATTTTTGACTATGGGACGCTGTTTGAAGGGTTCAATTTTTCAAACGTCTTCCATCAATTGGGTGAAGAAGAAGACATTATTGCACAATCATCTGAATCAAGGGCTCATGTTGAAAAGGTTGCTGAGAAAGCACCAGATGCAGTTCCCACAAATGTCAATGCAGTTGCTCCAGGATCTTCGGGAACTAAAGATGCTGATTCAGAAGTTTCTCCAAACCAAGGTATGAATGATAATATTGTTAATTCTAACCTGCCTGTTTCTGTTGCTGTGCCAGATGTTCAAGTATCAAGGATCAATAAAGACCATCCAATCAGCAATATACTTGGGCCAGTTTCAGCAGGGGTTACAACTAGAAGCCGCACGGGAGACATTAATTTCTGCATGTATTCGTGCTTCATATCCCAGATTGAGCCTCCTAATGTGATGGTTGCTCTCAGAGATCCAAGTTGGATAGAGGCCATGCACAATGAACTTAATCAGTTTTCTAAGCTGGGAGTGTGACGTCTAGTGGAAAGGCCAGAGGACAAGAAGGTTATACCCACACGTTGGCTATACAAGAACAAGAAGGATGACACGGGTATAATTGTCAGAAACAAGGCACGGTTGATTGTTCAGGGCCACAGACAAATTCATGGAATTGACTATGATGAGGTGTATGCACCCGTGGCAAGATTGGAGGCCATCCGGATATTTCTAGCAGTGGCATCATTTCTAAACTTCACAGTTCGCCAGATGGATGTTAAGACAACATTTTTATATGCAAAAATGAATGAGGAAGTGTATGTGTCTCAACCACCGGGGTTTGTAGATGAGGAGTATCCAGATCATGTGTATCTTCTGGATAAGGCTTTGTATGGACTACATCAAGCTCCTCGCACGTGGTATGAGACACTATCAACTCATCTGGTGGAGAATGGATACTCAAGAGGAGTAGTTGATCAGACACTATTTAGGAAGAGGGTGAAGGACGACATCATCATGGTGCAAGTTTATGTAGATGACATCATCTACGGGTCAACAAACGAAGAATTATGCACCGAGTTTGAAGAGATAATGAGAAAGAAATTTGAAATGAGCGATCAGGGAGAGATGAGCTTCTTCCTAGCCTTGCAAGTAAAACAAGACGAATCTGGGATTCTTATTCACCAAGCAAAATATGTGAATGAGATTCTAGAAAAATTCAAGATGCAAGACTCCAAGCCTATCTCAACTCCCATGGCATCCAGACCTCTACTGACAGCAGATGCAGATGGGGAGCCAGTGAGTGAATTCATGTATCGCTCGATGATTGGATCACTTATGTATTTGACAGCAAGCAGGCCAGATATTATGCATGCAGTGTGTCTGTGTGCCCGCTATCAGGCTAATCCTAAACTTTCACATTTAATTGTCGTCAAACGTATTTTTAGGTATCTAAAGGGCATGCCTAGGCTTGGACTTTGGTACCCAAAGAACACTGATTTCCAATTGTTTGCATATACTGACAGTGATTATGGAGGCAGTGATCTTGACCGGAAGTCAACAACTGGTGGATGTCAGTATCTGGGAGATCGACTCATTTCTTGGCAGAGCAAAAAGCAGCATACCGTCTCAAAATCAACTGCAGAAGCTGAATACGTGGCAGCATCCGCTGGATGCTCACAGGTAGTATGGATACAAAATCAACTCACTGATTACGGTATGGAATTCGTTAACACTCCTATCTTTTGTGATAACGCTGCTGCTCTAGAAATTGTGAAAAACCCCGTTCATCATTCAAAAACAAAGCACATAGACATAAAGGTACATTTTATTCGTGACTGTTATGATCGGGAGTTAATTCAGCTCCAAAAGGTGAGCTCAGACCAGAATGTGTCTGATATTTTCACAAAACCCCTACCTCGCCCCAATTTTGAAATGTGTGTCGAAGGCCTAAGGATGATTGCCTTCGAGGAATGATCTGATCAAACTTTCTTGTAAATATCTTTGAAGAAAATTTCAAAAATTTTTTAAAAAAAAATGTGTTTATATTTCAAAAGCCTCATAAAAACAGGGGAAGAAATATTGTTGTTTCAGAAAAGCAAAAAAAAATATATGTGTTTTTATGATGTCTTTTGTTTGCCTTGAGTTGGTAGGAAGTGATATAAATTTCCATGATGATCGGAGACTGACACGTGTAAGGCAGAAGTGAAAGACGTCTCAAAGATGATGTTCGGTAAGCTAAATCAAAAACAATGATCATCCATGTAAGTGCAGTAAACTTAAATCTTATATATGTTTTAGTTTTCCATCCTAGTTTACATACTTTAAAAGACTGAGTCCCAGCAAAAACGGGTTGAGAGTGGTATTCACCTAGTATTCACTCTCTCACACGCCATGTTTCTGCTGTTATGACAACACCACAGAAAAATGAAAAGAAAAAGAAAAATGAAAAGAAAAAGCAAAAATAAAAAAAATAAATTGATGATAAAAAAATAAAATAAATAAATAAATTATTTTGTTTGGTCTTCTTTGCGTGCTTATGCGGCCGACCTGATCACCAACTGATAATTAAATAAATAAGTGTTTGTCATGACGGTGTTGCATGGTTCCTCAAGTTGGGGGTTTGTGAATCCTCAATAAACTCTGAGGTTGGGTAGGTTTTGCTATGAACAATTAGGTGTGGGGACGGTTAAACATGACGGTAATTATGTACCACAATTAAGCACTTAAAATGTTTTAACTGGATGTGAGTTTATATGGTTTCAAAATTTTTGAACAATCGTTTAGAGCGTCGAGTAACGGAAGCTAAAAAGGGTTCCTCAGTTAAAGATTTGTCTGGTTTGATCCATGATTTAAATCAGCGTCGAGGCAAGTAAATTTTAAATTTCTGTAATTAGGGTTAATTGTTTATGGTTTATTTTATAGCTCAAGTCTTTAAATTTATTTTTTTAAATATTAAATTTATGATCATGATCAGATACTCGGGGTATGAGTCTGAGGGGAAGCTTCGTAAAATTCTCAATTTTCACTCAAAGCTAACATTTTGTTAAGAGAATTAACTTTTTAGAGGTTTGGGAGTATTTTTTAAAGTTCTTGAAAGTTGGAGGGGTCAAATGAATTTTTTTTTAAAAGGGTATAAATACCCTTCACTGATTACGATCCGATCATTTATCTCTCCCATCTGCGTTTCCGATCCCCACCACCGAAACCCTAGTTCCTCCGTCTCCTCGCCGGAAAACCATCTGCACCCACCTCCGAGCACCCGTTCTGCAATCCGAGCACACCTTCGCTCTCGCCATCCATTTTCGACCAAGAACCCCATTTCAAATCTCTGTAACCGCAAGTTTTCACCTTCGATTCTCGGGTTTAACACTTTGAAGCCCTAACTCGAGATATTCACTGTTTTCGAGTCGTTTTCACGCGTGTTGAAGTCGGTTTTGCACTAAAAACTCATAAAAGGTAGTTGACGATGGCTTGTTTGCATATTTAAGGTGTTTAACGGGTTTACGAGTTTTTGTTGCAGGTTCGTTAATGGTTGTTTAGGTGTTTACGATCTTCGCGATGAAGAAGACGACCGTTGAACGTTTACGATTCTCGTTCCCGATTGTTGTTTACGATTGTGTGTTTCCGATGGGTGTTTACGATATGCGCTAACGACAAAAAGTGATTACGATCGGGCTTGGGATGTGTTAGCGCGTTCACGATTGGGCCTTCTGATTACGGTTGGACCATGTCGTGAACCCGATTATTGGATCGTAAACCCATTTATTGAATCGTAAACTCACTTAAATGGGATTGAAAATCATAAACACTTCATATTTTTGGAATCTCATTAAACTTAAGATAAAAATTAATGGTGTTTGTGAATTTTGTGTGCTTAAATCAATTATTCTCCCTAAAAGTTTGAATTGAAATTTTGTGAATTTCAAAAGTAAAATTTGATTTTCAATTGAACTTCGACAAGGGTTAATAAACTTAATTGCACTTTAACAAACAAGTCTGATTCATGTGTCTTGTCTTTCTCAGATGGCAGACGACATGCTTGACGAAGAGATAAAGTTTGAAAGTGATCACTGCATCCTGGCGTATCTTGAAGACCCACCAGAGAAGCATATGGAATTATTTTATTCACTGGTGGCCGGGATGAATGTATGCAAGATAAATCACGCTCTGAGAACAAGTGTGCTGATCGACGAGCAGCTTGTGAGGGAGTTCTGGGGAACAGCGAGAGCAAATGCTGATAAGACAAGCATTACTGCAACAGTTCAGAACAGACAAATTGTGATTCTGGAAGAAGATATCAGAAAAGGGCTGAACATCAATGATCGAGTTGTTGATCCGATTGAGTATCCCAAGGAAGTTGTTTTAGCGGGTGCTCAATCTATGGGGTATGAAGGAAAGTTTCCGCCCATTTTTAAGAAGTTGCTGCCGCACTACTGGAGGTGCCTGGCACACTATATGTAGAAATCATTTCTGGGTAAGAGAACTAGCTTTGATCAGCTCAACAAACTTCATGGAACTTCTTTTGTCGCATTGGCCTTGGACTGGAACTTCAACTTCTCCAAGATTGATGCTATTAGACTGGATAGGCAATGCGGACTTGAGCGCCCGAGAACAGTTCCTGATGACACCAAGATTCGTACAGATGGTGGTCATGAAGAAATATCCCAGGATTGAAGAGAGGGTGGAAAAACTGGATATTAAGGTAATGGATTGTGGAGTGTTTGGACTACAGACCCAAGACAGAAGGGGTAAAAATAGTTTTCAAGGAAGGCTTGAATGGGTCAAGAGGGGTGCATTTCCCGAGGTGGCAAGGGAACAAGAAGTTGAAGAACCTGAACCTGAAGCCGATGTGCCAACTGTAAATGCATCTGTTGCTGAAGATCAAGATATAACAGCAACTCCGGCTGTAAATGTCCAAGAAGAAGATGTGGAGATACCTTCAGATGAAGAAAATGTTATGGACGACATTTTTGCTAATCAAGGAAATATGGATGATGATATATATGGAGACTTGGAGCCAATAAGTCTGAAAAGATCAAGAGATGTACTGAATTCATCTTCAAGTGGTGATTCCATCCCTCAAGAATTGGATATTCAGTTCAATGTGAATGAAATGCTCGAAGAGCCAGTCCCCTTCCGTGAACCATCTCCCAGAAAGAAGATAGATCCAAGAAGTATCCGATTCAAGTTCACAAAGACTAGCTCAAGTCTGTTAATGGTCCATCCAACTGAGTCTAGTTCTCAAAGTCAAACTGCTCAAGAAGAATCAACAGTTCCAATTGTTGAAGATCAACCTGCCCAGGTTCAGACTGAAAGCCCTCCTCTGAATGAACGTAGCCCTGTTCATGAAGAAAGGCAATCTATGGAGGTTGATAACACTGTTGTTATACCCAGCCCTGTGAGAATAAGTGTCTCTAGTGGAACAAGCTTGCCGCCAACTGTTATTCCAAGTTTCCGCCCACTTTAAGCTGCTGAGCTACCAATTGAGATGAGGATAAGTGCAGACCCTCACATAAACTTTCTAATGTCTCAGAACAGAATTAGGGAAACTGAGATAAAAGTTCTCCAGGCAGAAAACAGAAGGTTAAAGGACAAGGAGGCGGCAGACAAGAATAGAATGAAGTATCTGTATGAGACCTTGATGGACCTGAAGAAGAAGTTTGGTAATTTGAAAAATGATGTGGAGTCAAATGCTTCAGGTGCCCTTGGTCAAGGTTCATCTCAAGGAGTGCAAGGTGCAGAAGCAGTGAATGTTGATGATGGAGATGACACTATTGAAATGTCAAATTATGCCCGAAGTGGAAGGGTCATCTCCAAAGCGCCAGAAGGCCATGACAACTGGTTTAAAGAATTCTTTCAAGGACCAGCCCCCACTCAATACACCATTGATGTTGGTGAAAGCTCAATAGATAAAAGGGGGAGTCGTGAAGCCATTCTGTGCTGGCACTATGACACGGAGAAGAAGTTGTTTGCCGTAATCCGTGACGGCTACAGTCCAGTGGAATATTACAGAACACGTGCCCAATTTCATACCTGGACTGAGCCTGAGATTAGAAGTTTGCTAAGAGCTCCATACATCAACAGATGGAACAACACCGAAGGAGATCTTATTCGAAACAACCTGATGAGCCAATTAGAGAACAATTTTGCAAACTTTGAGCTGAAGCAAGTGAGATGGGTCGAGACTGGAACTGACCCAGTGACTGGAGAGTCGATAGGAGAAGCAAGGAGGCCACCCACCAAGCGCACTAGAGTGATCAATATGTTGGATGAGATCGAAGACGGTACCTTAGTCAAAAACTTTGACTGTTGGTGTTATGATCCAACGACTCACGAGGTGGTGGTGCTCTGCAAGAGATTGAGGCAATTCCGTTTCTACGATCCAGTTGATCTACTGAGATTTGGAGAAAGAGACATCAAGCTCCTCGCCTCCCAACCTATTCTCGGTGATGAGAATGATATGGAAAATGCTATAAGGGTGGGGATCTTTCATGGAACGGCTAATCGGATCGTGGAAAATGGATGGTGGTCAAACAATGTGCAGAACACTTTCAAATTCGATCTCCAGCTGCCGTAGATAGTCTAATGGTTCATGCCTAGGGGAAGATTGTTGGCCTATATTTATTAGAGGCATGAACATTAGTTATGGGCTAGCTTATTATTAGTTTTGGGCTTAGTTAGTTTATGTTTTAGGCCATGTGGGCCGATTTCTTTGTGTTTATGATTGGGCCTATAGTGTTTATGATTGGCCCTAGGTTTTGTAAGAGGTAGTATAAATACCTCTCATGTTTATGATCAAGTTAAGCTTTTGGAAATATAGTTTACGATTTTCTCTCTCACTCTAGTGTTTCCGATCGGGTTCATTAGCTTCAAGATTGTAGTGTTTTACATTCAAGATTTGATCTTTATCTTAGATCAAATCTATTTCTTCTACTTTCTTCTTGAATCGATCACACACGAGGATTCCGCACTCGTTTGTGATTAAGATATCGTGATTGGTTGATTTTCGGACCTACAACATCTAATGAGGGATATCAATTTTCAGATAGGATGAAGGTGTTTAAAAAGGTATTACATGTCATCTACCATGTCATATTATGTTTAATGGATTTAAAAAATTACGAAGGGTCCAAGAAAAGAAATAAGATTGAAAGTTGGGATTGGGGGCAAGGATTTAAAGGTGCGGTTATTGCTGACCAATAGTTAAAAGTTGGGTATAATCCAATATTTCTTATAAAGAATACTAATCACCTTCTTTTCTCGCCATCTTCGCCCACGACCACGCTCCTCCACCCTCCTCTACCACTAGCGGCCTCCATCGATTTCCACAAACTATTAAACCA
>JBCNJP010000010.1:89135821-89157806 GCA_039602395.1 Deinandra increscens subsp. villosa | reverse complement strand
TACCTGTAAAATGAGATCTAGCTCGATGCTTTGGTGGAATTTGCTTTAACCATTCAAACAAACTTGGATCTTCACTTTTCACCTGTTCCATTGCCCTATCAAACTGTGGGATGGTTGTCACACTTGCACACTTCCAAAGAAGTTTCTTAAAGCCCTCACCCCTCCATTTTTGCTTCATATTTTCATGTATGTGCCTTAAGCAATTCCTATGTTCAGCACTTGGAAAAACTCTAGATATGGCTGGAATAATGCCCTACCATTCAACCAATAACTTTTGTTACACTTTGTAAAAAGGTAAAATAATAAAAAATGATATATGGTACCTTTTGTTTGTCACTAATAAATGTAAAATTGGAGTTGGATTCTAGACCAAGATCATCTCCTAAGCATTCCAAGAACCAAGACCAAGAATCAGTAGTTTCAGCCTCAACTATAGCATAAGCAAGGGGTATATACCATTGTTGGAATCCACTCCCACTGCAGTTAAGATCTATCTAGGATAAGGTCCTTTCATAAAACATCCATCAAGACCAAGAATCTTTCTATCACATAAATTGAATCCTTCTTTGAGATCACCAAAACAAACATACATCCTTTTAAATTGTCTTGTTAAGGTAGAAGGGTTAGGTTCTCTCTCAACTTCAATTTTTACAGTTGTACCTGGGTTACATTTAATCAATTCATCAGAATAATCCCTAAGTAGTGCATACTGAACCTTATAGTCTCCTTCAATCTTCCTGGTTTCCATCTGCCTTGCTCTAAAAATCTTGTGTACAGTGAGATGAATCTGCCACTTCTTCTCTAGCAGTTGTAAAAGAGATCTTACTGGTATGGTGGGGTTAACTTCAAGAATTGGTTGAATCTCCTTATCAATATAACTAATAGTACACAACCTCACCTCCCTAGTTTGAAAGCATGCATGCTCACCCTTAAATGTTTTAACTACCCAAGTTCTCTCATCTGATTGCTTTGATATGTGTAGTAACCAAGGGCAACTTGCATCTACCTCTTGTTGGTTTCCCTCAAACATAGGCTTTACTACACTACAAACAACCCGGAATCTAACTTGATCATTTTTTTTAATTGACAATTGTCTCCTACTCTCAACAGCATGCCTTGTAACAAGTAATTTAACTTCAGCCCTGTTACCAAAGGCTTGCCCCGTATAAAAAGGTGTTGGGTCATCAATATTGAATGTCTTATTCTTTTTCCTGAGTTTTTTCAACTTTCTTTTTAATGGGGGGTCATTTTCTTCATCACTAAAACTATCAAAGTCATCCAAATCCATATCTTCTGCTTCTTCAACTTCATCATCTACAACATCATCTTCCTGTAAAGCTTGACCAATTTTGTGTTTAAAATCAACCATATCCATAACATCTTCAAGAATGTTATCTTCATCAACTATAACATCATCATCATTTTGCATATCACCATCTTGTGGCTCATCATTTTGCATCTCATCAACTATTTCAACTCCATCCTCATTCCCATCAAACGCATTATCATGAAAAACCACATCTTCAGTCAACAATGTTTGCCAGTGTTCAGTGTATTAATCAATGACCTTGTTTTGTATAACACATTTTAAAATTTCTATTACGTCCATATCGTTCCCCAAAGCTTTAATCAAACCAAAATTTCAATTAAAATCATTCATTAGATACATTAAAAGAAGGATCTTTGGATGGAATTACATACCGTAAACTTGAACGGGATAAAGTCTTGATTATGGCTACGAACAAACCAGAGACTGGGCACCATAGTCGATTAAACTTAAATGTCTTGAATCTCCTACCTGGCAAATGATGGTCGACTGATAAGAGGGGTTTTGGGAAACGATCGAGCGTGGCAGTCGATCGTAGGTTTTGGAGAATTGGAGAAGTCGTCGCTGTTCAAAAAAATTGGGAGGAGGAGACGCCGTTAAAAAACAATAGGGATAAGTTTTCTCACAAACGAATAGACAAAAATACCCCTTCAATTTAACGATATATTGGATGGAGTTAGTGGTATGGACTATATTAGCAATTTTTTACAAACCATAGAGTGTGTGGTGCAATTTTTAAACTATTGAATTGAAGTTGTATTAAACCACAGGGACGAAAATTAAAAAAAAAACTCTTTGAATTGACATTTAATATACTTTTTTTTATCACCAGACACAACATATATCTATCAATAAATTTATAGGTAGTGAAAGAAATATATTGTTACAAAACAACAAACTGAAAACTGCCTTTATTATTAGGTTTTAATTTAGACGTATTTACTTCATAATATATAGGTAAATTACTTTATTTAAAATGGAATCTCTATCTTCTTTTTTAAAGCGATTTAATTCGAACACGGAAAAACTAGAGAGCAAGACGCTCAAGCCAGCCCCAAAATTACAACACCATTACATAGGAAAGTCGAAAGAACTCTTATTTTCTCAGTCCCCCGACCACCCCCTAGCTCTACAATTAACCAAAAACAAGCTGAGGGACATGACCTCCGCCGCCAGACCATTTACGGATTTTTTTGCCCCTTTTAAGAATTCGATCGTTTCTATTCTTCCAGATGACCCACACCGCAGCCCTATAGTCCACATCCACTAAACTCAGCTTCGATAAAACCCTATCACGAGCTGGATCTTCGATCAGGAGATCTTGTACGTCAAAGACGGCCATCGACCTGATTTAGCCTATTGCTCGACCCTCTCCCATAAATATGAGGCTAGCCCGCACCCAGTAAGCATATGAGGAGTAGTCTCCGTCACCTCCTCACAGATCGGACAGCAGTCCGTTGGAACCCCGATCCCCCTTATACTTACTTAACTCAATTGTCGTCTGGAGCCGCTCGAGAATCATTCTCCAAAATAAGATGTTGACTTTGGGAGGGACTAACCTGTTCCAAGGAACCACCGTAGCCTTTGACCCCAACCTCTTATCAACTAGCAACTCTCTCACCCCTTTGACAGAGAAAGATCACCCTTAGTCTCCTTTCCAAATCCAGGTTCCTCCCTCCTTAATAATCAGCTCCTCCAAACTGACCTCCCTTTTCAAAACATCATTTTTAGCTTTAGCAAGGTTTCTACAAACACCAACACTACCTCTCTTGATAGGAATTAATCCTTTTAAACCCCCGACCCCGTGAAACCCATCAATAACATTTCTCCACAGCTTTCCTTCCTCTTTTTTGTATCTCCGCGGCCATTTCGAGAGTAACGACAGATTTTGAACGTCTAACGGGATTAATCCCAACCCTCCTTTTTTCCTTCGGCCGAAGAACAATCTCTTTCCTGATCCAATGGACTTTCCTTTTCCCCGGATGACCGCTCCACAGAAAATTCAACCGAATATTTTCAAGCTTCTAGATCACTTTAGCGGGGGCCCAAAATAACGAGAAATAGTATAGTGGGATGCTATCCAGCACTGATTTAATCATAACCAGTCTCCCAGCTAAGGAGAGATTAGCAGCTTTCCAATCCGACAGCTTTGCTTCAAAGGCTTCGATGATGGGTTTCCAGCTCGCAACTCTGTTAAGGTTATCACTGACCGCCAACCCCAGGTGTTTAAACGGTAAAGCAGCCTCCGAACACCTCAAGTAACCTGCAAAAACCTTAGTCTCTTCCCTGTCACAGTTGAGACCAGTTATCTCTATCTTAAAATTTAGTGTTTTTCATTATCTTTCATTATTTTTCATATCCAAGAGAATTTCTCTCTATATTTCTATCTATAAATTATGGAGCTTGGTAATATAACTTCTCTATATATAGAGGCCTTTTTTCAAATATTTCTATAAACTTTGTGAGTGTATCAGAAAGAGAAAAAATAATAAAATAAATGTTTGTGGGTGAAATAGAATTAAATAGAAATGAAAAATGACATATAGTAATTAAGTTAAATAAAAATTAGAAATAAACTTAAAAGAATATAATAGTTAATTGAATTATAAAGATGGAGATGGAGATGGAGATATTATAAATACTTGGTATGTATATTTATGTTTTTTTATCAATTGTAATTCTAGACTTTAAAGTATTAGGGTATTCACAATACCCATTTGTCACTTTTTCAACCCCCTTATTTTTTTCTGCCAACTCAGCGTCACATCATCATCTTACACTCCTCTTACTTTTAATTTTAATACATTTCCTCACTCTTTCAACCCATCACTTTATCTTTTATTATTATTTTATTTAACTTAAATAAATTTAAAAAATAAAGAAAACGTAATTAAAATTTAATTTAAACTAAAAAAATACATTCCAAAAAAATAAAATAAAAAATTACATTTCATAAAATAAAATAACATTACATATCCTAAAATAAAAATAAAAAATTAGGCCTCCTAGATTAATCCTTATATGTTATAAAAGTCTTGCTCGTATATTTTGAGCAATCGTTTTTCCCTCCTCAACCAAGTCGTGGATCGGTTTAGTAACCATATCTAGATCTCGACATATTTGTTTTCGCTCTTTTTGCACTACTTCTCTTGCCCTTCGCTCCTTTTCTTTTTCCTTGCAATCCTCGAAACGTTTATGTAAATGAAGCTTTTCGAATTGGATCTCGTTGAACCTATCGAACCTCTCCGCCAAACCATCACTTTGAGAAGATTGGCCTTATCGGGCTAATCTTTTTCCCTTTTGTTTCCCCACGAGTGTTTGCATTTTAGGGGGGGGGGTGGGTCTATTGGCAAGTCGACGTCGTTGAGATTGAATTGGGTAGCGCGTGCATCTGAAGCACTCGTGATATACTCGTTGGACTCGGATGTTTTGGTTCTTTTGGAGCTTTGGGGTTGAGCTTCGGCCCCCGCTCGCAATTTAGGAGATAATTTAGCAACCTCCTAAGACTCAAATGTATCGAAAGCGGTGTAACATCCGCATTTTTCCGACTATAAACCCGACCCATATTGAAACCCTATGTTTTAACAATTTGCGAATTGTTAGGTACCGGGAGAATTTTCGGGTGTTTATAGCCCAAATAATGTTTTTAAATGATTCGTAATGGATTTTCAAAATAAAGTATTTAATTAAAAACAATTGGATTCAAATTGGATTCCTCGGATTGAAAATAAAGCAATCTGCGGCTTTTACGCGATTTCGGTACACGATTCGTCATTTATTGAGAATCTCGTATTTGTGTGTTGTAAGTCAAATTAGGCATAAACATGAATCGAATAATCAATTATAATGTCACGAGTCATCACAAACTTAATCGAGTCATAAAACGTTGGTGAATTGCCCAAAATCGATACGTACGTCAAAACCGATCAAAATGTATAACTTAACCTAACTTGTGCATCCTTATGAGTTAGGTGACGTATTTATATTCTTTTTTAGTGTATTAAATATGGTTAACATGATGGGATGATGTATTTGGTGATTTTGGTGGAAAGGACTCGAAAACATTTTAAAACGGTAAAACGAGCACGCGAAATGAGGAATCGGACACCCCGTGATTCGGGGGAGCTCCAAGTGTGTCGCTTGGTGCATGCCCATGATCTAGGCAATATGCCTCGAGTGTATTTTTTCAGCAAACCCTATTTTTCTCCTATAAATACCCCACTAAGCCCCCATGCTCCTCATTCCTCCACCCCTCCACCTCTAAAACGGCTCTTAGGACCTGGTTTTCATATGTTCTTCATTCCATTTTGATTTTGGGGCCAAATCATCAAGGATCCAAGCTTGTTTCATCCCATCCCATCCCTTCTTTTTGTTTTTTGTTAAGTTTCTTGTAATCCTTTGAAATTACATGTCAAGATCTGAGCTTTATCATGCATTTAGGATAGATTTGTGCCATACATGATGTATGATGATAGATCTATGGATTATTTTAGCAAGATTGCAACTTTATGATAGATTAGGGTTAGATCTATGTCATGCATGTTGTTTCTTGCTAAATCTATGAGATTATTGATCAAGATTGCATTTTTATGGTGGATTAGGGTTAGACCTGTGTCATGCATGTTGATTCTTGCTAGATCTATGTGACATGACTAAATCTATGACACGCATGTATCTTGATGTTAGATCTAGGGTTGCTCATGTCGAAATTATATGAAATTTTGTGCACGTTGTGATATAGCTATCTTGTTTTTCATGAAGAATATGCTCATCTCTAGGACATTATGTTTGCATCCTTAGTTTAGGATTGACCCTTATAAATGTACGTATCACCAATACCAACGTGTCGTTGAGTCGTTTGTGTCACTGTGAGTCGCGAAGTATAATTATTTATTTATTTACTTCTCTATCTCATCTAGTCGTCAAGGTTCTCTTCGGTTCCAACCGTTTCCTTACGTAATGTCATTATTTCATTAGTATCTCCATTCCAGGTGAGTATTCATAGCCCCTTTTCTTTTATCGTTTTGGGGTGCAACATGTACACCGTATAAATCTCGAATATCTATTTTATTACTTTCAAATTTCATGCGAACTCTACGATGTTATGTGTGTTCTAGCATGTTGAACTTGCGTGGATTGGTATTGTGTGGATCATTATTGTTGTGGATGGAATCTATTTCAATTTCAATGTCAATTTCAAGGCGTAATTATTAACACTAAAAAGGTCAGGGTTATAATAATAGATCTATTGGTTTGGCACCCACCAAACCTGACCGGTAATTGGCGTTGGGTGATTGGAAGCCTTATTTGCCAAGGGTTGGATTACGCCACTCTATCTATACTATATCAATGATTGTTTATCATATCAAGAATGTTCATATAACTCATGGATCGCATGTTTAATCTATCATAGTATATCAAACCTATGTTTACTCACCAACTATTCGTAGTTGACCCTTATTTTGTACATGTTGTAGGTTTTGTTGCAAGATGATGATTTCATGTTGATGACACCTTAGGACGCATGCGAACTTAGTGAGACCTAACCGTAAAGAGTTAATGTGTTATTAGTGTTGTAATATGACAATGGAATTATGTATTATTTGTATTGATGATGTGTTGCAAACACATCCTGTTTCCGAGGTCTTTTATTTATATATTTAAGTTAATTTGAGTCGATTTCCTTTAGTTTTAGTTGTTTTTAGTTAAGGTTGTGTCATTGAGTCTTTATTTATGTCTTTGGGTGTGTGTGTAGGTGTTTGGTAAATTCCCGAGGCAACACAAGAAGGTTGGATATAAGAGGACAAGCTTTGAAGAGAAAAATATAAAGTGATGCTGAAAGTATGTACCACGCGTATCGCCTGGTACCATGGGCTTAGTACGCGATACGCGTCAGGGAACCAGTCAACAAAAGTCAAAGTCGGCGAAGCCCGACTAAATTGTCGTTTAGCAGTCCCCAGGCGTATCGCCTAGGGGAGTTGATGGTGTGCGCGATACGCGCGGAAGCTAAAAACCCGCAAAAGAAGGTTTCGGCCTTTAAAATCAGATTTAGGGTTTGCATTCGATATATCTCGACTTCCAGACAAATTCAGAGGTTCCAAGGGGCGATTTTGAGACCAGAGAAGGCTAGGAATTAAGGAGAAATCAACGATGGAACGAATCATCATCCCAAATCATTAACCGGTTCATCGATTTCTTTTCTTATCTTTATCAATTTCTAGACTTGATCATGTTAGGGTTTAAAGACTTAATTTTTATAATGACTTTTGTGTTTGACATGATTGGTGGCTAGATTTGTAGAGCCACCTAGACTCATTACGATGAATTTTCATTATTGATAACTTTATTTGGGTTTTGATTATTTGATTGATGTTGCAACTCTATATCCATTCCATTAGTTTTCTGCAATGATGAATATGTATACTAGAATTGGATTCCTTATTGTTAATTGGACCTTGCTTTGCTTGCGGATGTCTTCCGGTTTGGGTAAAGTAGTTAACTTGTAGGTTATGCTTGCAAATTAATGTGATTGCTTGATGGTGGTCATACGTTTAGTTGGTAATTAGTTGTTCGAGTCTCGTGTGCTACCTTCTAAATAACCTTAAAAGGGTGATAGCTGCGGGTAGTCGGGTTGGTAAATTGTCTAGAGTTGAATTATCCCACAAGGAAATTTCCTAGGTTAGTTTTCTAAGTCGCTACTCCGAGTCATTCGCAGTCAATTAGTGGTAGCTCCTTCTATCCTAGGGTGTCTAAGATTGTTTCGAGGACGGTTAGGCTTAGTTGAGACAGGACGTACCCAAAAGGTGAACTTCTGTTCGAGCATTAGAATTGTCGTCTAGGAAGGACTTAAAAGGTGAACTAGCCACCATCAGATTAATCATAGCCGGTTGAAGTTGTCGTTAGTGAATAGGATTCTGAGTCTAGGTGGTATCTTCCTCTGTCTTGAAGGTTGTTCCAAAGTTTCTCTCTTTTCGTTTGTTAGTTAAGTAAGTTAGTTAAATCAATTCTTAAAATCCAAAACCCAAATTCGATTACTCAGTATTTCTATTTCTTAGGTCTAAGTTTAATTTTGTCTATAGAGTGTCTCTAGGGTTCGATATTCCCGGTCTTGCCTTAGCTAGCTAAAATCCGACAGGGACACTTGCCTTAGGGTTCGGTCTAGTTTAGGCATTTTCGGTAAAATTAGGTGTGTCTAGGTCTAGTTTAGGTCTAGGATTAATTAGTATTTTTAGAGTCATTCCGAACACATCAATTGATTAAATGGGTTGATTAAGAATATCGAAACATTAATAGTATTGTGTGCAACTGGACAATCATCATGTCCCGACGTATTCCGTCGTCGGTTGGGGTGTGACAAGCGGCACCCTTATTTTCCAATTTGTAACGTTGTTGTGCCAACTTCAAAATGTCGGCTTCATGTTGATCGCTTTTATGTTGCTGAAGAGGTTGATGAAAATGTTGTTGAACTTTGATATCTTCGGGTTCATATCTTGGCCCCATTTGAGTTTAGTTGGTGCTTCGTTCGCATGTCAGTTTCGAGCCTCATCTCTTTGTGCTACCTTTCGGTAATTGTCGCCCAAAAATGAAAGTGGCTTTGTGAGTTTCCTAAAAAAATATAACGTTAGAAACTTTAAAAAGTTTAACGTTAGAAGTTTTAAAAAATATAACATTATAAACTATAAAAAATATAACGTTAGAAACTTAAAAAATACCTCTATCGGAGTCATCAAAACAGTCGATCCAAAATCTTGTTAATGCAAACTCTTGCTCTTGATCCCAAGGTATAGACGGTCTGGGACCATCTCGTTCTTGCGGGATCGGTTGGGAAGCTTGACCTCTTTTTTTCTTTGGCTTTTTAGAAGTTTTTTTTTTGCTTTGGGATCGAGTTGGGTTTCCATGACCATTTCGACTTGTTCAGGTTGAGAGTCGGGTTGTGAATCGGGTGTGTAGTTGGTTCGGAGATAGGATAGTTGTGGGTTTTCTTAGCTCTAATCGCCTAGTTGTGGAGTCGCAAACATTGGAGACGCCACACAGAGAACGTATCCACTTGATTGAAATGGGTTTCGTTGAGAAGACAGGGTGGAAGGAGATTGTTCGTTTGGGTTTGTTGGGTTGTAGAAGAAATGGGGATTCATTCTTTAGAAAATGGTAGAGAGTGGTAGAGATAAAGATAATTAATTAGATAGAAAATGATATAAAAAAGAGGATGAAATTAGGTGTTTATATAGGTAAATAAAAGAAAAAAAATTGTTTAAAAAAAATCAAAAGATTCGTTTAGGGATGGGTGGGGCCCACACCAACGGTCACATTCTTTCACTTTTCTTTCAGGGGGTTGGTGCCCGCACCTCCTTTCACAACTAAATCACCGCAGTCAGCGCAACAGTGTCATCGCATGCACCTCGCGGTCACGTCGACCTCCCCGCACACCGTGATGCAACCATTACAAATGTTCTTAGTAGTAAAAAGATAGAATAAAATTAAAAATTTCAGATTAAACGTATTGGGTTCATATAAACATGTAGAAATTATGTTTTTTTCTTTCTTTCTTTTATGTATATTTATGTTGTTTATAAATTGTATTTTTAGACTTTAAAGTATTACTTATGTGTTTGACCTCATTTTTAGTTTGTGTTATGTCCGGATTCATCTAAAAAAATCTAAATTAGTGTCGGGTTCAACTTCTCAACATGCAAACATGACTTATTTATGATGTGTGTGCAAGAGGATGGTGCAAACATATTAATTAAACTTATTTTTTGACGACCCACAAACAAACTTTAATAATTAATTAAACTCATTATAATTTATATATATATCAATTGTGAGTGCTAGGTGTACTCACAAAGAGCACTATTCTGCACTATTCCCCCTCCACGTCAGTACGTGTCGTGCTGACACGCGTCATGGCTATATTTTTTTTTATTTTTTCATTCGGTAGTGAGTGTTTATTAACTTAGTGCTTGAATATTTTCCCAGTTGTTAATGTAGATCAGCTGGTAAGTTACGTAGGCTTTCTAACCGGAGGTCTCAGGTTCTAATCCTGAGCTCTCCGCTTTTTTTCAGCCCACATGTTTTTTTCTGATTTGATGAACTTGGCGGTGCATAGTTTTCATTGGCTGAAACACGTTCTCTTTCTCTCTTTCTCTCTTTTATTTAAACACAACAGACCTCTTTTATCTTTCTCTCTTTCTCTCTTTCTCTCTTTTATTTAAACACAACAGACCTCTTTTCTCTTCTCTCTTCTTGCTTCTTGCTCCTCGATGGCGGAACCCAAGAAATTACCACATGCAATTGTCGATCTTACTCCCTAAGCGGCGAATCTTCTCCTCAAACGTTACCGTTTCATTCTCCACCCGATTCACATTCAAAATCACCCGAGATTACGGTTTTCTCTACATGTTCTCTCTCCCTACATCTTCTCAGACGAATTCGATTCACCGGGGAAAAGGATCTTGAGAGATGTCGGGGCGATGAACATTGGTGGTTGTGATTTGAGACGGCGACGACGATCTTTGGTGGTTGGGACTTGAAACGGCGGCGAAGATCGTAGGTGGTTGGGAATTACAAACCGGTGTTGATCTCTATTTTCGTTCTTTTTCATTAATTTTAACAAATTGAATCATGATTCTGATTTGTATGACTTCCTGGAAGATTTAGGTTTCCCAATTACCACTAGGTTTCCGGTGAGTGGTATTTCTTTTTTTCAGTTCGTGTATTGACTAACGTCGTTGTAGCAATGGGCTTTTTAGGTTTTTGCCCAAACAGAGAAGGGTAAATTTTCCGTAAACTACAGGCGTGTGAGTTTAATTAGGGTTGTTCTTACATTTTACATCAATTGCAGGCTCAATTTGCTGAAGATGAAATGCTACAATCTGGGTTTTCATTTTGTTGACTGCTCTGCTTTTCCGGTACTTCATTGTTTCATTTCCGGTTATTTTTTGTTAGGTTTTAGATACAGCTCCTTATTGACTTTTGTTTTTTGTTGATTGTAAGAGGAGAGGAGGTTGTGCATGTATGTTGCGATAATGTTTTAGGTTACAAACGCGACATCCTTCTTTAGCGAGGTGAGTACTGGTTTGTCACTCCTTTATCTTGAATCACCTCAATACTGATTTTTTTAATAGCAACATGAGAGGTAGTCAATTTGAAAAATATGAAGCATGGATATAAGACATATGAAAGTTGAAATTTTTTAAGCATTTTTGTCATTGTGATCGATGAGTTTTATATGGACAACAAACTAATAAAAGTCTAATAGTTTCTATGTCATCAATGTTGACTGCAGGTTATTAAAGGTGTATAAGATTATAGATATCATTTTTGGTTAAAAATAAATGATATCCAGGCTCACTCAGTTGAAGTTAAGAGCTAATGATAAATTGTTTGAAGTGGGATGTCATGTGAATTGAAGTACGAATTCAGAAGATTATGAACTTTGGTTTATTGTGAGGTAAAATAATTCCTATTGATAAAGGTGTTAGTATTTTATCAGGAGTCAACTGTTGGGGAAAAATTCGAGTCACGAACTATACGATATTTTTCTAAAATTTGACTTACATATAAGCATTAATCTACCTAGGTTCAACTGTTTGGGCATCTGATTTTTAGAATGTATTTTTGTATGTTCTTTCGATTGGTTTTTTTTTTAGATTAAAGGCTATCATTTATCGTCTTTGACTGAGGTTGGTGGTTATGTGAACGATTTGTTATCTTTAAAGTCTTAACCTATTACCTATCCTTTTTATGCATTTGAGGCTAATGCATGTCTCTCTGATGTAAATCTCGAAATAAAAAGTGTTCACAAATTGTTTAAAGTTTTGCTAATGTGGTGTCATTGAGATTATGATGATCTTCCGAAAATTGTAATTGTATAGGAATGTCTTATATTGGCATGAAAATTTTTGTTTTTTTTGCAGCCATAAGCTTCATGTGTGCTCCTATTTTACTATCATACATTAAAGACCTGGGTCACATTCTACACAATCGTCATGATACTTAACATCGGCGATTTCTTCATTAACACAATTGTCGAATTTCATGGTAATTTTTTAAGCATCCTTAACATCTTAGTAATAATCAATGGCGGATTTCAAATTTTGTGATATTAGTGTTACTAAATGCATTGTTCTTCCCACAAGGAAATGGTGGACTGACCTGTTAATTCTTCAGGTAAATACACAACTCTCGAATTCATATTTTTTGTGTAAATTCTCCATGAGATGGCCTTTTTTGCTTCTCAATTATTAGTAGGTGCTTTGCTAATCAAATCAGTGGGTTAATTTGGGATTCTGATGATTCACATTTTTACTTAATTTGACATAATTTTCTGCATTTTTTTAAATTGTCTTCCTTATTTTCTTACATTTACTGCAGTTTTTTATAAGCATGGTGCAGTTTTTATAAATTGCAGTTTTTAAACCTTCACTGTAGTTTTTATAAATTGCATAATTTAGAGCATAGAGATCTATAACATCTTTATTTGGCTTAGCATAAGAGTTTTAATCAGGAGGAAATACATTTATGCTCATCTTCAAGCTACATGTGTCATTTTTTAAATATTTGTTTGTATATGGGTTGTTTTGGGTTATGATTTAACTAAAATGAGTCAAACATGTAAAGTTCACTATAAAAGAAACAAAACTACTTTTACAATGGTCAAATTTTGTCCGATATATATTCAAATGTGTGTCTGTCTGACCCAACCTGCTTTGACCTGTCAAAAAAAACCATTGTCTTTGACCTCAACCTTGAACCGTTATACAATAATCCATATTGGCACATATAGGCTCAACTTCTAAACTAATGATATCCACTACCTTGCATGGGCTCATTTTAATGAAAATCGCTTCCCTTTTTTTAATTTCTGTCGTGCGTATGATAATATAATGGATGGGTTTTATGTTCTTTTTTTTCTTTCTCCGAGTCGTTTCTTTTGATTCTGTGCACTGGTTTAGGAGACACAAATTCAGTTCAAGCACATAGATCTTCCCCTCTAATTTGGTTAAGGTAATTTGTTTCATAATGTGTTACTTTTTTTCCCGATTTTACATTGTATGGATGATACTGTAATGGACGGTTTTAATGTTTTCTTTCTCTGATTCGTTATTCCTTTGATTCTGTGTAGTAGTTTGGTGTCACGAAGAGAGGATTGAAGTGAATGGATCTCTATCTCTCATTCGGTTAAGGTATTTACCATAAATAATTAATAAACATAGTCACATAATTCATTCCAAATAGAATATAATGTATGCTCCAATATTGATAGCTCATTGTGTGCTTTAATATTGGTAAAGACAGTTTTGAGAAAAATATGATTTCCATATTTTAAAAAACCAAGATTGGTGATATATTTAATTGTGGGTGTTTCTATTTTTATGTTCTATCTGTATTTATGGGATTCATTGCTCTCACGACCCTACAATTAGGTTTTAGTTTGGGATATTGAAGTATCAACTTTACAATATCAGCATAATTTTGATGGCCTTTTGAATGATAGACCAGGTTAAAGAGAAAATGTTGCAAACATCAACTTCAATTAATGTTTATGTATATTTGCTTATAACTTATTTACCCCTTTGACATCTTCATTTAAACAGACCGAGACATTGATGAATATGTTTGTAGGAGGAAACTGATCTTTATCTGAGATGCGTTGAGCAAAACGGTCTGTGCTGCAGGCCTGTGATTCTGATTACTAATTTTGAGTTGCTAATGACCGGTGTTTCTTATAAAAAGACCTCTTAAAGTAACAGGAGCAAATTGAAAGATATAATTGAGTTAACTGAAAAGGTATTTTTCTAATTTTACCATCTGTTTTTATGCTTTTGATTACGTAAATCATGATAATCTTTTAAAGTTTAAAATTGTGTATTGCAGTTTTGTTATATTGTTTAAATCGGAAAAAGCAAAGTTAGACAACTATCCCCTATGGTTTTATAACTTAATTTTTTTTTGCTAACATGTTTACCAATCAAGTGACTGTATATTAATTTATCATAGGTTCTCACAAAATGGTGCTTTTGAGGTCACCGGAACAACCAAAAATGTTTAAAGTTATGTTCCTAATTTTTCTTATTATTTAATCATTTATATACAACTAGGATTATTTTATAATAATAATGTTAAAAATTGTTTGGTACAGGTTGATGGTTTTGGTTTAAATGGAAGAGGCATATAAATCGTTAATTATGACTAACCCCTGTGTTTAGCTTGGAACCGTTGTTAACAAGCAAAATTTTTGATGTTAGCAAGTGTTGGGTATTTTATATATGTTGGATGGTAAGAAGACTAGCAGCCATGTAAAATATTGTGTTTATTCATATCTCATGTCGTTTGATAGGCTTTCAAGCAGAAGTGACTTGCTGTCTTATATGATCCGATTTCGATGTGAAGTTAATTGTTTCAATTCTGAATCAAATCAAAACGGTGGTGGATTTCTGTTGTAGTTTGGTGTTCACTGAAATTGGGTATTTTGAGAGGGGTTTGTTACGAGTTATTGTGACAATAAGGGTTGGAGTTCCACTTGGGATGATGATTCCCTGCTTTTGCGAATCAAAGATGGATTTCCTAATGAAATGGAGGTCTTATATGTTGGTGATTGAATGTTGATGTCGATCCCATTGAACAAGATGATGTTGCTTAGGTTTTGTTGGCTCTACTGCTACTGTCTCGACCCGCCGCAAAGCGCGGGTCGAAAGTCTTGTTAGAATTAAACAAGATTTATGTCCGCGTGCATTAGAGCTTGGATAAACCACATAAAAATTAACGACACCAAAAGTGTAAAAATAAATCAAAACCTTTACGCAAACCCACCTCGTGCGACAAGTGTGTAGAAGAAAAGACTTAAAATACCATGTAAGAATACAAAAAATAATTCCTACAATTTTAACCATGATGACATATGTCCGGATCAGATAATTCCGCGTAAGCATTTCGGCATATGATCCATGAAACAACTCACCTAGTCTGACGTACATACTAAGTCCGATATCATCACACAATTGGACCAACCTATACACTAAGTTGGACCTTGTCATGCACATCCGTCCAACCTTACTAACCTGCTTAGGACGGGCTGGACAAACATGCATAGTCCGGAACGAACATTTATAATATTATGAGACAAGGAGTTGAGACAACATTAATAACATTATGAGACAAGCGGTTGAGGGATATAAATCCCCCTCATTCAATGCTCTTCAGTCCTTAGTGATTACGCTAATACAAACACCTACTTATTCTTACGTCCGAGCTTGGTCGCATGACACCCTCATGTCCTGCCCAAGTCGAACAACGCTCCTTGTTTTGCATGTTCACTAGTCAAGCACTCCAAACACGTCCAAGTCCGATCCATCTTAAATCAGATCTGAAGCACTTGTCCCTCTTGTAGTTGACTCTAGCTCGGTAACCCATCATTGATCCGTATCACTCCAGTTACCTGAGATAGACCGATTCTCAAGGAGGACCCAATGGGCCAAGCAGTTCAAAAATGTTTGTATAGTAATAGATTTTGTTGGAAAATATAGCAATTAGCAAGGTTACTTTACAATACAATTGGTAATGCCGTCTCCCCTCTTTCTACGTGTTCAGGTCCGAAAGCCATATCAGTCGTCTTACCACTTCTTCTTTTTCCTCTAATTGTTTAAAATTAAATTAAATTAAATATTTTAAATTCTCTCAAGTGTTGTTAAATATTTTGTTCAGCCACAGGTTATTAAACGCCATTTTTTGGCACGATGGTTGTATGCTATCTTTCGCAAACCAAGCGACCAAACACCTAACATATTTTCCATTTTAAAATGGAAAATTGGATATTAATAATACCATTTTTATCTAGTTGGCGGATAATAATACGAGTTTTAAAAATTGCACACAATAATATCAATTAACGAGGTAGGTGCTTATAATGAAATGTCGTTAGTCTTATACTAATGGTGTTAGTGGGTTGATGATGTGGCATCTGTTGAGGGACTGTTTTGTAATTTTTTAAAATGGAGGGGTTATCTTGTAACTTCTATTAAATTCTTAATTTAACAACCAAACACCCCTTGTGCACCCCAAACACACCGCCGTTACACGACCCATCTTCTCTCTCCCCTTGTTTGAATCAGAGCCGCCATTCCGGCAGGCGTTAGCCGTCACCGGTGATAAAGCTAGCGATGATGGTTGTTCGGTCAGCGGCAAACGACTACCGGCGAGATCGAGCAGCGCCCGCGAGGCTCCGGCCGGCCTCCGGTTCCTGTAGCGGTTCCTGTAGCCAATAGGGAAGAGCAGCAGCGATAGCGATAGGCCACGTGGGTCGCCGATGGTGGTGGCGGTGGTTAGGAGAGCTAGGGCAAAGAGACAACCGGCAACATCACCAATTGGACCGAAATCGCCGTCTATAGTCTTTGTTGCGTCAAAATAGAAGACCGGGAGAGCTAGGGCAAAATGGACGACTCGTCGGAACACCACCAATCGGACCGAAATCGCCGCCTATAGTCTCTGTTCCGTCAAAAGAGACGACCAACGAGTTTTGCCAGCAAATTCAGACGACCGACGAGTTTTTCCGGCGAACTCAGATGAACGGGAAGGTGGTCGCCAGTAGTCGGTCGGGGAAGGAGCGGGTGACTGGCGCCCCTCTTTCTCTGTTCTCTCTTTTGTTCTTTTATTTTCCCTTTCAAATACAAGATTTTGAAATAATTTACAAAACAACCCCTCCATTTTCAGAAATTATAAAACAGTCCCTTATTGAATGTCACGTCAGCAAACTATTAACACCGTTAACAAAAAACTAACGGCATTTCATTATAAGCACCTACCTCGTTAATTGATATTATTGTGTGCAATTTTTGAAACTCGTATTATTATCCGCCAACTAGGTAAAACTGGTATTATTAAAATCCAATTTTCCTTTTAAAATCAATTATGGTTTATATCTATTTCTTTCCAACATTTTTCTAACGACAATTTAATTTATTTTACATAAGTATGTTTTTTGCAAAAAATTAAATTAAAATTTTCCTTTTTTAATTGTTTAATAATTTGTATCCTCACCTAAAACATGGCTTTAATTATTTTACAGGTATGAATTTAATTCTTAATTTATAATCTAATGATATTATGACACACAAAGAGAGTTGAAGCTATATTATACTTATTTGAGTTTAGTCCTATTGGATGCTTGACATTATCTTGATTGTTGTGCATTTGAATTAAATTTGCAAATCAAAATGATAATATTTAAGTGTTTACGGTTTGGAAAATTCAAAAGCAAAGTAAGACTTGAAGGGCCCAACTTTAGAGTTCGTTTGGGGCCTTAAAAAAGCTAAAGCCGAACACAACTTACATCAAATGTCGATGAAAATTAGTAAATTATAATAGTATATTCATAATTTTATAAAACATTATATTTTAAAATGGTATGAGGTTTAAACACTAAGTTTAAATAAAATACAAATGAGCTGATTGAAACTTTTTAAAGGTATTATATAATATAACAATTTGAATTGAAAGGCATAGACACATAATACTGTATTTCGTTTAAGCCATTAAAATTGAGCCACATCATCATTTAAGCCACTAAAATTGAGCCACATCATCATTTAAACCACTAGAGAGTTGTGGTGTTCTGCACTTCACACGTGGGCTTTTTTTTCTGGGAGTACAGTTGTATTCTACTTAATTAATAGTGGTATTTAACATTTTCAAGACATATTTGATGGTATTCAACTTTAGTGGTATTTAACTTTGGTGGTATTCAGCCTTTTCGAGAGACATAAAACAGCTTATCTTTCTACTGTTTCACACATGCTTTGTCTCATTTTGATTCTCTCTCTCTCTAAGACTATGAATCGATGATGTGGGTTGAGTCGCCGTTTATTACATCCTTCGATGTTTAACGGCGGCGCCGGGTACTACATTTTATGTGGGCTTCTATTTTCTTGCATCGGATCTGAACTTTGGCTGCTTTTAGGGTTGAGGCGTTGATCGTCTAAGCCCTTACGTTTCTGGCCACGGCATGGTGCTTGCGCGCAGCCGTCGGCCGGATCGTACGACACTTTGGGAAATAGGGGATTCGATCAGCAGATTGGTGGCGTGGTGCAACGGGAGCCCTAATTTATTATGGATTATTTATATTTTAAGGTAAGTCAATGATTTCAGGCTTTCTGAACTCCAGGTTTATTGTTCTCACTACGCCAGTTGTATCATGCTTTTATGGGTGGTGACAGTTGACACCTTCATATTTTGTTTCTTTACCTTCTAAATTCAAGAGTTTTCCACCTTCTGTTTGTAGGCATACTGGTACAGATTAGTACAAAGTTTTTTCCATAAATTTGTTGTCGTGAGTTTGGTCATTTGCACAGGTATACGAGACGATTTCCGTCTGACTGATGAAGGCCGGGGTAGCTCTAACCATTTGATAACCATTTTCATGTGCTATCTTAATTTTACGTGTATAACCTCATACACCTATGTTTGTTTCTTGGAGTTTTGTATATGTTTACTGAAATTTCATATTTAAATTTTAAAGAACCTAGACTCTGATGTGCGTGTTTGTCTAGAAGAGCCCGATATGTATTTCACATCAGCTTGAGTAATGATTATCAGAACTTGATTACGAATTATTTATGCCTTGATGTATGTGTATGTTTCCTCATATCAACTGTCTTTAGTAATGATTCTGTTATTTTAAATGTTTGACCAATTTTAATTTATTTAATGACACCATGACAGACCTGAAAAATGATAAGCATCTATGAGTGGATGTTTAGCTTGATTTTCCATCACTATTCAGTGTGAACCACCACGTGATGTTGAGTCTATATTCACTGATCTGGGAGGATAGGAAGAGCAGGCAATTCCTTACTTTTGATCTTTTTAATAATAAATAATCAAGTGTCTTTGGTGTCTCTAATTATTCAAGAAATTATCTTTGTTTATTAGATTTGTAATTATCCTCTTAGTTAAATCCTACAAAATCAATTTCATCAAGAAAAGATGTCCACATTATGAAAATGAAGACAGGATTTATCGTAAGATTTTGAAACAAGTACTATTTGAATATGAAAACTACAAGATTAATTTAAGTTTTGAGATATTTAGGCATTAGATAAACACTCGATAAAGATGTTCTGATGTGTAGCAGCTATAAACATTCTTTGAGTATGTTTTAGTGGTACTCTAACTACAAACATTTGCTTATTTATGAAGGGGAGGCGGTGTGAGCTAACAAGTGGTCGACGACGGACAACAACGAGAATAGCTGTCGTCAACGTTTAGGTGTCGGTTCTGTGATGTTTTCAAGTTTTAACGTGTGAATAATGAGGTTATTTATTTCTACAAATGAGGTGAGTCCCACTTTCCCTAATTAAATGTTTGTGAATGTTTTGCAGTGATTCAAATTTCTGTTTCATTTATGGAACCATGACAAAATTGCATGGAACTCCAAGTTCATAGATTTCATTATGTGGAACAAACTTTTGGACTACATTTGCATTTCAACTCGAACATTTGATTTCTTACTTTTGGACTGCATTTGCATTTCAACTCGAACATTTGATTTCTTTGTTACTTTTTGCTATTTTGGGGCTAAATTGACCCAAAAGAAAATGTAGATTTTTTATTGATTTAAATGGTTTCAAAAGTGTTTACAAAACCTTTATGAGGAGAAGGATAACTTACGGGAGATGCTTGATTCATCAGAATGAAAATGTGTGTAGACAGGTTTGCGGTTCTTTGACTGAAAGTCTAAGAAATGTCATTTTGATATAAAAGAAGTTTAACTTCATGATCTTCTCTATGTGTTTAGAGAGGCTGCAATAAAAGTTAAGAAGAAGAACTGAATGCAAAACTTTGTATGTGCTATATAAACTCAAAAAAGTAATACCCATTTAAAGTGTAGCATTTGTCCATATAAACTCAAAAAAGTAATACCCATTTAAAGTGTAGCATTTGTCCTACCATCTAAAAGTTTTCCTTCAGCACCAACAAAAAAATCCATTGTCGCCGATAAAGAAATTTGAGATCTTGAGTTTTTTAATCATGGTGGTTTAGTTGGTTCAAAGTTCAATATTGTATGATGCTTTATACCTGCAGGTGTGGAGAAGGGTCCTTTTTTACAGGTACATTTCTAGACGATTTGTTGTCTACCAGGTGATATTGTTTGTTTAAAGTTTTGATTAATTATTTACTCTTCCACATGTGTGTGAAGTTTGGCAGTTGAATGTCAAACTTATGCTACCTACGGGGAGTGCGTTTTCTTTTCTCTACAAGAAGAAAAAGACCACATCATTTGCAGTTTTCATGTGCAATGTTGTTTCAGCTATACCATTTGTCACTTGGTTATTTTATTGTATTTCTATTTACCATGTCTCTACTATGAGCTTTAACCAAATGTCTGTATTTCTATTTACCATGTCTCTACTATGAGCTTTAACCAAAGGACATGTGGTGAAGTATGGTATTTCTATTTACCATGTCTCTACTATGAGCTTTTTAAGCAAAGGACATTTGGTGTCTTACTACACGTTATGACTCCCCAATTGTCATAAATGACTGTTCTGTATTAGGTTGATAAATTTATTATGAATAAGCAAAGCACATATGATGAGTAAGCAATCGTCATTTTGATTAGACCTTTAGGACAGTATGACTTTTTAAGTCGAAACACAATTTTTAGACTTCGGGTCACCAACTATTAGTTTACATTAATCTTAATTCATTACTGTTAAGAACCCACCGTCGCAACGCGCGGTGTGGTCTATGTCTTGTATGTAACATTTTAAAACAAACCATTAATAGTTATGATTCTTACAAATATAAACTATGTTTATACCCTCAGATTTTTTATTTTTTTTATAATTGTTATATTATATTATGTCGGTATAAATAGAAATGAATTAAACTAACTAATAATTAGAATATGAATTTATGTTCTAGAGATCACTTCTAATATTTAAATAACAATCCGATTGGTTACTTACACCGACAACCAGATATAAACACACACTAAATTTAATAACTACATGATAATATAACAGTTTTTTGGTAGGTTTGAGTTGTACCAATACATGATTATATTAGTGAAAAACATTAAAAAAAATAATGGATTTAAGCTATTATTTTTATGTGAAGATGCTTATCGAATCGGTTTTCAGGTTATTTGATATCGGACTATCTAAAAGTGAATTTAGATTCTAATTTAAATTTGAAAGGCAATCTAAATTGAAAAAATCAAATTGGGGTTGTTTATAATAAATCGAACAAGAGAGAATGATGAATAAATATGACAATTTTAAATTTTCAAAATAATTCAATCGGAGTTGTTTCGAATAAAAATATATATGTTATAATTCGGTCCGAAAACTGCAAATTAGAATCGACACGTAACCACAATATGAAGTTGAATTTATCGTCAACCCGATTCAAACGTTCAAATTAGTAACCAAATTGGATTCGAATCTCGATTTATTTTATTGTTTCAAGCCCATTCGAATAATAAATTGTAAACACACATAGCCTACATGCAGCATTACATCGACCAATCGGCCCACTATTATGATTATGTTAGCCCAATTCTAAAGTGTGGGCTCTTTAACCCAATATGAATATATTATACAAGTTAGCTGTCAAGTGTCAACCCAGCCCAAGATGAGTGAGCTCACTAAACATAAACCC
>JBCNJP010000010.1:89102321-89135321 GCA_039602395.1 Deinandra increscens subsp. villosa | reverse complement strand
AAAGGGCGGTTCCCCTTATTTTCTTCTAGTCGGCAAACAATGAATTCTACTACCAAAAAGAAAATATGATCTGCAACTTTTTATCTTGCCGTGTACGAATAATAACCACACAAAATATAAACCAATTACTCCATATTCACATCAATTTGGAAGTTGTCGTTGAAAACAAGGATCTCATAAATCATACAAATAAATAAATTATTTGTTCCTTATTTATCTTCATGTGATTCACGATGCATCAGAAATTCTTGTTCCGCTATTTGCGATCGAAACAACAAAAATGATTTAACCAACAATCCAGTCGGCTATAACATTGACAACACCCAACAAGAAACCGTAATCGCAATCAGAAAAAAGAAACCCAATATCGAAAATCTTTCTCTGTCGAGATACACGGATCCAAGAGTCCAAACTCTAACTGACTTCCAATCTCGACTCCAAACAATGATGACTGGCAGCTTCCAAACGGTTTATCAACCAAATCCTTAACCGCGAATCATGAACCGTCCAATCCCGTGTGTTCAACAACGAGCCGTAGCTCTGATACCAATTGTTAAGAATCAAGTGGCGCAACGGAATCAACAACACCCAATGCACACACGATTATCACGCAGTAACAAGAAAATAACACGAACGACACAAGAATTTAACGTGGTTCGGTCGGTATGACCTACATCCACGGGCTGCAACTAAGTTATTTCATTAGTTAAGTGCACAAGATTACATTTACATGTGATGATATATTTATAATAAACGAGATTAGGGTTAAGACCTAAACGGGCCCCTAAATGAAACCGTCCCAAAAGGCCTTCACACCCAACAATTCTCAGATTCCTTTCCCAATCAAGGAAGTTGACGCCATCAAGTTTCTCCTTCTCAAGAAGAGACTTGAGATGGAAAATCTCTTGGTTTGCTCGGTTGCATTAGCCATCTGAAACAACATGCAAAATTTAGTGTTTCGATGTTTGATTCGTATTCAAGGATGGCAAGCTAATCTTGAATAGGAATTGGGAATTTAGTTAGTCAGACAATTTCTCCATGCAGCGTAAAGTGCTTTCAAATTATCTAAGTAACCAAATGGACAACGATTGCCACTTGTGAGTAACTGTCACAACTCCCATTATGGGGCTTTCGCGAACGGATCAAGGAAATTCGTTTAGCCCCATCTATGCCCATTCTGTCTACATGCCGACCAAAGATACGGTGTTGAAATACTCCAATACCGAAGGTGCGCGTAAAGAAAAATGGTAGTTGTCCTAAGTGGTCAGTGTGTGCGTACGGTGTTAAAATACTCCAATATGCTCACATTGGAAGATACCCTAAATACCACATGCGGTGTTGAAATACTCCAACACAGATGCATCAGTCAATATGTTCCAAGTTAGACTTGACCTAGGATGGCATAGACTACCAGTTTTAGGCTTACCAGATAGGATTATTAGGTCAATTTTTAATAATTAATTTGATGACGAATATTATGAATCCTATCTCACTCGGGACGATCATTTAAATATCCTAAGTATTAAAGCTCTACGTGTCGCGAGACGATAACCAATTATTAATCAAGTTCGATTATGTTAATCGAAAAAATCCGAAATTAATGTCGAATTAAATTGGTCATTAAATTTTATAAATTCCTAATTAAAATTAGGATTTTTATTCAATTGATCAAAAAATTAGTTTTATATCGGTAAAACTAAGTTTGGATTTTAGTTGGTGCGTTAATAAAAAATTAAGACGAGCAACCAAAAGCAAGCAAACACACATGTACATATTCGGCCATAAAGGGGCTTCGATATTGTCCGAGCCTATGACAATATCGAGGAAGGTCGAGGGACGTAAAAGTAAATCAACCACGAGATAGAAAAACTCCCTGATCGATTTAGTCACTCCCACTTGCTTCAACAAGCTCCTGCGCGTCACGAGGAACGTCGGTCTCGTTTCGGGCTGTAGCCATTTTCGAAAATCCCAAGAAGGGATAATCTCAAAATGGGTCGTCGTGTCTAGCTCGTCTCGTTCGTCCAGGCGAAGGTGAGCAATCACAAAATAAAATAAGACCTAATCTATTTTAAAATACATGCAACTTTGAACCCATTCAAAAGTGGGCCAACCCAAAACAAAACAACATGGGCCTAATGAGCCAAACCATAACGAATCCATGACAAAAACAAAATATGGTGGGGCCATATATGTACGAAAGATAGTTCAATCAATTATATCGAATCGGATCATGTTTAGTGGATTCAAATCGACTAAACATATTTAAACAGCGATTCATTCAATTTTGCGACTTTCGGGTTCAGAGACCCAGTTCGCGAAAATACACCGGTATAAAATCGACCGGTTAGGGTTTGCGTGTGGTGATCAAGGCTCTGATACCACTGTTGGGTTACGGCAGTGGTATTCGGGTTCCCGGTAATGTCAATTTTTGTAATCGAATAATTATTTATGACAAATAATTATTAAATCGTTTACCGAGTAATTAGTAAATTAAATTCAAGATAATTAAATTAACAATTAATTTAATACGCAGCGGAAAAGGATTTAATTTACAAATGCGAAAACCAGTTTATTAACGTAAGCCATAATCAACAGGATTCGATAATCACCAAAACGCGTAAACACCAAAAACGCGTTAAAACAAGAACACGATACAACAATAAATTAAAATAAATAAATCTAAACTATTGACGAGTTTGGATATACCTTAGTGGTGATTCAAACACACGTTCGTGAAAGAGCGTGAGTGGTAGATCGTCTACTTAGTTGTAATGAAATCTATGTTAAACGAGGATCACACAATGAGTAAATACAAAAGGATTTGTATTAGACCACAGAGAAACACCACAGAGTTCACATACAAGATATGACCAAGAAGCTTAAGTCCTCCTGAATACAACACAAGACAAGCTGTATATAGTGCTAAACTTCGATGGGCCGAACCTTAAGTTCTGGAAAAGGTTCGCTGGTGTCCGAACTTGGAGTTCGCCAGGAGTTCGGACCACAGCAATCTTGTATGTCTTTGTCTTGTATTCGATACTTTACATGACGATCAGGAACTGTGTATCAACAAACTCCCCCTCGGCATGTGCAGTATCAACTCCTTCATTAAAACTTGTATCTTGTATCTTCAATCAAACTCCCCCTCAACTTGACGATGAATCTGATCTTGAATACTTGATATTGCATCGTGTTTAATCGCCTTATTAACAATCATCAGAAGACTTGAAGTTGTGATTTTCTCTTTCCACTTAGAAACCTTCCAACATAAATAATCTTGGCGCAAAACGTCTCTTCGAGACTCCAAGATATTTTGATTTTGAAATTGATTACGTACTCCATGTTGATTAATCGAAAAGAAATAAGAAATAAAATCTTTTTGATTTTTAGAAACTTTACATCAAAACACACCTAAAATCTTTTTGGTATTTTCTGATATAAAAGTAAATGCAATACAGAATCAGACACTACTTTTGTCTTTTGTGAAAAAGATCACAACTTGGGATCATATTGGTCATAACATGCTGAATAACACTTCAATTTTGATTATTGTAGCACATAAACCATGTCGATTGCAGATATAATTTTTCCAACTTTAAACTCAGGCATAATCATACTCATAACATCTAGATATGTTAAAGTACTGATTAGATTTGCTTTGACCAGTGTACCCCACACTATCAGACATACCCAGATACGTTTTGCTTATCACATTTTTGATGATTTCACTTGTGATTTATCACATAATGATTGTATACATGATATAGTCAACTGTGTTCCATGCAAAAAGAAATAAGAACGTTAAATCGTCTACCTTAAGGTCGATCTTTGGATACGTAGATAAGACCTCAGATTTAACAAAATAAGAAAATAAAACAAGTTGAAATTGTATAACTCAACAACAATCAGGCCAGTACTCCCGTACACGCAGAGAAAGTCCGATGAGTTATACGAAACACCATTGAAAATAAAGCAGAACGTCAAGCGAACAACGATCAGGTCGGCCTTGTGAGCACGCGCGAGAGAAAGTCCGATCGTTTGACAAAATAAAGAAAATCAAACAAGTTTAAATCTTTGCAAAATGAACACATGTATACACAGTGACTTCTCATTTTATTTTTCACATATCTTTTTCTTGATATATCGTGAGATATGCATCAAGATGTTGTCCACTAGGTCAAGCATCAGATTTAGTGTATATCACATTTGAATACTTTATGATTTGCCGAGCCTACCTTACACATCGATCAAATGGTCTTATGGCTCTTTCATCTATTTTATCCGTGAGTCAGACGATGTAAGCCAATGTACCATCATTTCCCAATCATGTCGGATACAATTTCTCATTTTTCAATGTTTTTGTCTTTTCAAATTTCTCCCCCCCCCCTAAAAATGACAACTCTATTTATAGATTTTAATTTTTAACATTTGAAAAATAACACACTATTTTTGTATTTTTGCAAAAACAAACTCCTCCTCAAAATGAGACGGAGTGAAAAACAAAACAGAAATTGATCAACCAACACGAATACTTGTCGTTTAACATTTTGAAAACATGATTGATTTGTAAATTCAATTTAAGTTATCACAGATATTTCACAATCAGCGATTTTAAATCACCGAAAGGTCTTCCGAAAATACCTACAGACACCAAATAAAACATTAGATGCTTTGGGATCGACCCGATTTAACAACTTCGGGTCGCCCGGTGTCTTCCACGTAAGTCAGATCGGGCGCGAACTATGATTTGCGGACGACGGGCAAATCGCTGTGTGACAGCGGTTCGCGGAGGTGAGGTCTGCCGGAAAGCGGGCGACGGGGAGGGAGGCGGCGGGCGGCTTGGGCGGCGGTGGCAGTGCGAAATGGACGGCGACGGCGGCGGCGGTCTGCGAAGACAACGACGGTGATGGCAGAGCAGGCGGTGACAGCGGCTTGTGAAGCGGCTGACGACGGGCAGCGGGGGCGGACTCGGGGTGTGACGGCGGCTACGACTCGGCGGTGGTTGAGGATTTCTAATTCTCGCGAGCGATTGGATGAACCACCAGAGAAAAGCGCTGGCGACGGCGACCTAGGGTTGGCCGAAAATCGCAAGGGAGAGGTGGAGATGAGGGGGGCCGAAAATTCTAATGTTTGGATTAGGGTTTCGCGCCTCCTTAATAAGTTATATATAACTGATTAAGTTTCCAATTAGTCCCTCGTTTTTATCTAATCCTTAATCAAACCTTTCAATTGCGCGACTAACGTTTTAACTCATTAAAACATTTGTCGCTAGCCGAGACTTAACAAATATTAGTCAAAGATTGATTCTTTAATTGTCATCTAAGACGCAAATAATATTAACGTCTTTCATCGCTTATTTAATCATAACGATTAATAATAATTAACTAATTAATATATTTATTAAACATGTTAATAAATATTTAATTCTTCTGTGAATTTGCCGGTTATTCAGGTAAGCGGACTTCAAAACCCGTTGCCTCTGGTGTAACTCTTACGGGTCTTGACCGGGTCGGGGGTACTTGATTTAGTCGGGTCTGGGCACCTAAATCCAATAGAAGCGTGAGTATCTATGCGAGTAGATGATACACCACCAGTGGAAGGCCCTAGTCATTTTCTTTCTCTTCTCCACATATACAACCAAGTGAAAGTGTATCTTATTGCTACAATTTAACATTTTTCATGGCGATTATTGTGCATACCGGCAAGAAACCACTTGTATATCGGTTGAGGAGGGGGATTTTTCACCTTTAACTTCTTCTTTATGCATACATATTTTTTTTTTGGTTTATGTTCTAGTGAACTACATACCAGGGATGAATGTCCAGAACAAAGTGAAACAGTTACTCACCTTCTACAATAGAAACACCTTCTTCCCCTCCTAGCATGAAGAGAAAATTGATCGAATAATCAAGCATATCAAGGTCATAGAAGCATACTTAAAAAGATCATGGGGGGGGGGGTGTAATGCGCGAGCTATAGATCGTCTACTCGGTCGATACGAAATCTATGTAAAACGAGTAAGAAAGTGAACACGAGAAGGTAAATACAAAAGCTTTTGTATTAGAACCACAAAGAGCAACACACACAGATTTCACACAGTTAATTGGACAAGAATTTGCAATTCTAAACAAGATGATCCTATTTATAGCTTCACATGGATGTCCGAACCAACTGTCACACGAACTGCTACTTCAGGTCAGTTCGTGTGCACCCGAACTGGCAGTTCGGGTCACTTCGGACACCAGTACTTTTATAGCCCTTGTCTTGTACTTGATACTTTACACGACGAACCATAACATGCATTAACAAACTCCCCCTCGACGTGTGCAATATCAATCTTTGTATAAATTTGTATCTTCAATCAAACTCTCCCTAAAATTGACAGTTAGTCTGATCTTGACTACTTGACATTGCAGCGTGTGTAATATCTTTATCAACATCTTCAGAAGACTTGAAGTTGTGATACTCTTTTTCCACTTAGTACCTGACTACATAAATAATCTTGGCACAAAACATCTCTTTGAGACTCCAAGATATATTGGTTTTGAAATTGATTTTGTATTCCGTGTTGATCAATCGAAAAGAGTTAAGAAACAAAATCTTTTTGATTTTTATAACTTTATATCAAAACACACCTAAAATCTTTTTGGTATTTTCAGAACTGAAAGTAAATGTAATCCAGAATAAGACACTATTTTTGTCTTTTGCGAGAAAGATCACCACTTAGGATCATATTGGTTATAACATGCTGGACTACATTTCAAGTTCGATTATTATAGCACACAAGTCATGTCGATTGCAGATATATTTTGTCCAACTTGAAACTCAGGCATAACCATACTCATAACATTTGGATATGTTAAGGTATAAATTAAATTTACATTGACCAGTATACCCCACACTATCAGACATACTCAGATATGCTTTACTTATCATACTTTATGATTTCACTTGTGATTTAACACATAGTGATTGAATGCATGATATAGTCAACCGTGTTCCATGCGAAAAGAAATACGAACGTTAAGTCGTCTACTTTAAGGTGATCTTTCGATACGCAGATAAGGCCATGGATTTAACAAAATAAAAAAATAAAAACAAGTTGAAATTATATAATTCAACAACAATCAGGTCGGTATTGTGGACACGCAGAGAAAGTTCAATGAATTATACGAAACACCAAGAAAATAAAGCAGAACCTCAAACGAACAACAATCAGGTTGATCTTTCGATACGTAAAGAAAGTCCGATCGTTTGAGAAAATAAAGAAAATCAAATAAGTTTAAATCTTTGCAAAATGTACACATGTATACACAGTGACTTCTCATTTTTGTATTCACATATCTTTTTCTTGATATATCTTGAGATATGCATCAAGATGTTGTCCACTAGGTCAAGCATCAGATTTTGCGTATATCACATTTGTATACTTTATGATTTGCCGAGCCTACCTAGCACATCGAACAACTGTCTTATGGCTTTTTCATTTACTTTATCCATGAGTCAGACAATGTCAGCCAATGTACCTTCATTTCCCAAACATGTCGGATACAATTTCTCATTTTTTAATGTTTTTGTACTTTTGTAATTTTTCAATTTTCTCCCGCTAAAAATGACAAAATCTATTTTTTAGATTTTCATTTTTAAGGATTGAAAAGCAACACACTGTTTTTGTATTTTTTTCAAACAAAATAAACTCCCCCTCAAACCGAGACGGAGTGAAAAATAAGAGAAAAATTGACCTACCAACACGGATACTTGCGTTTTAAGCATTTGAAAAAACACTGGATTTTAAAAATGATTTGGAAAGAAAAAATTGCGGAAAATCGAACCATTATACAATATTTGCCTTATGTAACACGTTGGGATTATTTAGCTACTATGTTCACAGAAGCAATAACTGTGAATGCGCCAGAGCAATTAGGCAATATTCAAGTCCCTAAAAGGGCCAGTTATATCAGAGTCATTATGTTGGAGTTAAGTCGTATAGCTTCGCATTTGTTATGGCTTGGCCCTTTTATGGCAGATATTGGGGCACGGACACCTTTCTTCTATATTTTTCGAGAAAGAGAATTGATATATGATCTATTCGAAGCTGCCACCGGTATGCGAATGATGCACAATTTTTTTCGTATTGGTGGAGTCGCTGCTGATTTACCTCATGGCTGGATAGATAAATGTTTGGATTTTTGCGATTATTTTTTAACGGGAATTGCTGAATATCAAAAGCTTATTACACGGAATCCCATTTTTTTAGAACGCGTTGAAGGAGTAGGCATTATTGGTGGAGAGGAAGCAATAAATTGGGGTTTGTCTGGACCAATGCTATTAAACACAGACATTCCACTATTAGCAATCTTTCAACTACTGATATGTCTTATTGAAATACCTGCTGACACCAAATAAAACATTATTCGCTTTGGGATCGACCCCATTCACCAGCGTCGGGTCGCCCGGTGTCTTCCACATAGTTTTTGTTGGCCACGGAAACTCTTTTAGGTTTCCATATCATAGAGGATGAAAATTTTGAATTAGAACTTGAAAAATTCGCAACCGGCGTGGTTGGTCGAGACCAAAAAGACTTACTTGTTGATTTGACCTTTGGAGACCAAGGTTCATAAAAAATTTAACCATCATTATCCAAATATTTGGCAGTGTTGTGGATATATGCAGTCGTAGGACAATTTGCAGCAAGATTTCCAGGATGACGAAATGCATAGCAAACTCTTTCACGCATTTTAAAATTATTTGAAAGTTTTCTTAAATTTTGAGAAAATGAAGAATGATCAGAACCAAACTTATCACAGAAATCATCAGAAGTATCATACCTCGGAGATTTAATCCGTGACGAAACTTTGTAATTTGATGACGAACCACCAGAATAATAAGAATTCTTGAAATAAAAAGCAACAAATTGCTTCTTTGGAGGTTGAGATTTCGTTTGATTTCTTTAAAACTTGAGCTTGAACAGGCTTCTCTTGACAAAAAAACCCTAGTCCTTTATGATTAGAACCAGAAGTTTTTGATGAAGCAGCTTGAGAAGTACCAGCAGCACTTGTTTGATGTGCACGTTGAGTAAAAATGACCTTAATCTCTGGTATTTTGTTCTCTTTGACTAAAATCTTTGCAGCTTCAACTTCAGATGAAGTAGCAGTAGAATTACCATTTACACTTTTGTCACACTTCATTTTCCAACAATGAGGAATCAAATGTAAACTTAGGAGCTTCACCAACTTTCTCTTTCTTCTTTTCAGATTTAGATTTCTTCTTCTTGGCAGGAGTTGTAAATTCTGAATAATTCTGCAATTTAGCCTTTTGTACAATAGGAGCAGAAGAAAAATTAAATAAATCCAATGGTGAAGGAACCTTGTGAATATCTTTTTCCTTTGTAGCATCATGACATTTATCATTGTTATACAAAAAATTCAACAAAGTTGGTGATAGATTGCAATTCTTGATTTGTCTTTGTAAATTTAAAATTTCCAGCTTCAATTCACCAATCTTATGTTGAGCAGCAGACAAATCTTTTGAGATTGAATAAACTCTTCACTCAAATCATTGTATTCATACTTCTGTTGTTTTCTTATCTCACATTCTGCAAACAATTCTTCAAGAACATTCTCCCATTTCTTCTCAAAGATATCAATGTCCTTTGTCAAAACTTCATTCTTGTCACGATAATTGATATTATCAGCCCTTAACCTGTCAACTTCATTCTAAAGAATAATCACCTTATCAGCAGCTTCAACCGCAATATCATTGACCTTTCATACTTTTGTTGAAGTGGAAGAGTTTTCTAAAATAAAGCTTCTAAGTCATCAGCAACTTCTTTAGCTTCTACTTTAGCTTTCTCACATTCTTCAAATAAATCAGTTTTTTCTTTCATCATACTTTCATGAACATGAACTAAATCATTATACTTCTTCTCAAAGTCTTCTATAATTCTTGCTTCATCACCACAATCTCATCAGTTAACAACTTAATGTCTCTTTCCAAACTAGCATTTTTGTTGTTTAAACCAGAACACTTATGACATTTAAGACCTTCTTCTTCTTTTGATTTCTCAATCACATTTGCTTGACTTTCTTCAACTGCTGTTGATTTGGAACTTGTTTCAGAATCAGTCAGAACTATATCACTTACATGACGAGCTATTAAAGAAACAGCTTCATTATCTGTATTGGCTTCACTGAAGTTAAAATTACAATTTGCATTCTTACTAAACTCATGATCTGCATTCCAAGCAAATTCATTTGGATGCCAAAAAATTTCTGCCATTCTTTCATCCACAGAAACAAATGCTTTTTGATCTTGATTTGTTAGAATTGATCACCAAATGAGCACGTTGATCCGATTTAAGATTAGTATCGGTAGATTTAGATGTTGGACATTCACGAGCAAAGTGTCCATAGAGTGAACATTTGAAACATTTCACTTTTGATTTATCAAACCCGATCTTTCCATCTTGATTTAACCGGTTCTTGCCCGTTCTATTAAAAAATTTCTTGGTTCTTCTAACCAACATAGCATATTGCCAATTCAAATCCATTTCTTCAAGATGATCATAATCAATCTGATCATAATCTTCTTTGGTCAATTCATCATTACTTACAACACCCGTAATAACACCAAAATATGAGGATACCAATGCAAACATCAATGCCATGTAATCATCAGTTGTTTTAACAGATAAGGCATTGTGTGTTGATGAACCTGGAACTGAAACAGTCTAACCAGAAGAATAACCAGAACTATCAACTTGTTCGCCAACAAACGCTATAGGAGGTGCATAACTTAAAACATTAGACTTCACAGCACGAGAAGTAGAATCATTTTCTCCATGATACACAGTAGGATTTTGAATTTGTGCAGGACAATGACTTATTCACTGTCAACTCCATATCCCTATCTTGTATTCTTTCAAGCAAGTCATTGTAAGACAAACTCGAATATTCTTTATCATGTGTAATCATCATAACATAATTCTCCCATTTTCAGGTAATGCCTCCAACAATCTTTCCTTCAAATCAGCATCTTCTTTCTTGATATTGACCAATGCCATTTCAATCATCAGGTGTGAAAACCTTGTAATGAGATTTGGAATGGTCTCATTTTGGTAACGTTTGAAAATTTTAAATTCTTTCTTCAAAACCTTCTGACGAATTTTCTTGTATTGATCATTACCCTCACATCGTTCTTGTAATGCATCCCATAAATCTTTCGCAGTATCGTATGCAGAAAACTGATGTAATAACTCCTTTGGTAATGCCATTGTTAAAGTTCCAAAAGCCTTTTGTTCAGCTTGATATGCTTTCTTTTGTTCAGCTGATAAACTTTTCTGTAAAATTGGCTTTCCATTTCCATTTGTTGGATACACATATGTGTGATCCGTATATGATAACCAAATTTCCACATCATTTGTTCCGACATATGCCTCGAATCGTTTAACCCAACTATGATAATCTTCCAATCTAAGTAATTTAGGAACTTTGTGACTTGTTCCGATTTCATTATCATAATTAAGCATGCTTTGCATTGTGGCTTGCATCGAAGTTTGCATTGCAGCAAAGGCTTGAAAATTCGACATTTCAAATGTTTTGAACACTGTTTATCCGAACTGGATCCGAACTCAAAAGTGATGATCCGAACTGAGCCAAACCTGATCCAAACTGAGACGAACTGAGGTAATCCGAACTGGAACCGAACTGAAAATTCATAACCGAACTACAACTTCACGTACACGTACCCAAACGAACTGAAGCTAAGCAAACTGGATCCGAACTGATATCCAAACCTATCCGAACTCACTCTTTGCTAGACCAAACACTCCCGAACTCAGCTGAACCTACACTTCGTTTGACCAAAAATTTCCGAACTCAACCGAAGCCGACCGAAGTCGCACGTCGGAGTGGTTATTTCTTAAAAAGATAGTTCCTCACCCGAACTCAGACGAACTGGATCATTTTCGAATCAAATTTTGTGACTTTCAGTGTTTTTGAACGAGAATTTCAGCAATAAATCAGATAAACTCAATAGGATTGATTTAGACTTGGAATTTTCACGAAAAACACAGCAATAATGATCAAACAGAAACAAAAACACATGAAATTTTTAAAAAACCCAAACTTTTGGTTTGAAAAATCGAAAAACACAGATTTCCAGACCAGTAGATTGAACCGAAAGCTCTGATACTACTTTTAATTGCATGAGCTACAGATTGTCTACTCGGTCGATACGAAATCTATGTAAAACGAGTAAGAAAGTGAACACGAGAAGGTAAATACAAAAGCTTTTGTATTAGAACCATAGAGAGCAACACACACAGATTTCACACAGTTAATTGGACAAGAAGTTGCAATTCTAAATAAGATGATCCTATTTATAGCTTCACATGGATGTCTAAACCAGATGTCACACGAACTGCTACTTCGGGTCAGTTCTTGTGTACCCGAACTAGCAGTTCGGGTCACTTCGGACAACAATACTTTTGTAGCTCTTGTCTTGTACTTGATACTTCACACGACGAACCATAACAGGAATGTATAAATAAGGGGATCATCTTAGAAAAAAACACATCAAGATGCCTCCGAAACAAGCAGTTGTTCAGAGATGGAGGAGTTGAACGCAACCCTTTCGGCTAGTTTTAAACTATGTAAAGCCATCCAAGAAAAGACGATGTTAACAAGAAGGAACAACGAGCACATCAAACTATGACCCGGAGAAGAAGATAAAGTTATTTCCTTAGGGTAACTTTAATGAAGAGGCTAGGCCTCCAAAAGAAAATCCTTCGGGGCCTATCCATGCAGTTAAAATCATTGATCGAGATAAGGAACTCCCTAACAGATCATCCACTAAAAACCCACCTTATTTCGAGCTCAAGGAACTCCCCAAGCACCTTGAGTATTTATACTTGAATGATGACTTAAAATTACATGTGATCGATTCCGCGCACCTGGCAAAGAAAGAAAAGTAGAAATTACTCGTCAGGTATGGTCTAGGTAAGTACAAAACTAGGTGGCCCAACTCGTTCCGGGCTTTATAAACTCACTTTGAGATTATTATCATACTTTTCCTATTTGATAATAAAGGAATAAAATTAATCGGAACGAGTGGAAAATGGATCAAGGAGAAGCCACCTGATAGAAGTTAAAATAATAACCAAGTCTAACTTGGGACCCGTAAATAAACAAAGTCGTTATATTTTTTTCGTTTTTAATTGGTGGTATTGGTTTGCCCAACGCAAATTTGAGTTCTAAATTTTGCATTCACAAGTCTGTTATTGCAAGGCGCCAGCAAACAACCAAAACCTCCAATACCCGGATATTATGTTTTTCTTTTCTTTATTAGGTTTGTGTTTTGAGCATAATAAAAGGGGTGCAGATATTCATGACCAGTTATACAAAACGTCAGGTAAAGCATGATGTGTGGTAATTGGTCACGGGATGAAGCCCAAGTGTAGGGACGCCATGTTCGATTTTTCCTTCCATATCGTTCATTATTTTTCATTGTCTCTATTTTATATTCACTTGGGCCCATAGAGGGCAATGTGCAGTTTAAGTGTGGGGACGGGAAAATACAGGTCTTGAATTTTTGTTTGTCCACTTTTCAAGCCATACACAAAACTCTTTTGAAAAAACGGGCCCTGTACAAGCCTAATTTTTTTTAATAGAATCCATCATTATTTTGAAACCTTGTAAATAAAAATCGTATCTCCAATATACCAACTAAAAATCCATTGATAATTTTAAAAACAAAAAAAGAAATATTTCTAATTTTGGAAAGTAACACATAAGTTTATTTTTATATAATATCACACTTAACCTTTTTTCCACATTTTCAGTGAGATTTTGAGCTTAATAGCATGTACATATACTAATACATGCTCTTTCTCTTATTAAAGCACTGTTGAAGCCAAATGATATAACAGTAATAGAACTTGCCAAGGTAATACATGCAGAATCTGACTAAATTTGATACGCGTAATCAAGTGATAGTGGCAACTAGGACTTTTACTCCTTTTTCTGTTTCCCAACCTATTTTTCTTTTCCCTACCCTTAAATTATCCCATAGTTAACCACTTTAAGCCTAACCCCTGTTTTTCTTCAAAAACCCGTAATTATTGAAAAATACCCACTTAGCCAAAAACTTTTTTATTTTACACCTATTTTTCGCAAAAGGTCGTATTTTTATGAAAATATTCAAGTCACTTTTTCAATTAATAGTTTAGCTTTCACATTAGATATGTAAGTTCTGTAAAAAATAATATATATATATATATATATATATATACATACATATATATATATATATATATATATATATATATATATATATATATATATAGCTTTATAGAAGAAATAAAAAGAGCCAAGTTAAAAAGCTCTTAGATTAGGGATTTTTGTTCAAAGTCACACAATAATTTTTTTATAAAAAGACCGACATCGTCTACTCAATCTAGCTAATTCAGATACGAAACAAGTAATTAACCGATTGTTTTATTGATCAAAGTGAACAATTATAACCAATTAACACTCATAACTGAGCCACAAAAAACACACACTTAACACTTGTTCTCACTTGCTCAGTCTCGATTACAAAGAACACAACATCTATTTATAGCGACCTGCCGAACTTCAGACGAACCTAGAGTTCGTCTGATCCGAACCTCAGGTTCGGACCACGTTCGGCTGGCAGGTATCTTATCTTGATCTTCATCTTTGTCTTGGCTTGATACTTCACACGACGCACAGATCTTGTATCTACAGACTTTTTCGCATTTTTAGCCAATTTTATACCAAATATATCCAAACCCTTTGCCCAAGGCTACCTTACAACCCCTTTTAATCCCTTGTGAGGATTGCGTGATTTCTAGTGAGATCGGTGGACGTTTAATTACTTGTCAAGCCTATGCTATTTTCTTGTTTTCACTATGGCTCGAGTGTTCACTCAAATTACACATATACTAACCCGAGTGTCGAGTGATCATTTGTGAGGTGCGTGAGGTTGTATAAATTTAAACTTTTTAGTAGGCTTGCCATACTTGTAAATATATCGACAAAAATATAATAAAATCAATGGAAGTAAAAGTTGGAAATAAATGAAGGCCGGTTTAAAAGACTCAGAATCCTAACACACGGTTTACCCTTCTGTATGTTCATGGAAGGATCTTACTACTTGTTTGGTGATCAAATTAATGAGACAAGAATGTAAATAATCAAGCTTTGTATTGAAATCACTTAGACTCTTTACAAAAATCAGAAAACATAAGCTCTGCAACTCACAGCTATCACATAGACACAAACTCTCAGATCTCTCAGATGTGTTTGAAATTCTAACACACATTGTCTATTTATAGTCCATGTTGTCCAACGAACCTGACCTAGCAATGAACCATTGGTTCGTTGCTCACGAACCATTGCTTCGTGGCTTGGTTAGTTGACAACCTTACAACATTTCACGTACTCTAGTCAACTAAGACGATACTTCTAGATACAACACACGAGAAACACATTTTATGCCTAACAAACCCCCCCCCCTTAACGTGTGATGTATCTGCTTCTATCATCTTCAAATCTTCAAGTATTCGATCTTCAACAATGTTGTATTAGATCTTTAATCTTGAACATCGATGTTAGTTGTAGAGCTCGCATGGCTGGAACAACACCATATCAACTGAACAACTTGAGAAAGATTCTTCATGTACCCCCCTATCTCCATGCTTGTGAGCCAAGAGTTGAAACTGCGATTTTAGAAGACAGAAAACACGGTCCTCCTATTTTCAAGCCAACATTAAGATAATCTTGGGCAAAAATCTCCGTAGGAGAACCAAGATATTTTGATTATTAATTTTGAAATTTTTGTATCTTGTGTCGATTGATAGAAAACAAACAAGAAATAAAATCTTTTTTGCTTTTACAAAATTTATACTAAAACCACCAAAAATCTTTTTGAATTTTCTAAACTGAAATATAAAATACTGAATCAAACTCAATTTTTTTATTTTGCGAGAAAGGTCACGATCCGAGATCATATCAGACATAACACATCTAGCACATTTCAATTTCATCCCTAATCAGGATGCAAGCCAAGATAATCGCAAATACAACATTTATGTTTATTTCAGCATGAACCAATCATATTTATCATTTTCATATATGCTTAAGGTAATATTATCATGAACTGAAAAATCGACCTCTACTCTATCCGATATACCGCCAAATCATGTTTTATCATATTGAAGCAATTTTATTAGAGATTTAGTCATCCTTAATGAGTCATGCAAAAAAAAAGCAGAACCTCAAATACCTAGCAATCAGGTCGGCCTTGTGGACACGTAGAGAATGCCCATGTATTTAAGAAAATTAAAAAATCAAACAAACTGGATGTATTCAAGACTTTCACCCTTAGGTCGACCTTGTGAGTACGCAGAGAGAGAGAGTTCAAAGTCAGAACGAAAACCCAAATTACTCCCTAGCAGGTCAATCTTTCGATAGGCAGAGATAGTCCAGTCATTTGGTCATACTATTAAAGAAAACAAACAAGTTGAAATCTTTCAAAATGAAAACATGCATTCATCAAGTTGAAATCATTCAAAATGAAAACATGCATTCATCAAGTTGAAATCATTCAAAATGAAAACATGCATTCATCAGGCTATCTCTTATTCTATTTTGGACAGAACCATCACTCAGCATTCATCGAGAAGTAAATAACCAAAATCATCAGGCAAGCTTTATGTTTATATCTTACTTGCAGATATCTGATTAGTCATGCACATTCACAGATTATACAAGTACCTACATCCTTTAGACGTAATCTATCCATGGCATATAAACGTATATGCTGATGTACTATCATTTCTCGCTTTGTCGAATCCATTTCTCTATTTTTTTAATATTTTTCATTTTTTTATATTTTCCATACTCAATTTCTCCCCCTAAAGTGCAACAAACTCTATTTTTTGATTTGTTTAAAATTTTCTCCACTCTAAAAATATGCACGGAAGAAAATGAATAACAAAAAACAAAAATGAAAATGATCGATCAACACTTGACACCTTTTTGTAAATGATGTTTTTGAAAATCAGTTTTTCAAAGATAAGAATGATGCAATTTAACTTAAATCAACAACAAGTATTCCAATGTCAGCAATCTTTCAATTAATATCAGGTCTTCTCACTACGTCAAAAAGTGGCTTTGGCCACGGTTTTTTTACGCATAGCCACTGTTTTGTAAAAAACGTGGCCAAAGGTAAGAAATACTAGTTTTAGCCACACATATTTTGTACCCGTGGCCAAATATATAGCCTTTGGACCCTTTTAGCCACGTATTATTTTGTTTATGTGACAACAACAATCAGGTGCAATGGCTTTAGCCACTGTTTTACAAAAACATGTGGCACTTATTTGTCACGCTTAAAAAAGAGTGGCGAAATGCACCAAACGGCCACGGAGTTTTATGATTTTTAATTCGTGTGACCAAAAAGGAATGTATGGTCACGCTTAAATAATGTTGTGTGACGGAATAGTAGATTTTATTACTTAGTAAATTAAAAGAAAACAAGACTATTAAGTATATATTATGCGTGGCTAAATGTGAGCAATGGCCACGCTTTTTACTTAGTTATGTGGCTAAAAGCTAGTACATATGGCCACTGTAATTAGGTTGTGTGACTAAATAGTAGGTTGTGAGTGACAAAAATCTATTACCAATGGCCACATATATTAACCGTGACTAAATGGTAGGTTGTGAGTGACAAAAATCAATATTATGGTCACGGTAAAATATTAAACGCGTGGCGAAAAAGAGACGATTTGTTTCCCTCTAAAACAACGCGCTTTTTTTCAATTTTACCAATTCGAGCGGGTTAAAATCTGCTACCCTATATATCATCATCATTGTTATTTTCCTTTACCGCCATCCCTTTCTTGATCTCAAATTCTCTACACCAATTCGTTTACACCATTAATTCTGGTATCAAATGGCCGATAATCAACGCTCCCTTAATTACTGGTATGTGAAGAATAGGCGTATTTTTTTGGTTTACAGTAACAGGAGAAGAAGATCCTTCAAGTCCCACAAATCTGTGATTAAACACAACGATGAGAACATCCTGAGGCAACTCCATGCGCAGAAGATTCCTGATTGTTTTGCCTACTTTGTTGAGGCAACGAAATTATTCCGTGTCCTTGATGCAAAATTCAATGAATGTGAATCCGAAGAAGATGAAGAAGATGAAGAAGATGAAGAAGATAAGAAGATGAAGAAGATGAAGAAGATGATGATGATGATCATGATGATGACGATGCAAGTTCAGGATCATACATATCCGAAGATTGCAGTGATCCGGATTATTAATTAATGGATGTTTATGTTTAATTATGAACAAATTAAGAACAATATTTTATATGTTTATTTAGTTATGATATTAGTAGTTATAATTGAATATATGATGGTTATAATATATGTTTATCATGTTTGATTATCTTGTGATATGGCCACTCATATTAAACATTGGTTGCGTGAAAAATTATGACAAATGGTCACGGTATATTAATTTTAGGTGGCTAAAAGAATACCAACAGTGGACGGCGCTTGTAATCATTACTATTTCATTTACTTTATCTTTCAAATCTCCATCTACCACGCCCCTCGAGTATCGATATATACTTAATTATCTCTGTATCAGTTTTCATCATCATCTCCACCATGACCCTTTTCTCCCAGTCTTTCTCTCTCTGTTTTTCGTCCATCATCGCCATAAAAAAATGTGGAATTGGCGTCATCCGTATGTGGAAAACGGTAAGTTATCATCTTCACCACTGAAATTCGATTGAAATTTTCATCTCAGATTTGGTAATTTTTTCTTGTGCAGGGAAAGATTGCACTCTGTATCTCCTACGAGCAGATTTTAAGTTATTGTGGAAACCATGGAGACGAGGAGTCTTTAATGGTTCATACAAATGCTTTACTGTGAGCAGATTTTAAGTTATTGTGTAATTTTATAACAGTCAGCAGTAACGGCACATGTTGAGGTTTGCAGCACTTGTATTCTTCAGGTGCTTCTCTCCCTTTTGGCCCCATGAACCCGATTTCTCTTCAGCCACTTCTTCACCATTTTCAGTTGATCATAAGCAAGTGCATGTGAGAAAGCAAATAGGGACTTGTTCTCTCTTTTCACTTGATCAGAAGCAAGTGCATGTGAGAAGCAAAGAGGAATTTTTGTTCAGCCGCTTCTTCTCCCTTTTAAGTTAGTAGTTTTTCAGTTGTAATTTTATAGATCAATGTATTAATGGAATCATACCCTTTGGATTATGTATGTAATTGTGTTTGTTAAAGCAGCAGTTGATTTTGTTTGTTTATTTTTTACTTTTATTGACTCTGGTTTGGTCAAAGAGAGGAAACCTGCAGGCACAATAAAAAAAAAGGAAACACTTGACTCAAAATTAAGATCCATAATATTCCAGAATACATAAAGAAAAAACCAAATATTGTTGATACTGTAATTTGCAAAGATTAAAAAACATTACAATGATCAATTAATCCGTTTTTACATAATATCATTCCAGTACAGTCAGCTCTATGGTAAACATTATCACATGTATCTACGGGTGGCAATACATTATCGTTGTGAAGAAAAACTACCGTACTAAATTCTTCATTGGCATCGTCTTCATAATAATCTCTGTAATTTCTGGGAGGTGTCATAAAGACAATATCCAGTTTTTTATCCAGCTGGTCTTTGACGTAAAACAACTGTCGTGCTTGTGACGCGAAAATGAACGGGTCCTCCTTGTGACCTAGTCTTTTAAGGTTGACCAAAGTGTAATCAAGACTATCGTTTTTGACCCCCTGTGTATTCTCAACCCAGTCGCACATAAATAGAGGGATGCTTTTAATATGGTATTCTAGTACCCATATCTCTTTTAAAACCCCATAGTAAGGTTTTTGTCCATAGGTTAATACCTCGTTAGAGATGTGCATGTAATTTACCTCTACACCAACCCCGCTATTCTGGTAAACCCTACCGTCTCGAGATTTTGTACGAAATGAATAGCCATTGATGTCATATACTTCATATTTCCTCACGCTTCTGTGCGGACCATGTGAAATCCACCTAACGGTCTCTGATATAGTTTCTAGGGACTCCTGTTAGTAAATATGTTTAGGTTGAGGGTCTCTTGTGTATTTAGTCATTTATGTTGTAACCTTTGTGTAATATCTTGTATTATTTATAGAATCTCCATTTACCCATATGTGGAGACTTAATTGATTTTCATGGTATCATTAAGCCCCAACCCATCATCTCCCTAAACTCTCGATCTTTTATTTTCCCCTCTCCTTAAAAATTGTCCTTATCTCTTCTCTTTTCATCTCTCTCCTAAAAATCATCCGTATCCCTTCCCCCTGTTTCCCTTTTCTTCCTTTTTCTTTGCTGCCTCCATCGTTACCCCTCTGTTCATCATGTCTACAAGCAACACTAATGACAATGAAGCAGCCTTAATCGCCAAATTTAACTCTGCGCTTCATTCAATCCCTGCGCGCCTATCTGCTACAAATTATTTGGTTTGGATGAATGCCATGGTTCCGCTCTATGAGTACCTGGGCCTCTCTGAACATATCGATGGTACTCCTGTACCACCGGAGACCATTCAGATTGATGACAAACCTGCACCTAATCCCGATCATACCGCCTGGAAAAAACGCGAACAGCGGGCTGTCATTCTTCTACATACATCTGTCTCTGAAGAAATCCTCCCGGATGTCATTGGATATCCCACAACCCGTGAAAAGTGGGTGACCCTTGCTGCCAACTATTCGGATGCGTCGATTGAAAGAGTCCAGAACTTGAAAGATAGGATGAATTCTATGACAAAAGGCAACCTAACTGTTGCTGAATTTGGACGTCGGTTTAAAGCGATTGTTGATCAATTGGCGGCGATCGGGCAGCCTCAATCGGAGGCTGACAAAACCCATGCCTTCTATCGGGGTCTTGGTCCAGCGTTTGAGAACTTTTCCATCTTCCTTAAGGCTGCGCAGCCTAACATCACCTTAAGGGAATTACAAGCACGGGCCGAAACCACCAAACTTTTCTCTCGGAGTCTCCATTCTTCCTCCTCGGCTGGCCCTGTGGCCTTCTCGCCCCAGCAGAATCGAAACTTTACTGCTCGTAATCAGCAGTGCCCCAACAGAGGCAATAACCGCCCGGTTTATCGTGGTCATCGTGGCGGGCGTGGTACTCGTGGTGGTCGCTACCAATCGTCTGACCCGTGCCAATGGTGTAACCGGCCGGGTCACAAAGCAAATAGCTGTTATGATTTATTTAATCAGAATTCTGCACCAACCAAACAGACTGAAGCACAAGTAGCGTAGGCTTTCAAGGCTAAATGTCAAGTCTCTAATTCACAGCCTGACTGGCACGTTGATTCCGGAGCAACAGATCATATGGTTGCCTCCTCCTCTCACACCAATTCCGCTTCATCCGTCTCTGGTACGTCTCATGTGATTTTTGGTAATGGAAAATCACTTCTTGTTACACATAAAGGGGTATCCTTTATTCACCCTAATGTCTGTCTCAAAGATGTCCTTGTTGTCCCGAGTATTACTAAAAATCAGCTTTCTATAAGCAAGCTTACTAAAGATAATCATGTTGATGTTGTGTTCTCATATCCCTCTTTTGTCATTCAGGATCGGTCAACGATGGAAACTCTAGCTCGGGGCCGATGTGAAAATGGTCTCTATGTGCTCAAGGATGAACCACAGGCTCTCGTAGCAACCTCCAATAAAGTCTCCTTTGAGCTATGGCATAACCGTTTAGGTCATGCTAATTTTGATGTTTTGATGCTACTAAACAAACTTGGTTTTTTGAAGTCACATCTATTTTACCTAAACCCAATGTTTGTGAAACTTGTCAAATGGCCAAGAGCCATAAGTTACCTTTTGATAGCAACTCTAAACGTGATATGAACCCTCTCGATCTTGTTCATTGTGACTTATGGGGGCCGTCTCCCGTTATATCTAACGATGGTTATCGTTATTATGTTGTCTTCGTGGATGATTTTAGCAGGTTCACATGGCTTTATCCTTTAAAGGCTAAAACTGAATTTTATCATATCCTACCCGAGTTCATTAAACTTTCAAAATCATTTGTCACGAACAATAAAAATATTTCAAAGTGATGGTGGTTCGGAATTCGTCAATCATATAGTTCGGAAAATTTTTATTGACCATGGGATTTTTCACCGACTATCGTGCCCATATACACCCGAGCAAAATGGCCGTGTTGAGAGAAAACACCGGCACATCGTTGAAACCGGTCTTGCTCTCCTATTCAACTCGAGCATACCAACAAGCTTTTGGGTGGAAGCCTTTAGTTCCGCAACATATATCATCAACCGGCTTCCATCAAGACTCACCGACAATAAATCACCTTTTGAATTAATATTCAAAACCCTGCCCAATTATAATAATTTTCGCACCTTTGGTTGTCGGGTCTACCCGTATCTTCGTCACTATGCGGAGAACAAGCTATCACCTCGTGCCCTACCTTGCGTGTTTCTCGGGTACCAATCCCAACACAAGGGATATCGTTGTCTTGACGTAAGTTCAAATCGTTATTATATTACGAGACATGCAAAGTTCGATGAAGTCAACTTTCCTTTCTCAAAGTGTGACAAAACAAATCCCCCTGACTCTCTATTACTCACATCGTTTCTTGAGACCAGCCCCACTCCTCGATCTGCTTCCCAAAAGCCCAATTCCCAACCTCCTACAAAGCCCAACTTGCCCACCTCAAAAGCTCCAAACCGGCCCCAAAATTATTCCAGCCCGTGTTCTGTTTGCGTTGAGCCTATAATCACCGCTCCTCAAAATCCCATACCCGAATCCAGCTCCTCAGAATCTGACCTCTCCTCCGCTACTGAGTCTGATTATTACAGCGAAACCACACCACCCTCCAGTCCAAATTCCGAGCCTCCCAGCCCATTTAATTCTCCAAATACTCCCCCCCCTACTACACACCCGCCTCCAACTGCCCCATCCGTGTCTCAACTTCCTCAATCATCCACCACCTCGGGATATCCTATGGTCACTCGTGCGAAAGCCGGTATTTTTAAACCAAAATACCGGGCTAATATTGCGGTTAATAGTCCAATCATTCAATCCCTCTTAGCTACGTTTGAACCCAAATCTCACAAAACTGCCACTCGTTATCCTCATTGGGTTGATGCCATGCAAAAAGAATTAAGTGCTCTGCAAATTAATAACACATGGACGTTAGTCCCTAGACCAAAAAATACAAACATTGTTGGTTCCAAATGGCTATTTCACACAAAATTACGAGCTGACGGTTCTCTTGAACGTTACAAGGCTCGCCTTGTAGCTCAAGGGTACTCACAAGTTCCTGGTTTGGATTTTTCTCACACCTTCAGCTCTGTGGTCAAAGCCACTACCATTCGCACCGTTCTCACTTTAGCAACTATGTATGGTTGGAAATTACATCAGTTGGACGTTAACAACGCATTCTTGCATGGCAAACTAACTGAAGAGGTCTTTATGGAACAACCACCTGGGTTCATTGATCCCAACTTCCCTCATCATGTGTGTCGTCTCAATAAAGCGATCTATGGGCTTAAACAAGCCCCTAGAGCGTGGTTCCATCGCCTAAGCTCATTTCTCATTACAAATGGATTCAGCTGCAGTCGAGCAGATCCATCACTATTTGTGTTCAAACGTGATAACACCATTATCTACTTACTTGTGTATGTTGATGATCTTATTTTAACAGGAAACAATGAGAAGTACATTCACGCCTTCATTGCTCGTCTTCATTCTGAATTTGCCATCAAGGACTTGGGGGATCTCAGTTACTTCCTTGGTCTCGATGTAACTCGCACTAACAAGGGCTTGTTTCTGAGTCAAACCAAGTATGCAAAGGAAATTCTTCTTAATGCTAATATGTTAGATGCCAAGCCAATGTCTACACCTTTGTCCCCATCCATTTCGTTATCCAAAGAAGGCGATCCATATCATGACCCAACATTCTATAGGTCAATTATTGGATCTCTACAATATCTGACCATTACAAGACCCGACATCTTCTATGCAGTAAATCAGCTCAGTCAATTTCTTCAAAGCCCCACTCAAGAGCATGTAAAACATGTAAAACGGGTTCTTCGATACATCAAAGGCACGCTAACCTATGGCTTAACATTTGCTCCTCAGCGTGCCTCAACTCTTTTAGGTTACTCTGATGCTGACTGGGCCCGTTGCATCGAAACGCGTAGATCCACTTATGGTTACTCAATTTTCTTAGGAGGGAATCTTATATCTTGGAGTGCTAAAAAGCAACACTCTGTTGCTCGGTCCAGCTGTGAATCTGAATACAGGGGTATGGCTAATACTGCCTCTGAAATTATCTGGATCACACATTTACTTCAAGATCTACATGCTCTACCTCCTGATCGTCCTACACTCCTGTGTGATAATCAAAGTGCCATCTTCATGTCCCAAAATCCTGTTTCACACAAACGGGCAAAGCACATTGATCTTGACTATCGTTTCATTCGTGAGCTAGTTGCTAATGGAAAGTTGCACACAAAGTTTGTTCCATCCAAGCTTCAGGTCGCAGACATCTTCACAAAAAGTCTCCCATGTGAAAAATTTGAATTTTTCAGAAGAATGCTATGCCTGGGCCCTGCTCCGTTCAGCTTGAGGGGGGATGTTAGTAAATATGTTTAGGTTGAGGGTCTCTTGTGTATTTAGTCATTTATGTTGTAACCTTTGTGAATATCTTGTATTATTTATAGAATCTCCATTTACCCATATTGGGTGTGGAGACTTAATTGATTTTCAACTCCGCTATCTCTTTTTCAACCTAAAACATAGTAGGTTCATCAGGAGAGTTCATTAGGAATAGGAAGTTTATAGTTCTTCCAAAAATAAAATAAAGTTGTTCCGGACAACTCAGGTCAGTTTTTCTGGAAAGTTACAGTTCATCCGGAATTTAAACTATAAGAAAATAGTTTTGATTCACCAGGAAGGTTATAGTTCATCCGGATAGATAATAGAGTTGTTGCGGACAACTCAGGTCAGTTGTTCCGGAAAGTTACAGTTCATCCAGAATTAAAACTATAAGAAAATAGTTTCAGTCTCACCAGGAAGGTTATAGTTCATCCGGATAGAAAATAGAGTTGTTGCGGACAACTCAGGTCAGTTGTTCCGGAAAGTTACAGTTCATCCGGAATTAAAACTATAAGAAAATAGTTTCAGTTCACCAGGAAGTTTATAGTTCATCTGATAGAAAATAGAGTTGTTGCGAACAACTCAGGTCAGTTGTTCCGGAAAGTTACAGTTCATCCGGAATTAAAACTATAAGAAAATAGTTTCAGTTCACCAGGAAGGTTATAGTTCATCCGGATAGAAAATAGAGTTCTTCCGGACAACTCAGGTCAGTTGTTCAGGAAAGTTACAGTTCATCCGGAATTAAAACAGTAAGCAAATTTAGCTGACCTTGTTGCATAACCATTTACCAAATGTTGTGCTCTGCTTCTTAGTCAGCTCATTTAGTCTACTACCAGGATGTTCCTTTTTCGAAAATTTCATGTGTTCTCTGCAATTACATGAATTGAAGTTATCTATAAAAGTTTATAAATAATTAAACAGATCAAAAAAGGTTAATAATCTAAATTACTTACTCAATATAATGCTCAATTTCAGGCGTATTTAGCAACACATATAAATGCGCTTTCGATAGGAGCTCTGGAGAGACTTCAACTGATCTACCAGTTGACCCAGGACTTCCATCAGCACCGCTATGCTTTTCAGTTGGAACACCAATAGTTGTGATGTTTTTTTGGTATTCGCTGAGAAACTCAATCGTTTCTTCTACAATATTCTCCTCAGCAATGCACCCTTCTGGATAAGTTTTGTTTCTCACGTGGCCATTAATTACCTTCATAAACCTTTCAAATGGATACATCCATCGAAAGCATATTGGGCCACATAATTTTACCTCCCTAGTAAGGTGCACCGTCAAATGAAGCATAACATCAAAAAATGATGGCGGGAAATATTTCTCAAGCAGGCATAGTGTGACACAAAGATCTGCTTGCAATTTATCTATTTCTTCGACGTTGATCTCTTTGCTGCATATTGATTTGAAAAAAAAACAGAGCCTGATAATAGCATATCTTGTCGGTTGAGGCATGACTGATCGAATTGCAATTGGCAGAAACTGTTGCATCAGCATATGATAGTCATGTGACTTGAGCCCCACAAGTTTCTTGTCCTTTAGACTAACCAAACTAGAAAAGTTAGAACAATAGCCTTGTGGAACCTTCAAGTTATACAACGTGTCACAAAACTTTTCCTTTTCATCTTTTTGTAACGTGTAACACGCTGCAGGAAGTACTGTGTTGTTATTGTTTTGTTTAGGCTGCAACACTAGTCTTAACCCCAAAAAGTTCAGATCCTTTCTAGCATTCAGTCCATCCTTTGTCTTTCCTGGAAGGTTGAGCAGAGTTCCAACAAGACTCTCAGCCACATTCTTTTCAATATGCATGAAATCAATGCAATGTTGGACAATATTATGCCTCCAATATCTAAGTCTTCGAAACCATATATTGAATTTCTTCCAATATGGTGGCTTCTCTTTGTTCTTTCTTTTTCTCTTATCAATCTTCCCCCCTCTTCCGGTTGAGGTCCCAGGGATTTCTGAATCAGTACACCTTAATCCCTTTCCCCATTTGTTATTGATATGTTGAACTTCGTTGTATATCTGTTCCCCAGTGTAGCAGGTTTCATCTCTTGTTTACCATCGAAGGCCTCTGTTTACTTTTGGAAGGGATGCGTATATGGTAGATATCTTCTGTGACCAGCATAACACTGCTTAGTGAGAAAGGAAGCCTAATGCATTTAGTTTTTTCCCGACATACCACACAACCATGGAATCCACTGTACGGGCAACCACAAAGTGTACCAAGTGCAGGGTAATCATTAATCGTCCATAAAACAATTGTACGCATAGTAAACTGTTCTTGCGCATATGCATCATATGTTTCCACACCTGCCTCAAATAACAGCTCTAAGTCATCAATTAATGGTTCCAAAACCACATCAATATCATTTCCAGGCGCTCCCGATATTAATAACGAAAGCATGATGAACTTTCTTTTCATACACAACCATGGTGGAAGGTTGTAAATGACAGATAGAACTGGCCACACACTGTGATTTCTGTTGCCTCTATTCACGTCGACCCCATCATTTGAAATGCCAAGACGAAGACTTCTGGGATCGTCGGCGATTTCGGGATATCTGTCATCTATGGCTTTCCATGCCGGTGAATCGGATGGGTGTCGTAACACACCGGGTATTTTGGAACTGGTGGCATGCCATCTCAGATCTTCCGCTGTGGTTTTCACTTGAAACAGGCATTTCAATCTTGGAATGATGGGGAAATACCACATTACCTTTGAAGGAGTATTGTTGTATAGCTTCTTAGTCCTCTCATCCACCTTCCACCTGGACTCACCACAAGTTGGACATACAGTTAGGTCCTTGTTCTCCTTCCTGTAAAGAATACAATCATTGATACACACATGTATCTTGGTGTACCCTGCACCCATTGACTTCAAAATCTTCTTGGCCTCATATGTATTTTTCACAATTTCATTACCTTCAGGTAGCATCTGTTTCAGCAAAACTAAAAGTTCATTAAAAAACTTATCTGATCCTCCATGCTTAGTCTTCAAGTTCAGTAGTTGAACCAAGGCAGATAACTTTGTGAAGGTATGGCATCCTTCATATAGGGGCTTCTCAGCATCCATTAGTCGTTCTTGAAACTTCTCATGGTCCTCAGTGAAATTGTCTTCAGTAGCTCTGACCATTTCTATCTTTTGATATGCATCGAATGGCATTCCAGAATTAAAAGATGATTCCTTGTGAAGCTCATCTCCTGCGGGCTCGTCTTCCTCTCCGTGTTTAGTCCATGTTGTATAACTCCGATCGAATCCCTTTGAAAATAAATGAAATTCTACATCATCAACATCAGAAGAGTAATGGTTTAGACAATTAACACAGGGACATGGAATTTCCTTATTTTTCAAACTTGTAACTGCAAAATTTAAGAATGATTTAACTCCATCCTCATATGATTTCAAGGTTCTACTGGTTAGCATCCAAGACTTATCCATGTTTGTTTTGCTAACAGATACAACAACAAAGATTATTAAAAACTAATGTTTTGCTAATACTGAAAACCCTAATTTTCAATAATCTTTACTGTGAACCTATTTATTAGAGAAGTAATATGACGGAGGGAAAATTCTGTCGATTAATGAGCAATGGAGAAATGGGGAGCGGGAAATTGGGGAAATCGAGATAATGAAAACCCTAATTTTTCAATTGAATTCGCTCATTAATTTATCCCGCCTCTTTTAGAATTTAGCTGGCCCAGTTAGAATCGTCTTAAAATAAATTATAATGAAAAGTAGCTTCTAAGTCAGGGTGCTGCTCAGGTGGTAGAGTCGCTTTAGATTAACATACCATGTTCCGTGTTCGAATCCTTATTGCGTTACTTTTTTACCGTTTGTTTTTGAAATTTTAAAAACACAAACAGGTGATGTAACTAGTAACGGCTAATTTCACTTTTCCGTTGTTTGTGATTAAATTTCAAAACCTACAACCACGCTATATAAACATGTTAATCAATTAACCATTAAATTAAACCACCACTTTCACACACTCTTCGTTCTCCCCATCCAATTTATACTCTTGCAAGATGGCAGAAGAATGGACCCAGTAGGAAGAACTGGGGTTGTACCGAGCTTGGTTGGACGTAAAGTATAGGTACTATGTGTTGCCTACAAACCCTCCCTTACTTAGTACGTTTCTTAATTTTTCTTTATACCAATCTTTTGATTATTTGATCAGTTACGTTATTCATTTTATATATATATATATTAATTAAATTAAGTCGATGTTTACCGATCAATTAGGTGATCCTAATGACGAAGACACGATTCTCTTTTGGCTGGATGTCAACATAAAGTTTCATATTGCTATGGAGCATTCCGACAAGTACCGTGACACAAGCGTCGTAAGATCGAAATGGCTAGACATGGACCAGAAAATCAAAACATTCAATAGGATATGCAAAGAGAATGAATGGGAGAACCAAACCAAGGAAGACCTGTTGTTCATTGCGTTCGAACACTACTTACATGAAACCGGAGAAGATTTCAAGCTTCTACTGGTGTGGGAAATGATTAACCTTTTTAGGGTTCCAGATTAATTAAGAGTAAGTGTTCTGGTTTAATTTGAAAATTGTTCTGGGATTACTAATTAATTATATGTAATGAATTGATTTTTAATTTAATATAATGTATTTATAGTATATATATTTCATCCTGAAGAACTCTAGCTAGTTTATCCGGTTCATCCTGAAGAACTCTAGTTCATCCTGTTCTATTACTGATCGAATAATTACTCTTGATCCTGAAGAACTCTAGTTCATCCGGTTCTATTACTGAATAACTCTTTATAATCCTGAAGAACTCTAGTTCATCTTCTCTCAATCCTCATGAACTCATTGAGTAATTTTGACTTTCTTCGTTTTAATTTTGACTTGTTAATTTTATTACCAGAAAATCAAAGCATTCAACAGGATATGCAAAGAGAATGAAGTGGGTAATTTTGACTTTCTTCGTTTAATTTTGACTTGTTAATTTGATTTTTAAGATCGTGTGAAAGTAATTTCGGATAATTTCAGATCGTGTGATTAAAATTCTAGTGGTCTTTTGATATGGAGAACGTGTGAAAGTAATTATAATGTGCAATGTTCAATAAAATAAGACCTTTTGTATACTCTAGTGATTAGACATCTGAGCTTAGGCATATTCAAGTGATTTGCACATATAACCATACCACCTGATCAGTAATCAGAAACTTCTCACCTCCATTATCAAACCCTTCTCAAAATCCTTATCAAACCTTTTCTCAAAATCCTTATCAAACCCTTTCTCAAAACCCTCAAATCCTTCTCAAAATGGCAAAATTGAAAGAATTAGTTGATCATTATTTGCAGACGAAGGTTGTTGCTACCCTGGACCGGTACGGGGTGATTATCGGGGCAGAGAGACAAAGTATCTTAGACGGCTTGGCCCTGCTCAACCAGGTACTTACAGAGCCACCAAGTCCATCAAGATACCAGATGGCTACTTTTCTGGTAGAAGAGATACACGTCTCCAATGCCAGGCTTCAAATGTTGGTTCAACAGAGGCAAGAAGCTTTGAGTAGGCATTGGGAGTTGATGGAGGAGATGGAATCTAGGTTACCGTGAACCTCAACCCGCAACTGCTCTGTCTTTTGTTTTTTAGGAATGAACATGTAAAGTAGGAAACAATTTTGTGTATGGAATTGGAATCAGTAGTATGAAATCCACTTTTTGTTATATACTTGTTTGTCTATTTTTGTTTATGAAATCAATCTGTTAAACAAAAACCCTAATCCTCGAAAACATAGACGATCAACAATTGCAATCCGATCAACAACCGATACATGCATAATTTTAGGTAAAAAGGTAATCTGTTCGCACAATCTCCATTCCGTTAAACAAAAACCCCAATCCTCGAAAACAGAGACGATCAACAATTGCTATCCGATCAACAACTGATGCAGAGACGATCAAAATCCCTAAACACAAAAAACAGAACGGATCTACAAAAACCTTAAATTTTGGGGAATTCTAATTCTAAATAAATTATATAAAAAGAATAAGATAAAAATTAAATAATGGGTCAATTTGGGGGTCAAATGGGTCAATTTGATGAGTTTAGGACCAATGAGTCCCAATAAGGTGTGTAAGTAAACAATAAGTTGTGTTTAGAACCAATGATGGCCCAATTGGTGTGTATGTAACCAATAAGTTGTGTTTAGAACCAATGATGGCCCAATAAGGTATGTATGTAACCAATAAGTTGTGTTTAGAACCATGTGATGTCCCAATAAGGTGTGTTTAGGGGAAACGAGGGTCAGTTGGGACCAATGAGTCCGAATAAGGTATGTATGTAACCAGTAAGCATGTTTAGGACCAATGATGGCCCAATAAGGTGTGTTTAAGGGAAACGAGGGTCAGTTGGGACCAATGATGGCCCAATTGGTGTGTATGTAACCAATAAGTTCTGTGTAGAACCAATGATGGCCCAATAAGGTGTGTATGTAACCAATAAGTTGTGTTTAGGACCAATGATGGCCCAATAAGGTGTTTAATTAGGGGAAACGAGGGTCAGTTAATTAGGACCAATGAGTCCCAATAAGGTGTGTTAGGGGAAATGAGGGTCAGTTGGAACCAATGAGTGCCAATAAGGTGTGTTTAGGGGAAACGAGGGTCAGTTGGGACCAATGAGTCCCAATAAGGTGTGTTTAGGGGAAACGAGGGTCAGTTGGGACCAATGAGTCCCAATAAGGTGTGTTTAGGGGAAACGAGGGTCAGTTGGGACCAATGATGGCCCAATAAGGTGTGTTTAGGGGAAACGAGGGTCAGTTGGGACCAATGAGTCCCAATAAGGTGTGTATGTAACCAATAAGCATTTTAGGACTAATGATGGCCCAGTAAGGTGTGTACGTAACCAATAAGTTGTGTTTAGGTCCAATGATGGCCCAATAAGGTGTGTTTAGGGGAAACGAGGGTCAGTTGGGACCAATGAGTCCCAATAAGGTGTGTATGTAACCAATAAGCATGTTTAGGACCAATGATGGCCCAATAAGGTGTGTATGTGACCAATAAGTTGTGTTTAGGACCAATGATTGCCCAATAAGGTGTGTTTAGGGGAAACGAGGGTCAGTTGGGACCAATGAGTCGATTAATAAGGTGTGTATGCATGTAACCAATAAGCATGTTTAGGACCAATGATGGCCCAATAAGGTGTGTATGTGACCAATAAGTTGTGTTTAGGACCAATGATGGCCCAATAAGGTGTGTTTAGGGGAAACGAGGGTCAGTTGGGACCAATGAGTCGATCAATAAGGTGTGTATGCATGTAACCAATAAGCATGTTTAGGACCAATGATGGCCCAATAAGGTGTGTATGTGACCAATAAGTTGTGTTTAGGACCAATGATGGCCCAATAAGGTGTGTTTAGGGGAAACGAGGGTCAGTTGGGACCGATGAGTCGATCAATAAGGTGTGTATGCATGTAACCAATAAGCATGTTTAGGACCAATGATGGCCCAATGAGGTGCGTATGTAACCAATAATTTGTGTTTAGGACCAATGATGGCCCAATAAGGTGTGTTTAGGGGAAACGTAGTTGGGACCAATGATAAGGTGTGTACAATAAGTTGTGTCTAGGAGTCTAGGACCAATGAGTCCCAATTAATAAGGTGTGATTAATTTTCTTTTTTCTCATTATTTAGAAAATTTCACATGTGAACACATATGAAAAATAGCTATTTCACATGCGAAAGTGTCTACAATAAATCTCACCCTATATATATATACATGTATATATATAACCGATAATGTATATATTACAACACATTGAAAGATATATATATATATATATGTGTGTGTGTGTGTGTGTGTGTGTGTGTGTGTGTGTGTGTTTGTGGTGTGTCTTTAGTACTTGACATCTTTTATTTTCACGTTAGGTATACAAATTCATTAGGATACAATTATCATTAAATTTATTGCTTAACATTCCATTTTCCATTTAAAGATCATTTTAAAGGTATGTTTAAAATACTATTATCTATGTTTAGAATTTTGAGTTTTTAAATCCGAGAAATGCTAACGTCTTATTGGCTGAGATATTTTCACCCGGATTAATCCCCAAATTACTTCCCACTATTTTTCAAATTTCCCCAAAATTCATTGATCAGTTCCTATTCCCTCTCACCAAAATTTTATCACCAAAACGATTCATCACTCTCTTCTTCCCTACCACTAAAAATTCCTCTACAAGATTCATCACACTATCATCTTCAGGAGATCACTACCTA
>JBCNJP010000010.1:89002546-89101821 GCA_039602395.1 Deinandra increscens subsp. villosa | reverse complement strand
CCTCATCAAGAGCAGTCAGAGATCATGAAGTTTGAAGATCAACAATCAAGTTCTTCACAGTTAGAGGTTTTCAAAATTTTGCCCTCTAATTTTTGAAGATTCAAGACAGTTACCAAAGATTCAGCAAGAACCAGTTCTTTCAACAGAAGCAAGTCAATGAGAATCCTCCAACTCATTAAGTTGTTCATTTCAAGAAGTTCGAGCTGATGCTGATCAAGAGGAAGTCCCAAGTGCCCGTCATGAAACCCATTGAAGATTTCTGCGGAAAGAATCTTCATCAACCTCTATGCCAGCCAGTCAAGACGAAGAATTTCAAAGATTGAAGACATTTAATATCACAAGCCTAGGGGAAGATTGTAGAGGCTAGATTATGAGGCTTGTAATATTAAATAGTTTGGGCTAGGCTTAGAGGGTTTAATTAGATTAGTAGACTAGTTTTCTTGGGTTTACTATTGGGCTTGAGGGTTTTCGTTGGGTTTACCATTAGGGTTTAAGGGCCCAATTGTAAACTCATGGGGTGGCTATATAAACCCCATGAGTTCACCATTCTAGGTGTGGCTTGAGATTACGATTTTGGGAGCAGCCAAGGTGATTACGATCGTAAACCCGAGAGGATCAAGTTTACAATTTCTTATTTGTACGCGATAAGTTCATCTTGTGTGCAAAGATCGGGTTTTTATCGTTTATTAATCGTTTTCTTGGTATTCTTCTCATCTCTTATCTTGAATCAATCAATCAATTGGATTCCGCACTCGTGATTGATAGAATATCGTGAACGGTTGTTGTTTATGGACCAACAAGATGTCACTTCAGAAAACAACTAACGGGGTTAGTGTATTTTTAACGTAGGTGCAGTGGAATTCAATACCTCAATAATTCAGATTATTGTACGGAATAAATGTAATTGAGATTATTATCGATCAAAAGGACATAACTTGTATTATTAAAATCCAATAAACCTTTTTAAAATTCAATAAGTATAACTACAACAGAAGACACATACATACATACGTATAAGTTGGTGAAATGGATTTTTTTTCACTTTTTGTAAAACGGATTCAATAAAAGAAAACGACATTTGAAAACAAGGAAATAAAAAATAATATTAGTTACAGGATAAGAAAAAATGTGAACAATGGTTGCAGGAAGTCCGCGCAACTCTAAAATTTACTCCGGAAAATGATTCTGGAAAAACTAATGCTCAAAAGGATCTAGATGATCTTCTAAATGAAGATCGTACAACTGTAAAACAGACAAAATCATCAGGTATTGATTTAAAATATTGAATACGTGAAGGAATTCGCTTTTGAAAAACATTGAACCGATAAATATATTTTGGATCGGTAAGACTAGTTTGAATTTGTATAATTCAATAACTCATGATCAATTGTTGATTTTGATAATTTGACGTATTTTGATCTCTATGATATGGTAATGATTTAATGATTGTGCAAAATCCTTATGAATGAATAAACAATTGAGGATGGTTTGATGAAACGCGGAATCTGGAAATTCATTGAATGAATACCGGATGAAGATTTGAAGATTCAAAGGGGATTCTATGAAGATTGCCTATAACATCTGGAAAACTATAAGAACAAAAATTAAGGCGGGAAAAGATTTTCTTCAAATTTGAATCTTCGATACTTCAGATGCACATTCACATGATGAATTGTAAAAAAAAAAAAAAAAAAAAAGATACGGATATACACTTCCGAGTAAGACACACGTGCATTGGAAGTGATATCGATATGGTCTCTCAAAAGCGGATACTAAATTGAAGACTTCCGAGTAAGACGTACGTGCATCGGAAGTAAGTATAATAGTAAACGAAGACTTCCGAGTAAGACGTACGCGCATCGGAAGTAACAAAATGAGATCTCTTGAGAAGTGGATACTATGTGAACACTTCCGGACAAATTACACTTGCGATGGAAGTGTCACCCTGAAAGACCTCATATAAGAGGCGGATATGAGCAATTTAGAATAAGCTGTAATTGCTATGACTGAATTATAACATTAAGACCTTATTTCTCGGAAAAAGGCATTGATCTTAATCTGACCTATGGATTTTATGATATCAGGAACCAAGGATGTATTTCTCCCTTACTTTCCTTCTTCGATGCAAGAGCATTCTAAGTTTCAAAATTGGATCGCAAATGCTAAGTTCCCGGCAAAGCTGAAAATGCCAACTTCCATAAAAAGTATGGTGGATTAACAGATCCTGATGATCATATATTTGATTTTATTACTGCCGGGAGGCTTGAGCGATGGTCAGAAGAAACATGGTGCCACATGCTGGTACAAACCTTTACTGGACCTGCAAGAGTATGGTTCGATGCACTTCCAAATGCGCAGATAAGTGGCTTTGAAGACCTAAGGATGAAGTTCCTAAGGCAATTTAGCCAACAACGGAAGTGCGCAAAGGAGGTGACGGAAGTGCATAACATCCGAAGAAGGAATGACGAAAGCCTTGAAAGCTTCGTTATGCGCTTTAATAATGAAACTATGAAAATATCTGGTGCACAGGATCAATTACGCATATCTGGCTTTTGTCATGGTGTTCGGCATACGCACCTGATGGAAAAATTGCATGAGAATCTGCCTCAGACAATGGAAGTGCTTATGGATCGTGTTAGGACCTATGTAAAGGGAAGAAGCACTTCCGGAAATATTCAAGCTGTCAATACATAGAAACCATCTAAAAAAGTGGTAGTTACCGAAATGCAAATGCAAGTGTCTTTTCTGCACCAACAAAAAATCGATCTTCGAGAAAATTTAGATCTCAACCTTATGATCGTAAGGGGGAGAGTAATTATGGAGGTTACAAAAAGGCCTGGGAGCCCAGATCCAATGATTTCTCATCGCTTACAAAAACTCCAAGTGAAATCTTAGCCACAGAGAATGTTCAATTTTCAAAACCTCAAAGGACGTATAATCCTTTGGGAAGTGACATGGGTAAATATTGTGATTATCACAAGGATCGTGGTCATGACACAGACAATTGTAGACACTTGCGAAGTGAAATTGAAAAAGCCATCCAATCTGGGAAATTATCGCATCTGGTTAAAAATATCAAGGAGGGGCGTCCTCCAGCTGTTAAACAACCTGTGATCGCAATGATACGAAGAGGGTCGAACACTTGGCATCGTAGTGTTAAAACAAGGTTTGAAGAAAAAAAATGGAAAAATCAAGAGATTACATTTCCACTATTGATTGGAAAAGAATCAAGAGAAGATCCAGTAATTGTGACTGTTGGTATTGCTGGGTTTCTAGTGAAACGGACCTATCTCGATACCGGAAGTGCATCAGAAATTATGTATGAGTCTTGCTTCCGGAAGATGGGATTGGATGTGCAACAAAGGCTGAAGCCTCATAATTCCACTCTCATTGGTTTTTCTAGAGAGGTGGTACATCCGATGGGAGAGATAACTCTCCCAGTGATTTGTGGTGATGACAAACTCTTTCGAGAAGAAATGATGACTTTTATTGTGGTGGCGACTCCTTCTCCTCACAATGTCATTATAGGTCGCCCTGGGCTTAAAGTTTGAGGTGCTATAGTTTCAACAGCACATGGATTAGTTCGATTCCCAACTCCAAGAGGAATCGCAACTGTTAAGACAAATGCAGATCCACATGTAGCCTTGGTTGAGAAACCGCTGATACCAGAAGAAGGCTTGAAGGATATAAAAAGTGATACTGTAGAGAAAAACAAATGGATCATAAACAAGAAGTTTCCGGATCAAACAATCGAAATCGGATCACAGTTACAAGGAGAAACAAGGAAGAAGTTGTTTCAACTATTAATAAACAATGTGGATATCTTCACATGGGAACCGTCGGATATGACGGGGGTCCCTAGACATCTCGCTGAACATAAGCTAAATGTTTATCCAGGAGTAAAGCCTATTCAGCAGAAGCGAAGAATTTATGATCAAGTTCGAAATAACGTGGTTAAAGAGGAAGTGGATAAACTTGTGGAAGCGGGGATTCTTCGAGAAGTACTTTATCAAACATGGGTTGCAAACCCTGTTTTAGTACGAAAACCTGATAATTATTGGCGAATGTGCATTGATATCAAAGATCTTAATAAAGCATGTCCAAAAGACTGTTATCCACTTCCGGAAGTTGACCTAAAAGTTGATTCTTTGGCGGGATATCGATGGAAGTGTTTCCTTGATGCATATAAAGGATATCATCAGATCTTATGGCTGAAGGAGATGAAGACAAAACTGCGTTTATTACAAACGAAGGTTTATTCTATTATAAAAAGATGCCATTTGGATTAAAAAACGCTGGTGCAACTTACCAGCGTCTCATGGATAAGACCTTTCAATCACAAGTGGGCAGAAATCTTGAAGCTTATGTAGATGACGTAGTCATTAAAAGTTCTCATGAAGAAGATATGATCAAAGACTTTGAAGAGACCTTTAAAAACTTGCGGGGTATCAATATGAAGTTAAACCCCAAAAAATGTTCATTTTCAATGGAGGAAGGCAAGTTTTTAGGGGTCCTAGTCAATAAAGATGGGATCCAGGCACATCCGAGGAAAGTCAAAGCAGTCATGGAAATGGAACCGCCTAAAACTCTTAAAGATATACAAACTCTAAATGGGCGTTTAGTGGCTTTGCATCGATTTTTATCAAAAGCAGCTGAAAGAGCCACACCCTTTATGAAAGTTTTGAAAGAAAGTTTGAAAGGAAGCTTTGAATGGACTCCTGAGGCCAATCAAGCCTTTGAAGAGTTAAAAACAGCTCTAGCTACACTTCCGACTCTGACCGCACCGAAAGTTGGTGAAGAGTTGATAATGTATTTGGCGGTAACTGATAATGCAGTAAGCGCTGTGCTACTAGTCGAAAGGGAAGATAAAGAACTTCCAATTTACTACATAAGCAAAATGCTAAAAGATTACGAAACCAGATATCCCATGATCGAAAAAGTTGTCCTAGCACTTGTGCAAGCTACAAGAAGACTTCGTCGTTATTTTCAAGCTCATACTGTAAATGTTCTCACTTCATATCCTATTCAAGGGATCTTCAGAAAACCGGAAATGTCTGGAAGATTGATCAAGTGGGCAATTAAAGTGGGACCATTTGACACACAATTTAAACCAAGGGTTTCAATAAAAGGTCAAGTGGTAGCTGATTTCCTGGCAGAAGTACCAGTTGGCGCAAGTGTAAATGCCATTACCATTCCTGAAGTCAAAGAACAAGTATGGATCTTACATACTGATGGTTCTTCTAACTCTGATGGCTCAGGGGCAGGTTCGATCAATTATGAAATTATCTTTTCTTTTGAAAGTGATCGAAATTCAAAGTATTAAAAATTTTATACGCCAAATGCAGGCTTGATCTTGAAAAGTCCTGAAGGGGATGAGCTGACATATGCAATCTGCTTCAATTTCTCGACTTCTAATAATGAAGCAGAATATGAGGCATTGTTGGCAGGTTTGAACACTCAAACTTTATAAGTTTTTGTGTTTTTTCTATAAAATATATATATATATATATATATATATATATATATATATATATATAGTGAAAAGTTCATTGTAGACACCCCCATAAGTGTAGACAGGTAGACACCCTTTTTCACCATTAGATCTCTTGATCTAATGGTTGTGATTAATTTTCTTTTTTCTTTTTTTCTTTTTTCTCATTAATTAGAAACTTTCACATCTGAAAAAGAGTTATTTCACATGCGAAAGTGTCTACAATGAACCTCACCCTATATATATATATATATATATATATATATATATATATATATATATATATAGATAGATAGATAGATTGTTTATGATCTACGTAATTAAGATCAAAAGCGCTGACTACACATGCATTTGCTCCACGAACACATGTGTTATGCATGAAAAAAGTTCACATGCACTTGCTCTGTAAAAGTATAAGATAAAAGACCTAAACGTCGAAATTTATTTCAGGTTTAAGGTTAGCAAAAAAGATGGGTGCAACGCAAGTGACCGCTTATGTAGATTCGTTGTTAGTCGCTAGTCAAATCGCTGGAACATACGAAGCCAAAGGCAAATACAAGGCGTTGTACCTGGAACAAGTTCAAGAATTAATTAAAAACTTCAGCAAGTGTGAAGTCCTACATATCTCTAGAGCTCAAAATAGGAAAGCAGATGCGTTGAGCAAACTAGCATCTGTAGCATTTGAACATCTAGCTAAAGAGATTCGAGTGGAATTGTTAGAAGCTCCGACTGTCAATTTGAAAATGACTGCTGACGTGCAAATGCAAGAAGACAGTTGGATGGCCCCAATTATTCAATATTTGGCTATGGGCAAACTTCCATATGACAAGGAACAGGCCCGCCAGATACGAGTAAATTCGTTCCAGTACCAAATGCAAAACAATGTTTTGTATAGAAGAAGCTTTTTAGGACCCTTGTTGAGATGTTTAACCCCAAGTGAAGCTGAAAAAATTGTTAAGGAGGTACATGAAGGCATATGTGGCATTCATGCTGGTGCAAAAATGGTAGTTGTTAAAATCATGAGCCTTGGATACTTTTGGTCAGGCATGTACCGAAGCACTTGGGAGGAACTTCGCAAATGCCAAGCTTGCCAAGCACATGCTCCGGTGAGCATGCGAGCAAAAAATGAGTTGATCCATGTTACATCAGCGTGGCCCTTCCAGAAGTGGGGAATGGACATAGTTGGACCTTTTCCACCAGCAAGCGGAGGGGTAAAGTTTCTATTGGTTGCGATCGATTATTTTACAAAATGGATTGAAGCAAAACCACTTGCTTGTATTTCTGGTAAACAAGTCAAGAAGTTCGTATGGGAACATATCGTATGTCAATTTGGTTTACCTCTCTACATTATAACTGATAATGGACAGCAATTTGCTGGAAACCCATTTGCGGAATGGTACGAAGAACTTCATATAAATCAGATCTTTACATCAGTTGCACATCTGTAGACCAATGGCCAAGTTGAAAGAGCAAATCGGAGTCTTGTTGAAGGTATAAAAATGAGACTGGAAAAATATGGGGGTAGTTGGGTCGATGAATTGCCACATGTCTTGTGGGCACATCGAACCATGCCTAAAACTAGCAATGGTGAAACACCATTCAGTCTTGTATATGAAACTGAAGCCGTCATTCCGGCTGAAATCGGAATACCCAGTCACCGTCTACAAGTACAAGTGACAGATAATGATGAAGAATTAAGAACCAATCTGGATCTTTTGGAAGAGCGAAGAGAAATCACGGCTATACGTGAAAGCAGATACAAAAAAGAAATGGCAAAATATTATAACGCCAAAGTCAAAACCCAACAGTATAAGGAAGGAGAATATGTGCTAAGGAGCAATGAAGTGAGCAGAGCACTTCCGCTTGGAAAGATGTCTCCCAAATGGGAGGGACCTTATATAATCAAAAAAGTATCGGAAATGGGTCTTACATACTCCAGCAGCTTAATGGAACTGAACTAGTGCGAGCTTGGAATGTAGTTCATCTTCGCAAATGTTATATGTGAAGCCGCAAATGCAAATTTTAGATGAAAGTTAGAAAATGTTGATCTTTATGTTCTTGTTTCTGCATTTATGATCTTGTAATAAGTTTGATGAAGAATAAGATACTTTTGCTTCTAGTACTTACAAAGATCTATGGAGATACTTATTTCATTTCCATATGAAAAGGCTATGCAAATGCTTGATCATTCTTATGCAAAATACTAAGTATAAATGTTTACCTCAAAATGCTGTGTATATAAACACATACATATGCTACACAAGTGACCTCTTTAAATTGTAAGAGATTCACATACGATACGATTCACTTTCTAAGATATGGTTCATAAGTCATTAGCGGGTGCATTTAAAAAGTATGGCATACCAATACCTTAATGCAGTATCGCTGTTACTCCTTTATTTATAAAGGGTAACCCAAGATAAAGCAAAAACGCTTTTCTTGTCCTCAACTGTCTCATTGATAATTAGAGAGTGCATGCTGGGAAGAGGTGATCGGGCTAAACACCTTGTTAGTACAATGGTTGCTAACAAAAGCCCAAAAGAGAGATGGCCAAACTTAAGTGGATAAAGGTATGCTATGATTGTTAATAAAAGATCCAACTTAAGCTCTCCGAGGGTCGTAAGTGCTGCTGAATAATTAATGTTATGAAGTGGTCTTGTGGGTTGATCACTCAAAGAAAAAAAGATCAACTGAGCCTTACCAAAAGATGTAAGGACTTTATAGGCCACAAAGAAAAGATTTGATTTTGAAAAAAAAAAAAACTTAACTTAGAAGTGGTATTGACATCATGTTGTTAAACCCTTTGAAGGTGGACGCATCTGATAGGGGGGAAACGCATGTGACAGCCTTCTTTAAAAAGTTAATGATTTTATTAGAATCTTATCAAAGTACTTGTGAAGGAGAACTAATGAAGTTTCTCAAAAGCTTGTAAGAAAATCTTTTACAAGTTCAAAAGGGAATTTGAAGAATCGAATGATAAAGTATACAAACGATTCATAACATAAAAGTGATGTACAATCATTTTGTAACTGCAAGTGTAAACAACAATACACTTCGATCGCAAATGATATATCAGAAATATAATCAAACATGACTCGTATTCTACGAACCATAAGAGGATGAAATATTCAAGCGCAAGGAAGAAAGCAGATAAAGCGAACATACATATGCATCATCATATGTGCTAATATAATCGAAACTGCATACAGTTGCAGTTCCGATGAAATCCATAGTTAAAAGTACTAGAAAGTGTTAAATGCAAGATCAAAAGTAAATTGTCTGATGCCACAGCATAAGTGGACTTTGGGAAATGATTAGATTGTTCAACAAAAGATCATGATTGAGAAAAAGATCAATTACCAGTGGGACCGGAAGCATCTGCCTTTGAAGTTAAAGGAGCATCAGCCTTTGGGGGAGCAGGACCTTTCGATAGTGAAACTGGTTTCAGCATGTCCCTCATTATTTCTATATCATCCAGGCTCAACTTCGAAACTTCATCAATGGAATTGAACTTCATTGATTTTAAGGCATCTAGTTGCTTCAAGAGTTTTTCATTGGCCTTTTGATCAAATTCTTTGAAGGACAGGAAGTTGGATTCACCCTTCACAGCATGTGCTAGTCCGCATTTGATCCCTTCATTGTAGCCCATGGCATTGGCAGCTGAGTTAACTTTAAAGGTCATGGGGATCATCTCAGAATGCACACGCGTGGCCACCATAGCAAGGCCTTCTTCAATCAACCACTTGCTCTTTTCCTTCACAGATGCTAGTTCCTTCTGCATTTGCTCCCTTTCTTCGGTCAACGCTTTAACAGTTTCAGCAAGGGCAACATTTTTTTTAAGGAATGAAAGCGCAAATGTCAATAATGGTAAAAAGGTGTGCAAGTGCAAGTAGGAAATCGCAAAAATAAAAAGGGATACAAGTTATACCTTTGTAGAAAGATTCAATTTTTGCATCACTTTGAGAAGTGATCTCTAGCATCTTGATGGCTTGCTCATCAAAAATTTTCTTCTGATCCAAGAACTGTCTCTTGAAAGCCATTGCATCATCTTGTGCTTGCTTGAGATCTCTTTTCGCTTCTTGCTCAAATAATACCAGCTTTCGATTCTTGGTCATAAGAAGCTCGATCTTTGCATGCAAATCATTGATCTTCACTTGATCACTGATGGAACCAAAACAGGCTTTATGTGCCAATAGCTTCTTGGTTAATTCCTCCACTCTCGCTTCAGCAATGATCCACCCGCCATGCACATCCGCTACTAAGCTATGCTGCTTTGCTTGTGCAAGCATGAATTCATTTGAAAAGGCCTCATTAGGGATCTGTTGAAGGCTGAAAATATCAGTGGGAGTGCTTCCGAGAAGGGTGATCTTCTTTGCAGTTGGACCTGCGGTGCAAGTGTCACCATTTTTAATTTCCCATTGGGGAACAAAGGCTGCATTTGCATCAATCTAAACTTCTACCAATATTGCTTCTAAGAGTGACCAAATCTATTTCCTTCTTCAACCACTCAGAGGTGGGAACAACAAAACTAGGAGCATCCTTCTGCGAAGAAGAGGATGCATGAGCTAAATTGGCCAAAGTGATCAAAGGGGTGGTACCTTTCTGCAAAATACTTACGTAAGAAAAACCTGGATCTTGTGACATATCAGGTGAATTCAATAAATAATCATCAATATCAAAATCATCAGTAGGAGGAGGGGTTACCACAACATCAATTTTTGTCTGCACACCCTCTCCCAGTTGTGCATTAACTTCAACAATCTCCGTAGATTCGGAAGTGATCTCAGTGGTTTCGGAAGTGTTTACCTTGGAATGATGGGGAGAAGACTGCAAGTTCCAGTGGGGAGACTTCCTTTTAGTTACTACAGGTTCATTTGTTTCCTTGGTAACAACTGCCTTTGAGGATCTCTTGATCCTGCTTCCTCCCTTGGGCGGTAACAATGCCTTTTAAATTACATTTGCTTGACGATCAGCGATTTCCTTGCTTCTACCCTTGAGGGTACTCTCACCACTTCCGCCAGCGCTACTTTTCGTGATCTTCACGACATCAGTAACATCACCACTTCCAGATTCAGTTTCCTGCATTTTGTCAAAAACACCGACTTCCGGCTGTACATCCACTTGCGATTCTACTTGATCAGCATGTGTTTCTTCGGGGCGATAGTCCAAAAAAGAACTAGCACTTTGTCGAAGAAATGGCATGGATCCGTCCTCCATAATCTCAGCGCTAAGATCAACATCATCAAAACTCTTTAACTGCATTGCTTCAAAGAGGTCCATTTCTGCAATAAATGGAAAAATAATTTGTTAAAAACAAAAAAGGATTTTATTAAATCAGGATCGCAATTGATGAAAGGGTAATTCCTTACCCTTCTCATGATTCGTCAAAATTGGCCAAAGTTCAGGAGTGAACCAAGCCCTACTCATTCTACAAAGAAGAAGAATGGCTTCTGGAAGTTCTCGAATAGGGCTTGCACAAGACGCTAATTTATCAAAGGATTCCTGACTATAATCACCATTATCTGGATTTGGGTCATGAACCGCATCTTCTACATCCCTCCATTCCATTTGAAGGGGAACACATCGATCATCAATATAAAAGAATTTTGATTTCCAAGAACGGGGGTTTGGTGGAAGATGTGTACTAATTCTCTTAACAGATCTCCTACGCTCAAAGGTGTACCAATCACCAGCCATTGTAATCCTATAGAAAGCCCTAAAAAGGGTAACACTTGGGGATATACTCATAGCCCTACAAGTAGCCTCAAAATGGCTTAAACGAGAAAACCCTTGAATATGCATCTTCTAAATGTGGATCTTAAAAAACACCAAAACTCTCATGAGAAACTTGGTAAAGGGGAGACGATAGTTCCTAAGCTTAAACATATCAACATAAACCCCAATTTTACCCTCCGGGAAAGGGGAAATTGGAGTTTTTGGCAAAGGAAGGGTCGGATTCAGCGAAAGCGGAATATTATACCGTTCAATAACTTCATCTAGATCGCGAGGCGACATAGACGAAAACGAGATGTGCATATTGTGCTTAGTCGAATCATCATCAACTTTAACCGAAGGAGATGCCATGAAAAATGCAATAAAAAGCAAAAGGAAAATCGACTGACCTTTTAGTAAAATCTCGATAAAGAATTAGGGCTCGAAGGAAGAAAAGGAAAGCGACGGTGGTGAAAGGAGTGAAGAATGAAAAATTGGAGAAGATTTTATATTTATATGGGGTAAGAATTTTGGACCAAAATAACCATTCGAATTTTTTAAAATTCAAAATGAAAAAGCCGAAAACTCTCCCGTCAATTGATCCCCAACTGACACGTGTACTGGCGGATATAAAAATTACTCGAATACGATTTAACATGCAAGACAGGCTTGACAAGGCAGTTATTCTCTACACTTGCAGGAGCGTTTCTTTACAATAATACTTTTAATATTCTTATGAGGATGTAACGACTACATTTGCAGAAGCGACCTGTTTTAAAGACAAGTAAAGTCTTATGGTCTATTAGATCCTGCTTCACAAACATTTCCTATTATGATCTTTGTACCTTAGTCCTTAGTCATTTCTACAAAACAACATAAGGACTAGGGGGACTTGATGACCAGATCTATGAAATCGTTAAAAATTGAGAAAATTTTTGATCTTCGAAATCTATGATTTGCACAAAGGAGAGATGTGTGTTACACTCTTTTTTCCCTTAGTATCGGTTTTTTCCCAAAGGGTTTTTCCGAACAAGGTTTTTAATGAGGTAACAAATCTAAAACACATGTGGACCTAATGAAGATGATCGACAAAATCCTCCAAACTTGTCGGAAGTGCAAGGTACTTTTAACTTCTAGTCCAATAATTATTGCTCGAATAATCAATGGACTAGGGGGACTTGATGAGGATAGGTCAAGGCCGGACATGCAAATGGCCTAGCAGCTACATTTCCGATGATAAAGACCTCAAGAGCAAGTGTCATATAAAGAACAAGTCGGAAGCGATGCAGTTGTGGATGGATAAGACGCAAGTGCATCCAACCAACCTACGAAGATGCGACTCTAGCAACTCTATAAATAGTTCACTTGTTCATTAACGATGTAACTTTCAGTTCCAGAAAATCACACATTCACTGTGTGTTTTCTCCAATTATACTCAAATAGAGCAATATCAATAAAACAATCGATTCATCTATTATTCTTCATTAGTTAGCTCGTTCCTAGTTGAATTATAATCTCATATCTGCGTACGGTGTGATTTTGTGATTCATCAAATACATATTTACATTTCTATAACGCTACATAAAAATAGAAATAAAAAAAATTGTATAATGAACCATTAAAAACCTTTAAGGTAACTAACCTAGAACTTAAAAACTATGTTACACAACTTTATCTGTTATACCACCTACTCATTTGCTAAGTTCGTTGATATTGTAAAATAAAAAATACCTATGTTATACATCTATACTTATTAATTACACCTCTAGCTCCACACCAAATTCATTGGTAAAATAAAAAGACTATACCTATTAGACCACCAATAAATTAGATAAAATAGTTAAATTTTATACAGTTAGATAAGAAACAATAAACAAAACCCTCATATATATATATATATATATGTGTGTGTGTGTGTGTGTGTGTGTGTGTGTGTGTTTCATGCACATGACATGTGACAACTATATGGTTCATCATGTGGACCAATAGTGTTCTACTATTATTCATACATACTTAAATTTATATAATTATAACGCCCGCCGCGAAGCGCGAATCGCAACATCTTGTATATAATAAATATATGATAATGTAAAGTAGAAGAAATGTTGTACTTGAGTACTTCAAATGGTTGTAACTTAGGGCATGTGGTATATTAATAGCCATGTTAAAGTTTAACATCTCCATGTCAATGATGACTGGACTTTAACACCACATATACTCCATGTTAGGGCATGTGGTATACCCATGTGATGTTAAATTTTAACCAGTGCCACGTCAGCGATGACTGGATTGTTAACACCACATAACATGGATGAGGTATACTCCATGTTATGTGGTGTGCTGTTATACAAGTATTTAATATATATAACATAAAATAAAAAAAATGTTTTTCAAATTGTGATTGGGTGGTCATAAGAGTTCACGTTGTTGAATATATGGCGCAGTGGGAGCATGGCAGAGGATGGTGGGGGACTGGGGTGGTTATGGCGGCGCCAACATTGGCGTTAAAGGGCATGGCGTCGGTTAACGACAACCATACCGTATGCCCTTATGTGGTGTGGTGTTAAACATTGTTTTCTTTTTTTTTTAATTTCAAATAAATAATAAAAAAACATTAATCTTACAATTTAAATTAAAAAAAAAACACTACAAATGCATTTCTTAAAAAAAATAAAAACTACCAATACTTGATAAAATTAAAAAAAATTACATAAAACATAGAATAAATTAATGTGACGGATAGCCCGTTTTTTATTTCTTGATCAAGTCGGCCTTTAGTTGATTATGGATATCTCGATTTCTTATTTCTTGACGAATAGCCCATTTTTTATCCTCGTCGATTTCCTCATACGTCGTATCCAACTCCTCTGCGTGGAATTGACAGATTGCAGCACCCTGATCCTCGATGATCATATTGTGTAAAATAATACAACCACGCATAACGTTTGAAATTGCCTAAGCGTGTGGATCTTCTACTTAGTCGTAATGAAATCAAAGTAAACAAGTAAAACACGAAGAGTAAATACAAATATGCTTTGTATTAACCACTGAGATGACCACAAAGTACACAGAGAATATATAACTCAGAAGCTACTGAATTCTATACAAGACGACATATTTATACTAGCTAAATCACGACCGGCCGAACCTGGAGTTCGGACACATGTTCGGACCTGTCCGAACTCCTGGTTTGCTGGGAGTTCGGACCTGAGCTATATTGCATGTTCCGTCTTGTATTCGATACTTCACATGACGATCAAGGACCATGTATCAACAAACTCCCCCTCGGCATGTGCAGTATCATCTCCTCTATTCAAACTTGTATCTTGTATCTTCAATCAAACTCTTCCTCGATCTTGACGATGAGTTCAATCTTGAATACTTGATATTGTATCGTGTGTAATCTCTTTATTAACAATCTTCAGAAGACTTGAAGTTGTAATGTTCGCTTCCCACTTAGAAACCTGCAAACATAAATAATCTTGGTGCAAAATGTCTCTTCGAGACTCCAAGATATTTTGATTCTCGAAATTGATTTTGTATTTCGTGTTGATCAATCGAAAACAAACAAGAAACAAAATCTTTTTGGCTTTAAGAAATTTTATATCAAAACAAACCTAAAATCTTTTTGGTATTTTCTAATACGAAAAGTAAAAGCATTACAGAATCAGACACTATTTTTGTCTTTTGTGAGAAAGATCGCAACTTGGGATCATATTGGTCATAACATGCTAAACTACATTTCAATTTCAATTATTGAAGCACATATACCATGCCGATTGCAGATATAATTTGTACAACTTTAAACTCTGACAGAATCATACTCATAACATCTGGATATGTTAACGTATTGATTAAGTTTGCATTGACCTGTGTACCCCACACTATCAAACATACTTAGATATGCTTTTGCTTATCACATTTTGTGATTTCATTTATGATTTTAATCACATAATGATTGTATTTATGATATAGTCAACTGTGCTCCATGCAAAAAGAAATAAGAACGTTAAATCGTCTACCTTAAGGTCGATCTTTCGATACGCAGATAAGGCCTCGGATTTAACAAAATAAGAAAATAAAACAAGTTGAAATTGTATAACTCAACAACAATCAGATCGGTACTCCCGTACACGCAAGTGAGTCTGATGAGTTATACGAAACACCAAAGAAAATAAAGCAGAACGTCAAACGAACAACAATCAGGCCGATCTTTCGATACGTAGAGAAAGTCCGATCGTTTGACAAAATAAAGAAAATCAAACAAGTTTAAATCTATGCAAAATGAACACATGTATACACAGTGACTTCTCATTTTATTTTTCACATATCTGTTTCTTGATATATCATGAGATATGTATCAAGGTGTTGTCCACTAGGTCAAGCATCCGATTTAATGTATATCACATTTGTATACTTTCTGATTTGCCAAGCCTACCTTACACATCGATCAAATGGTCTTGTGGCTTTTTCATCTACTTTATTCATGAGTCAGACAATGTCAGCCAATGTACCATCATTTCCCAAACATGTCTGATATAATTTCTCATTTTTCAATGTTTTTGACTTTTTGTATTTTTTAATGTTTTTGTCTTTTACAAATTTCTCCCCCTAAAAATGACAACTCTAATTATAGATTTTCATTTTTACTATTTGAAAAACAACACACTATTTTTGTAGTTTTGCAAAAACAAACTCCCCCTCAGAATGAGACGGAGTGAAAAACAAGAAAAAAATTGATCAACCAACACGAATACGAGCAGTTTAGCCTTTTGAAAAACAAAATTGATTTTGAAATGCAATTTAATTAGAACAGATATTTCACAATCAGCAATTTTCTAATCACCGAAAGGTCTTCCTGAAACACCTGCTTGACACCAAATAAAACATTAGTCGCTGTGGGATCGACCCGATTCAACAGCGTCGGGTCGCCCGGTGTCTTCCACATAGTCATCGTGGGCCTCAAAAACAACTTTCGGTTTCTAAATTCGTAAAAGTTTTAATTTTGATCGGAACCTGAATCAGATTCAACCGACATACTCGGTTTAGACCAAGACGATTTACGAGTTGATTTAATCATTGGAGACCAAGGTTCATAGAAAAACTGACCTTTGTTATCCACATATTTGGCAGTGTTGTGGATATATGCAGTCGTCGGACAATCAGCAGCTAGATGTCCCGGGTGACGACATACATAACAAAGTCTTTCTCGAAAATTATTTGAAAATCGTTTTGATTTTTGAGAATCAGATGAATGTTCAGAATGAAAGATAGCAAAGAAACCATCAGAAGAATCATACCTAGGAGATGGATTCCTTGAAAATGAAGATCTTCTAGAATAATAAGAAAAGTCCTTCTGAGATGGTGATTTCTTTGCAACTTTTGCCTTAGAAGTCTTCTCAGCCTTCACTGATTTCTTAGCTTGAACCGGTGCTTCCTTCACTTCGTAACCCAAACCTTTATGTTTGAATCCTTGAGTCTTTGAAGAATTGGACGAAGAACCCGAAGCAACTCTTGACTTAGCGTCACTAGTGAATTTATCTTTGATATCTTTTAGCTTGTTCTTCTCAATCAACTCTTTTTCTTCTTCAGTTGCAGATGAAGAACTTGAAGCAAGCTTATCAAAAACTTTTTCATTCTCAAAGAAAACAGATTTTGAAACAAATTTTGGAGCTTCACCTAAAGATTTTTCCTTCTTCTGAGATCTAGATTTGTTCTTCTTGGGTGGAGTAGCAAACTTTAAATAATCATTCAAGTCAGATTTCGAATCAAGTGGAGCAGATGTAACTTCAATCAAATCCACTGGTTGAGGTACCTGTAGGTCCGAAATCTAACCAAACACACGATATCTAATCACAAACGAGTGCGGAATCCTCGTAAGTGATTGATTCAAGAAGAAAGTAGAAGAGAACACAATAATACGATGATTAAACCAATGAAAACTTGAACTTTGCACACAAGATGAACTTGTCGGGTACAAAACTTGTGATCGTAAACTCCTCTCTCTCGGGTTTACGATCGTGAACACCAGTGCTCCTCTAGAAATCGTAAACTAGCATCCCTAAATGAGGAGGTCAAGTGGTCTATATATAGACCCCCATTGGGTTTACTATTGGGCCCCTTTTTGATCATAAACCCAATAGTAAACCCAAGCCCAATCATAAACTAGCCTACTAATCTAGTTAAACCCTCTAAGCCCAGCCCAAACTATTTAATATTACAAGCCTCATAATCTAGCCTTTACAATCTTCCCCTAGGCTTGTGATATTAAAATTCTTCGATCTTTGAACTTCTTCTTCTTGACTGGCTGGCATGGATGCTGATGAAGATTCTTTCCGCAGAAATCTTCATTGGGTTTCATGACGGGCACTTGGGACTTCCTCTTGATCAGCATCAGCTTAAACTTCTTTAAATGAACAAGCAATGAAATGGAGGACTCTCATTGACTTGTTTCTTTTGAAAGAATTGGTTCTTGCTGAATCTTCGGTAACTATCTTGAGTCTCCAAAACAATAAGAGGTTAAATTTTGAAAAACCTCTAACTGTGAAGAACTTGATTGTTGATCTTCAAACTTCATGATCTCTGACTGCTCTCTGTATCATTTTCTTTTTCAAAGATTTGATATGAAATCTTCGGCTTCCCCTAAACTTGTGAGCATTTTCTTTGAAAAAACTTTTGAAGCTTTTGAAAAACTTGTAAAGACACCAACAACTTCCCCTGAACAGTTGTTTATTCAGATGGAAGTCTTGTCCGGTTGGTTCTTTAACTTGAGCAGTAGCAACATCATTCTATCATCAACCTGTCTGACACACATTTGAAAAAATATACTCCACCAGACATTTGATGACTGGTCTTTGGGTTAGAAGGTAATTATCATCTGTTCAGTTGATTTAAATTAACATAATTTTAACCGAAAATCCTAATATAGATTACGGGTTTTCTATAAAACTTCCCCTGAACCCAAGACCTCTAAAGACTTCCCCTCAGCTAAGGACTTCCCCTGAGATAATACATATTATGTTCGAGTTCCCTTCAGATACTATGTAGTATGGAAGTCTTTTCATTAGAAAATAAGTATCATCCTCGAGTTCCCGTCGGATAATACTTATTATCCCCTCTCCTTCCCCTAAAAATTTGTCAAGATCTCACAGAGGAAGTCTTTTCCATTAGATAATAAGTATCATCCTCGAGTTCCCTTCGGATAATACTTATTATCCCATACTCCTTCCCCTAAAAATTTGTCAAGATCTGTCGGGGGCATATTGTCATGCATTAAAACCCATGAAAAACACATTTTGACTTCTCAAATCAACCTGGCCAAGACGAAAACACACCAAAAAGATCTTAACGACTCACACACGAAAGATAAAAATAAACAAATACTTACCAAACCAAACATGAGAAAGTTTACAAGGGATCAAACCGTATGAATCTGACTGAGGAACCCTTTTCAGCTTCAGTTACTCAACTAGTCCAGGTGATTGCCGGTATGTTTGTCCGCTTTAAACTCAAACCCGTTTAATCCCAACCGCATGCGTCATGTTTAATATAGTACAATATTACCATCATGTTTAATTGTCCCCACACCCAAGCGTACACAGCAAAACCTACCCAACCTCAGAGTTTATTGAGGATTCACAAACCCCCAACTTGAGCAACCATGCAATACCGTTATGACTACCACTTATTTCATTAACCATTAGTTGGTGATCAGGCCGCTAAGCACGCAAAGAGGACCAACTGAGTGATTATTTATTCTCTTTTCTTTTTCATTTCTTTTTCATATTTTTTTTCATTTCTTTTTATTTTCTTTTTATTATGTGGTGTAGTCATGACAGCAGAGACATGGCGTGTGAGAGAGTGAATACTAGGTAATTACCACTCTCAACCCATTTTTGCCGGGACTCAGTCTTTTAAACCATGCAACCTGGGATGGGAAACTAAACATATATATCTTTTAAGTTCATTGCACTTTCATTGGAGGTCATAAGTTTAGGTCGAGCCTACCGAGCATATCACCGTGGAGTTTGCCTTTCACTTCCACTTTACGCGTGTCAGCCATCTCCAACCCGAACATTCATTTTACTTCCCCTAAACTTAAAAACATGACACAAACATTTAAAAATTGAAAAACACACTATTTTTGAGGGGTCAACTTTTTCTTCATCTTTACATTTCTTCCCCTTGCTTTTTGATTTTTAATGTCACAATCTTGTGAACATCAGTTTTCAGTTTTTTTTTTTTTTTAAGTAAAACACACAAACACACTTAAAAGAACAAAACACAAAATTTTGAAGATATCTGACCAAGCTAACTTTCAAAGTATTGATTTGAAAATTTTAGAAAATTGGGTTTCATGACATGCACACTTCATTGCAATCGAAGTCAAACACTTCAACAATCAATCACCAAGTGAAAATTTTAGGAAATTTGGTTTGACTCAAAACACCCTTTGCCGCTTCATTCACACAACCAAGTTAAGAACAGTACTTTTCGCGCTGAATTTTACCTTTTACCTCTCAAGGAAACATATCCTCCATAAAAAATTGCTTGACATGATATTAAGATACGTCTCCTAAAATGTGCCTGGAACAATCACTTATCAACAAATAAATTAATCAATAAAAATGTTAGTGATAATCCTCCTTGACTGTTCCTGCACATAATGAGAGATTAGTTAGCCATTGGTACCCAGGCCATTGTTTTTCTGGGTACACCTGAGGAATCAATGAAAGATACCTCTTGTAAGAACATCCCCTTTGAAAAATCAGGAAGTTGGGATGGAACTGCCTTGATTTTTGGTTTCCAAGTTCCAGGCGATTTAACATTTGTTTTAGTCACCTTTAGAGTTGTGACGTTAGGTATTTCAACCTTCTTCGTTTTATATTCACTTTTCAAAACAGTTTTTGTTTTAGTCACCTTTTGAGTTGTGACTTTAGGTATTTCAACCTTCTGCATTTTAGAATTATTTTTCAAAACAGTTTTAGTTACCTTGGGAGGGGTAACTTTGGGTTTTTCAAGTTTTGATTGCTTTGAAAATGGTTTCATCACCTTTTTCTGAAAATTTTGGTGACTTGGAAAGCTGTTGTTTTGATTTAAAGATTTTCTTTCAGCTTTGGCAGTGCCCCAATGTTGATCAGAGGGTTTAACCTTAGGAGTAACAGTCTTCATTGCCTTAGTTTTTTCCACCTTCATGGGCTTAGACTCAACTGACTCCTGAGATGAAGCCCTTTGACTTTGCGGATAGTAGGGTTCATAGTGGCGATAAAGACATTTTCTAGCAATATGCCACAATTAAAGCAAGTCTGCTTCTTTAGATAGAAGTCAAACGTGTACCCATTTTTCTTTGGTGGCATATATGGAGCTGGTTTGCCTTGTGCCTGCTTCTTTGCTTTGTCTGCAACTCCAGATTTGACTTTCTGCTGGATCCTCGAAGCCTGTGTTGAACATGTCCTCATCGTCTTTGTGCTCTCTAGATTTCCTGATGAAGAAGCACCATTCTTGCAACTGCACTTACAACTGCATGAAGCAACTGAAGAAATGGGAGACACAGCTACTCCCTTGAGTTTTTCATTCTTCACTCCAGCTGTTGGCTTCATACTCGGATGCTTGATGGTGATCTTTGGCCTCTCAACTTTAGGTTCACTTATCACTCCATCGGTTATTCCCTTGAACTTGGAGGAGAAGGATGGTAATTCATATCCTACATCTGGTTCTTGGTCAAACATTGATCCAGATGTCATAAATATCTTCCCCTCAGGCCGTGTCGTCAAGATCACCTTTTCTCTTTTGACTTCGTCAATTACTTTGAAGCATGGGGTTTCAATTTTAGGGTATGGTTTCAACTCTATCCCAGCTTCATCAGACTTAGTGTTGTGACACCTGTCATATTTCTGGCACTCAGCATCATTGTCTGATATATCCTTTACTCTCCCTTCACCATAAGTCATTTTTGTCTCATTGTCAATTTCTTCTTGAGTCATTGGTGTAGTTCCAACCAAGACACTATCAATAGGAGGAGCAGCTTCTTTATAATCAGATTTGGTTCGTTCAACTTGATCCTCACTAAGAAGTATTCCTATAATGTCTCTGGGAACTGGTGGAGGAATGATGCTGTTTGCAGACAGAGACTTATCAGACTTTTCTGACCCAAACCCGATTTTTATCTTTCCCAACTTGACCAGTCACAACAGCTTGTGACAATTCCTTTCCAGCATTGAGCATTCGCTTATTTCTTTCCTGATTACAATCATACTTGACCTGTAGCTCATCATATTTTTGTTACAGTTCAGTTAATTTATGTGTAAGCTTAGATATCTCAATCCTAGCCCGATCATATAAGATAGTCTTCTCCGTTGCTAGCTTCTGATATTTCTCAATGTCTCGTTTCTGAGCTTTTACCTTCTCCTCATTCTTTTGCCATCTACCCTTGAATGAACTCCTCTCGCATTTTATCTCAAATACTTCTATCTGATAATTTTTACAAATTTGCCTAAGTCCAGGAATTATACGAGCACAAGTGGGATTGGGGCATATCTCAGTTTTGTCAACTTCATCTGTGAAATCATCTTTGTCCTCAACTATATTCTTTTCTTCAACCACTGAACTCATTATGCAGCTTCTGAAAATTTTGAAAAATCAGCAAAAACGGCAAAATCGGCAATATCACTATTCAAAGAATAGTGTCAGAAACGTAAAACTGAAAAACGGAGGCCTTCGGAGTGGAATTTGGGGGACCAAACGAGCTCCCCTGGACATTAGTCCGGGGTAATTCTGGGGCTCGGTGTCACGAACGTCGTGTTCAAATTTGAGCCTCTAACTCCAAACGAGTCAAAAGTTACGTCCGTTTCCATGAAAGTGTGAAAAACTGACTTTTTGCCGCAAAAGAAGAGTTTCCGATCGTAATCACTGTTCCCGATCGTAAACACCACCGGGTCGTAAACACCTGATCGTAAACTCTCGATTCCGATTGAACTGGATCGTAAACACTGAATCCGATCGAAATAAATCGTAAACAATGATTACGATTCACGTTTCCGGTAAGAAAATGTCGTAAACCCTTGATTACGACCAAGTACAATCGTAAACTCAAACCTCCAAGTCGTAAACACGATTCCGATGAATATCTTCAAGAAATGCAGTCATAAACCTTCAACCAAACCCAGAAAAATGTCGTAAACACACAAGAACACCAGCAGATCAATCGTGAACTCGAAGAACACCTTCAAACACTTCAGAAACCCGAACTTTTTCAGAAAACACTTGAATCCAATATCGTGCGATCCTCGAAACACTCGTTTCTTGGCTCTGATACCAATTGTAGGTCCGAAATCTAACTAAACACACGATATCTAATCACAAACGAGTGCGGAATCCTCGTAAGTGATTGATTCAAGAAGAAAATAGAAGAGAACACAAGAATACGATGATTAAACCAATGAAAACTTGAACTTTGCACACAAGATGAACTTGTCGGGTACAAAACTTGTGATCGTAAACTCCTCTCTCTCGGGTTTACGATCGTGAACACCAGTGCTCCTCTAGAAATCGTAAACTAGCATCCCTAAATGAGGAGGTCAAGTGGTCTATATATAGAACCCCATTGGGTTTACTATTGGGCCCCTTTTTGATCATAAACCCAATAGTAAACCCAAGCCCAATCATAAACTAGCCTACTAATCTAGTTAAACCCTCTAAGCCCAACCCAAACTATTTAATATTACAAGCCTCATAATCTAGCCTTTACAGTACCGAGTGAACATTTTCTTCCTTAGACTTCTCTGAACTCTGATCCTGCTTGTTTAAGAAATTTAGCAATGTCGGTGACAAATTGCAATTCTTAACTTGCCTTTTCAACTCCAAAATCTCCAATTTCAAGTCATTAGTTTTTTGTTGACCATCAAACACCTCTTGTTGTGACTTGATGAATTTTGCATTGAGATCATCATATTCATAAGTTTGTAGCTTCCGGATCTCACATTCAGCATATAATTCTTCAAGCACATTTTCTCTCTTTTGCTTGTAGATCTCAACATCTTTAGTTAACACTTCATTTTTGTCTCTGTAAAGAACATTTTCATCTTGAAGCATAGAGATCTTATTTTGAAGCTTCTCAACGGTCACAGCAGTTTTTGCAATAAGATCAGTAGCCTCTTCATATTTTTGCTGAACCGGATAACTCTTCTCAAACAGATTTTCAAAATCTTGAGCTGCATCTAAAGCTTCAGCTTTTGCTTTTTCACAGTCTTCAGCCAACTTTGCCTTTTCTTTCAAAACATCGTCATTAATATGAACCAACTCATAATACTTCTTTTGAAAATCTTCTAACTCCTTCTTGAGTACAACAATTTCCTCAGTTGATGTTTTAATACTTTGTTCAAACCAATCAATTTTATTGTGTAATTTTACACATGTAAGACATTTAGATTCTTCCACCGTGGAACTATCAGAAACTTTGGGTAATCATCTTGAATCAAAGATGCACTCGAATAAGAATCAGAATCAGTCAGAAGACTATAATCATCATCATGACGAGCAGTCAAAGAAATTGAGATTGGAATATGATTCTTTCAAGCAGTCGAATCTGCATTCCAGGCAAATTCATCTGGATGCCAAAATGTTTCAGACACATCATTAGCAAAAGTAACCGATTTCTTCTCAACTTTATCAACTTCTTTTGGTGAATGAAATACTAAATGTGCATGTTGACCAGTTTTCAATTTATGATCTCCAGAACTTGGACATTCTTGAGCAAAATTTACCATAATTTGAACACTTGTAGCATTTCACTTTTGACTTATCCAAACCAATTTTACCATCCTGATTCAATCGCTTCTTCCCAGTTCTGTTGAAAAATTTCTTCGTTCTTCGAACCAACATTGCATATTGCCAGTTCAGATCCATTTCTTCCAAATGATCATAATCAATTTGATCATAATCTTCATTAGTTAATTCAACATTACTCACATTACCAGTGATAACACCAAAATATGAAGATACCAACGCAAACATCAACGCATTATAATCATCGACAGTTTGAACAGACAATGCACTTTGACTTGAAGAACTAGGAATTGACACAGTACACCCAATAGATGAATAACTTGGAGTTTCCGATTTACCTACCAGAAATGCTGTAGGAGGTGCGGAACTAAGAATATTAGATTTCCCAGCATTCAGAGTGGAATCATTGTTACCATAATACACTGCATGATTTTGAACTTGCTCAGGAAGTGACTTATTTACCTTTAATTCCATATCCCTAGCTTGGATTCTTTGAATTAGATCATTAAAAGACAATTTTGGATAATATTTATCATTAGTGATCATCATCACATAATTTTCCCATTTTTCGGGTAAGGCTTCCATAATCTTTTCTTTACTTTCAGCTTCATCTTTTGTAAGATTCACCAACTTCATGTCACTCATTAAATGAGCAAATCTTGCAATCAGATTTGGAATCGATTCATTTTGATAATGCTTGAAGCTATCAAATTCCTTCTTCAACACCTTTTGTCGACTTTTCTTGTACTGGTCATTGCCTTCACATCTCTTTTCTAGAGCATCCCACAAACTCTTTGCGGTATAGTTGCTTGAAAATTGATGTAGTAAATCAGTAGGCAATGCCATTGTTAAAGTGCCATAAGCCTTTTTCTCAGCTTGACATGCCTTCTTTTGTTCACCGGAAAGCTTCCTTTGAAGAATTGGTTCCCCGTCCTCACCTTTAGGATTGTTGGGCTATATATTAGAGGCATGAACATTAGTTATGGGCTAGATAGTTTTTGGGCTTAATTAGTTTATGTTTAGGCCATGTGGGCCGAATTTATTGTGTTTATGATTGGGCCTTTTATGTTTATGATTGGTCTTAGGGTTTTAGGAAGGGTACTATATAAACCCTAATGTTTATGATCAATGCAAGCATCTCTATACAAGTTTACGATTTTCTCTCTTATCATAGGGTTTACGATTGCTTCAAGTTAGTAGTGTTTTTCATTCAAGATTAGATCTTTATCTTAGATCTAATCTATTTCTTCTACTTGCTTCTTAAATCAATCATATACGAGGATTCCGCACTCGTTTGTGATTAGATATCGTGTTCGTGATCAGATTTCAGACCTACAATTGGTATCAGAGCCAAGAATCAGTGATTCGAGGCTCACACGAAGGGTTGGTTTTTGAAGATTTGAAGGCTATTTTGGTGTTCACGAGATCTGCTACTGCTGTTCATCGAGTTTCCGATTGGTTTATTGGGTTTTGTTGGTGTTTACGACTGAGTTATTTGAAGATCTGCATCGGAATCGTGTTTACGATATCAAGACAGCATTTTTATCGTGTTTACGATCCGGAGTTTGGAGTTTACGATTGTACTGAATCGTAATTGGTGTTTACGATTTTGCTTTACCGGAATCGCTAGTCGTAATCGTAGTTTACGACTGGTTTAATCATAATTGGAGTTTACGATCCCTTCTAATCGGAAACAGGTGTTTATGACTATCGGAGTCGTAATCAGTTATCGTAATTAAGGTTTACGATATTCTCGATCGGATTTGGTGTTTACGATTTTTGCTTGGATCGTAATCGGTGTTCCCGATCGTAATCAGGTGTTTTCGATCGTAATCTAACTTGTTTGGACATTTGGACTTTAGTTTTAGGTTCCCTAAGCTTACGTAATGGATTTCGAACCAAGTATGTATCAGAAGTTGGATTTTGAGATTGGATCCATCACTCGCCCACCTAGACTCACCTCGGCGGATAACTTTCTGGAATGGAAATATAGGTTTGAAAACCACTTGAAGAGTGTTGACCTAACACTTTGGAGAGCAGTAATTCATGGACCATTCACACCTACACACTCAGAAGGAGTTAATGCAGGGAAGGTTAAGACGGAAGATGAGTATGATGATGATGATTGGGAAAGATGCAACAAAGCAGAAAGAGCATTTGCCATCATGACTATGGCACTAACACCAGATATTGCTCAAGGATTTAAGCACTGCAAGACTGCTAAGCAACTCTGGAATGCTTTGGTTGTTGCATATGAAGGAAATCCTGACATAAAGGCAAGTCGTAAGCAAATGCTGAAGCAAAAGTTTAATCTGTTCAACCATGTACAAGGTGAATCCTTTGAAGCACAGGTGCAGAGGTTTGTGTCTCTGATGGCTAAAATGTCCAGCTACAATGTTGAACCAGACAAGGAAGACAAGAATCTGAAACTGTTGAATAGTTTACCCAAATCTTGGAACACCAACATCTCTATCATTAAAGACAACAACAAGCTGAGTGAACTATCTCTTGATGAGTTGATCAACAAACTCAAGTCCAAACTAATTGATGACAAGCAGAGAGAGTTAAACCATATAAGCTCTCTTAGTTTGGCAGGAAAACTGAATCAAGCACTGTTGTCAGAAGATGTGGAGACTAAGCAAGATGGAAAGTCAACTGGGAGTGGACCAAGCTCTGTCGCAAAGTCAACTGCTTTTGTGGCACAACCTCAAGGAAGTTCAAGTGGAGGCGTCAACCCTGATGCTACAAATGATCCCAATTTTGCTCTCGGTATGGGTTTTATGAACAGTTACCATGCTCTCATGGCCGGAACTCTTGTGCCTACTGATATGTTATCAGGTGAGCTAAACCAGATAAATCCTGAAGATGTAGAGATGTTAGATGTGTCATGGCAGATGGCTATGGCGGTCTTCAGAGCAAAGAAGTTCATGGCAAAGACAGGGAGACATGTGTGGAAAGATCAAGACAAGATCAGGATGGGGTTTGACAAAAGCAAGCTGAGGTGCTACAACTGTGACGAGTATGGGCATTTCGCAAGAGAGTGCAGCAAGCCGAAGAGAGAAAGGGGAGAAGAAAGGAAAGCAGGTGAAGGAAAGGGAGAGGCAAAGGCATTGGTTGTTCAGGAAGGTGGTGGTTATGATTGGACACCTCAGTTGAAAGAGTTTAGCATGTCTCATGCAATGATTGTTGCTATGGAAAGGGATGAGGATGAAGAGCATGCATTTGTTGTGACTGATGAAGAAAAAGCTGAAGAGGATCTGGTGGAAGATAAGGAAGCCTTTGCAGCTGAAGTTGATAACCTCAAGGTATGTTCTGATCCTACTTGTGCTCGCATAATTCCTGGACTTAGATAAATATGTAAAAATTATGAGATAGAATTGTTTGAGATTAAGTGTGAAAGGAGCTCATTTAAGGGTAGATGGCTAAATAATGAGGAGAAGGTTAAAGCACAAAAGCTAGACATAGTAAAATATCAAAAACTGGCAACTGAGAAAACTCTCCTGTATGACAATGCTAAGTTAGAAATAGCTGAGCTTAGGAATCAGGTAGATGAGATCACACATAAGTACAATGAGTTGCAGGTTAAATTTGATGTGAATCAAACGAAAAGAAAAAGAATGTTTGAGGCTAGAAAATCTTTGAACTCCTGTATAACTGATGTTAGAATGGGAAAGGACAAGGGTGGAATAGGAATTAGTTTCCCAGACAAGGGCAAGAACAATGTTCCTCAAGATAACTCTAGAGATATAATAGGAATAATCTTTGAGGAGGATCAGATAGACAGATCTGAATCAGGAACACATGAGATAGGACCTCCCTTAGATAGTGTTCTGGTAGGAGTGACACCTTTGACCCCTCAGGAAATAGAAAATGAGAAACACATGTCTTATGGGTTGGGTAATCAGGATAAAATTGTGACAGACACTTGTGAATCAAGTACTTCCTAGGAGTCAATAAACAATGATGTTGGACCTGCTGATAGTTTTGTTTCATGTGCAGATGAAGTAGGTATTAAAGATGTATCTGGGAAGGATGCAGAATGTTTGAGAGTTAAACAGTGTCATGTGTCGAGTAGTGTAGTTTCTGATTTACCTAAAGATGATGTACGGGCATCAGTGTCTGAATTGAATGAGTCTAGGTCTTTGCAATTAGTTGTGTCCAAGTCATTAAAACATGTTTCAAATTCTAGTAATGCAATTCATGGTTTTAAAATTCGTGTGCCTAACACTAAAGTAGGACGTGAGAATAAACCCAAAGACTTTGTAGCTTATCCTCAGGTTGTGTCGGCTTTTAATAGAACAAACAAGTCTAAATCAGAACAATTTTGTTTAATCACACAACCTGAAAAGGATACAAAACATGTTATACACAAATGGGATGATAAACCAGAGTGGAAGTCGTCTTACCCAAGACGTTCATGTTTGTGTAGTCATGTAAATGGGCCTAGACCTACGAACTGTTTTCAATGTGGAAAACCAGGACATTTTGCTGCAAATTGCTTAAATAGACCGTATCAACCATACTGTCCGCAAAACCCACGGACCAGTATGTTGCAGAAAATGATGGCAGGAGAAAACGAAAACCAGAAACAACAAGCTTTGTCTCAGGGGAAGCAGAGTTTATAACCAATGAAGACTCAACAGTCTAAGGTTTTGAACATAAAAGCTCCAGTGACAAAGCATGTTGAAGAAAAGTGGAATGTGACTAGACCTCCAATCTCATCTTACAAACCTAAGGGAGTTTATCAAAGAAAAGACAAAATGAAACAAGAATTTGGTGAGAGGCAAATGCCTAAAGTCAAACATGTTGTTAAACCTAAGGGCAAATCAGTAATTGAAAAAACAAAAGATGTCACTCAAACGAAACAATTGGTTTATACAAAATTAAAACTTGAGTGGACACCTGTTGTCAAGCCAAAAGGTAAAAAGGTCACATCTCCACCAAAGAAACTTTCACCTGCAAAGAACTCAATAAATAGTTCTAAATCTCAAAAACAACCTAATTGGAGACCAAAAGTCAACATTCAAAATGTGAATGTATCTGAACCAAAACCAGAAATGGTCCTTCAAATGGTTAATTACACTGACTCCAAAGGAGTGCCCAGATCTGTTATGGCCTGGGTACCTGAATCTCACTGATTTCTGGTTTTTGTAGGGACAGCCAAGTAGATCTATCAACAATCTCTGGTACGTTGATAGCGGTTGCTCCCGACACATGACCGGAGACTTATCCCTTTTGGAAGAGGTACAAGACTTCAATGGCGGAGGAGTATCTTTTGCAGGTGGGATAGGTGGAAGAATCAGTAAGAAAGGGGTAGTGAAGAGTGGAAGTTTGACTTTTTCTGACGTGCACTACATGGAGGAATTATCTCACAGCTTGCTCAGTGTGTCAACAAGAAGGAATGCATCATCCTGAAGCCAGGTGTCAAAATTCCAGAGGAGTGCATCTTGATGCGTACTCCAAGAAGAGGAAATTCTTATCAGCCGAATTTGGGCAAACCTCCAACTACTGAAGAAGCCTGTCTTATCTCCAAGCAGAATGAGAATCTAGCGTTATTATGGCATCGTCGCCTGGGGCATGCTAATATGAAGAATCTGTCTAAGCTGGCTAAAGGAGAGCACGTCAGAAACTAACCAATCAAAGATTTATCGTCTGTGGAGAAATGTGTGGCTTGTGCTAAGGGGAAGCAGCACAAGTTGCCACACCGTCTAAAGGTTGCAAATTCTGTCTCATCTGTTCTTCAACTCTTACATATGGATCTTTTTGGTCCCATGCAGGTACAAAGCATCAGCAAGTTTTCTTACTGTCTCGTGATAGTGGATGACTACTCACGATTCACTTGGGTCTTCTTTTTATCGAACAAGTACGAAACTCCGGCCCTTGTGAAACAGTTCGTCACACTTATAGAAAACCAGCTGAACAAGAGAGTGAAGGGTATAAGATCTGACAATGGGACTGAATTCAAGAATGCAGAGTTGAACATGTTCTGCGGTGAGAATGGTATTGAAAGGCAGTTCAGTGCTCCCTACACACCACAACAGAATGGAGTTGCAGAAAGAAGGAATAGGACACTCATTGAAGCAGCAAGAACAATGATGTGTGAAGCCAAACTACCAATCTTCTTTTGGACTGAAGCGGTGAATACAGCTTGTTATGTGCAGAATAGAGTACTTCTGAACAAGCGACATGAGCAGACTCCATACCAGATTGTTTATGGGGAGAAGCCGAGAGTGGGATACTTCAAGACCTTCGGGTGTCCATGCACGGTGCTAATTCAGTCCGATGTAGGGAAATTCGAAGCTAAAGCTGATGAGTGCTATTTTGTCGGTTACTCAGCAAATAGTGCTTATCGCGTGTATAATAAAACCACCAAATTGATTATCGATGCTTTTGATGTGGATTGGATGGAAGATAATCCAACCGATGCGGGTACTGGACCAGATTGGATCTTTGACTACGGGTCACTGTTTGAAGGTTTCAACTTCTCCAATGTTTTTCACAATCTGGGAGAAGAAGAAGATATCATTGCTCCTAGTTCAGAAGTGAGGCCACATGTGGAAAGAGCATCAGCTGAGACTTCACGGAATTCTAATGCAAATATTCCAGAATGTTCAGGAACACATAATGCTCCAGTGGATTCTCAAGGACCAGGTATGTCTGATAATATTATTAATACTAACCTGCCTGTTACTGTTTCAGTGCCTGATGTCCAAGTGAGTAGAATAAACAGAGATCATCCACTCAGCAACGTGGTTGGGCTAGTGACAGAAGGAGTCACTACTAGAAGCCGCATGGGAAACATTAACTTCTGCATGTAATCCTGTTTCATTTCCCAGATTGAGCCTCCTAATGTGATGGTTGCTCTCAAAGATCCAAGTTGGATGGAGGCCATGCACAATGAATTGAATCAGTTCTCAAAGCTGGGAGTGTGGCGACTTGTGAAGAGGCCAGAAGACAAGAAGGTTATTCCTACGAGGTGGTTATATAAGAACAAAAAGGATGACACAGGAATAATTGTCAGAAACAAGGCGAGATTGATAGTACAGGGGCACAGGCAAGTTCATGGGATTGACTATGATGAGGTATACGCTCCGGTGGCAAGATTGGAAGCAATTCGGATCTTTCTTGCTGTGGCAACGTATATCAATTTTACGGTGCATCAGATGGATGTGAAGACTGCCTTCCTTTATGCAGAGATGAATGAAGAAGTTTATGTAACTCAACCACTAGGGTTCATAGATGAGGAAAATCCAGACCATGTTTATCTGCTGGATAAAGCCTTGTATGGTTTGCATCAAGCTCCGCACACCTGGTATGAAACTCTGCCCAATCACTTGGTGGAGAATGGATACACAAGAGGAGTTGTTGATCAAACGTTGTTTAGAAAGAGGGTGAAGGAGGACATAATCATGGTGCAAGTTTATGTAGATGACATTATCTACGGGTCAACAAACGAGGATTGTGCACTGAATTTGAAGAGATTATGAGGAAGAAGTTTGAAATGAGTGACCAAGGGGAGATGAGTTTCTTTCTTGCATTACAAGTAAAACAGGATGAATCTGGAATTCTTATTCATCAGGCAAAGTATGTGAATGAGATTCTGGAGAAATTCAAGATGTAGGATTGCAAGCCCATTTCCACTCCCATGGCATCCAGACCACTTTTGTCAGCTGATCTCAATGGGGAATCAGTGAGTGAATTCCATTATCGGTCGATGATTGGATCACTTATGTACTTGACAGCCAGCAGCCCAGACATCATGCATGCAGTTTGTGTGTGTGCACGCTATCAGGCTAATCCTAAACTTTCACACTTATCTGTTGTTAAGCGTATCTTTAGGTATCTGAAGGGCAAGCCTAGGCTTGGTCTTTGGTACCCAAAGAACACTGATTTTCAATTGTATGCTTTTACTGACAGTGATTATGGAGGTAGTGACCTTGACAGGAAATCTACAACTGGAGGATGTCAGTACCTGGGAGACAGGCTCATTTCTTGGCAGAGCAAAAAGCAGAATACCGTATCAAAATCAACTGCCGAAGCTAAATACGTGGCAGCATCTGCCGGAAGCTCACAGGTAGTATGGATACAAATTCAGCTCACAGATTACGGTATGGAATTCGTTAACACTCCTATCTTTTGTGATAACGCTGCTGCTCTGGAAATTGTCAAAAACCCCGTCCAACATTCCAAAACCAAGCATATAGACATAAAGGTACATTTTATTCGTGATTGCTATGATCGGGAGTTAATTCAGCTTCAAAAGGTAAGCTCCGATCAGAATGTTTCGGACATTTTTACAAAACCCCTTCCTCGTCCAAATTTTGAATCATGTGTTGAAGGCCTAAAGATGATTGCCTTCTAGGAATGATCTGATCATTTTGTTTTTGTACAAAGTCTGTGTTAATTAATTTAAAAAAAAATGAAAAATGTCTGAAAAACTGAGTCTTATTTCAAAAGTCTCACAAAAACAGGGGAAGAAATGGTGCTGGTTGAACTGAAAAGTTTTTATGATGTCTTTTGATAGGACGTACAAAAAAAAAACTGTTCAAAGACGGTTGGAGACTGACACGTGTAAGGCTGATGTGAAAGATTGCTCAAAGATGATATGTCGGTAAGCTCAACCAAAACTATGACCATCTATGTAAGTGCAGTGATCTTAAACTCTATAAATGTTTAGATTCCCATCCTAGTCTACATGGTTTAAAAAACTGAGTCCCGGCAAAAATGGGTTGAGAGTGGTATTTACCTAGTATTCACTCTCTCACACGCCATGCTTATACTGTATATGATAACACCACAGGAAAGAAAAAGAAAAAGAATTCAAAAAAAATGAAATAGTGTGAAAAAGAAAAGGAAAAAGAAAAGAAAAGAAAATAAAATTATTCTGTTGGTCTTCTCTGCGTGCTTATGCGGCCGACCTGATCACCAACTGATAATTCATGAAAATAGAAATAAGTGGTAGTCAAAGCAGTGTTGCATGGTTCCTCAAGTTGGGGGTTTGTGAATCCTCAATAAACTCTGAGGTTGGGTAGGTTTTGCTATGAAAAATTGGGTGTGGGGACGGTTAAACATATCGGTAAAATTGTACCATATTTAAGCACTTTACTGGATGTGAGTTTATGTGTTCAAATCACCTGGCAATTGTCTAGAGCGTCAAGTAACGGAAGCTGAAAAGGGTTCCTCAGTCAAAGACTCGTCTGATATTATCTGTGAAAATTTATCAGCACTAGGCAAGTAAATATTCAATTTTTGTGGTAAGTTTGTAAATGTTTCAATTTGGGGCTTTTATCTGTTTTAATTTTTTAATTTTTATGATCATGATCAGATACTCGGGGTATGAGTCTGAGGGGAAGTTTTGTAATTTCTCAAAGGTCAAAATTATCAAGTTTTATGAGAATTATCATTGTTTGTTAAAGTTTGGGGTGAACTTTGAATGTTTTTGAAAGTTTGAAGGGGCCAAAATGTAAATTTTTATGTTAAAACCCTTGTTTCCGGTTTCTATGCCTCATTTACGATTCAACCCTCATCTCTCTCATCTGTGTTTACGACCACCGCCGAGAAAAACCTAAAACTCACCGGAAACTTGTTTCCAACCACCTCCGGCCGATCGCTGTGAAATCCGAGCACAGCATCACCCTCGCCATCGTTTTCCGACCAAGAACCACTTCACAATCAACTGTTTCGTTTCTATTTCATCCATTCATTCACGGGTTTAGTGTTTTGAGCCCTAAATCGCGATTGTTCACAGTTTCTACTGTTTTCGAGTCGTTTCTTCGTGTGTTGAAGTCGGATTTGTGTTAGAAACCCATAAAAGGTAGTGCTATGAGTTTTGTTTACATATTTGAGGTGTGTTAATATGTTTCCAAGAAATTGTAGGTTCAATCATGGCGGATTTTGCGTTTACGATTGGCTCGAGGTTGAAGATGACGATTCGTGGTTACGATCGGTGCTCACGATCGGTGTTCATGATCGGTGTTCACGATTGATGATTACGATTCTCATTTACGACATTCGGTGTTTACGATCGGGCTTAGGTCTTATTAGAGTGTTCACGATTGGGCTATGTGATTACGATTGGACCAAATTCAAACCCTGTCGTGAACTCGTTTGTTGAATCGTAAACTCGTTTTTGAGATCGTAAACCTATATATTGAATCGTAAACGCACTTATATGAGACTTAAAATCTTAAAGACTTAACATTTTTGAAATCTTATTTAACTTAAGATTAAAATTAATGGTGTTTGTGAGCATGTGTTTAATTCAAAATATTTTCCCTAAAGTTTAAATTGAAATTTTTGTGATCTTGAAAAGTAAAAAATTTGATCTTCAATTGAACTTCGTCAAGGGTTAATAAACTTAATTGCTCTTTAACAAACAAGTCTGATACATATGTTTTGTCTTTCTCAGATGGCAGACGAGATGCTCGACGAAGAGATTAAATTTGAACCAGATCATTGCATTCCAGCATATCTTGAAGATCCTCCGGAGAAGCATATGGAACTATTTTATTCTCTGGTGGCAGGGATGAATGTTTGCAAAATCAACCATGCGCTGAGGACAAGTGTGCTAATTGACGAGCAACTTGTGAGAGAGTTCTGGGGGACAGCTAGAGCCAGTGCAGACAAGACACAGATCTCAGCTACTATTCAGAACAGGCTGATTGTAATTCTGGAGGAAGATATAAGGAAAGGGCTAAACATCAATGATCGTGCTATCGATCCGATTGAATATCCAAAGGAAGCTGTTTTGACGGGTGCTCAATCCATGGGATATGAAGGAAAATTCCCGCCTATCTATAAGAAGCTGTTGCCACATTACTGGAGGTGCCTGGCTCATTACATGCAGAAATCTTTTCTCGGCAAAAGAACAAGCTTCGATCAGCTCAACAAGCTACATGGAACTGCATTCGTCGCATTGGCCTTGGATTGGAACTTTAACTTCTCCAAGATGATGTTACTTGACTGGATAGGCAATGCGGACCTGAGCGCACGTGAACAGTTACTGATGACTGATGTGCTCGGAACGACACTAAAAACACTAATAGAATAGACCTAAACCTAGACCTAAGACACACCTAAATTTTACCGAAATAACCTAAACCGAACCGAACCCTAAGGCAGTGAACCTGTCGGATTATAGTAAAGCTAAGGTAAGACCGGAATATCGAACCTAGGACACTTTAATAACAAGACTTAACCTAGACCTAGAAAATGGAGATACTGAGAAATTTGGGATTGAGATTTGATTTGACTTACTAACTTAACGACCAACTAACAACCGAAAACAGGACAACCTTGGAAAAACCAGAAGAGAGAAGAGTATCACCTAGACCCTGGAATCCTACTTAGCACCTACAACTTCACTCAGCTTTGATTGATCTTATGGTGGCTAGTTCACCTTTTAAGTCCTTCCTAGCTACACTTCTAACGCTCGAACAGGAGTTCACCTTTTGAGTACGTCCTACCTCAACTACATCTAACCACCTCTGAACCTAATCTCGGGCACCTTAGACCTAGCAGGAGCTACCAATAACTACCATTGACTGACACGGAATACCAAGCTAATCAAAACCCTAGGACACTTCCTTTTGAGACAATGCAACCCTAGAACTTTAACCAACCCAACTACCCGACAATTCTTTACCTTGTGAGTCTCAGAAAAGGCAGCACATTACAAGCAAAATAACAATTATCTATCAATGCAATAGTCAAGGACAAACCCTAAACCAATCTATCGCAATTAACCCTAAAGGCAACTACTTTAGATAATCTACCTAAACCGAAAGACATTCGCGGGTAAATTAAGCATCAACAATCAATTACTAATCTGATCATAACACACACATGCATCAACTATGGCAATCATTGGAGTTTAATAAAAGCATAACATCAATCAATCCACCAAAAACCGAATAAAGTTGTGAATACTAAATAGTCATCCAATTGGGTCTAGGCAATACAAGCAAATTAGCCTACCATCATGTTCAATGCAGAAAACACAATAAAAATCATGTCTTTAACATAAAGCATAACTGAGTCTAGAGTTTAAACAAGAAATAAGGAAAACCAGATGAATCGATGATGATTGAATGATTGATTCTTGATCCCCTGATGATTCTCCTCGTTCCCAGCTCTCTCTGGTCTCTAAAAATCGCCTCTGGTTCGTCCTCTGCCGTCTGGAAGTCGTGGAATGACGAATTGAAACCCTAAAGACGAATTTATAAGTCGAATCCTTTTTCTGCGGGTTTTAGACCTCCAAGCGTATCGCTTGGAGACCTTACACTTGGGCGCGATACGTCTACAGACCACTAGGCGACAAATTAGTCGGCTTTAGCCGACTTTGACTTTTCTTGACCAGCCTTTCCTCGCGTATCGCCTAGAAACCATCAAGTCCCAAGCGATACGCCTGGGACATCTTGTTCAGCATTTTTCTTTTGTTTTCTCTATAATCCTCTCTTCTTCAAACATGGCCTCGGGATTCAATCAAACTCCTACAAAACATATAAAACACATAACTAAAACCCAAAGACACAAACTTTACTAAAAACAATTAAAACTAAAGACGAACCGACCCAATTTAACTCAAATACATAACAAAAGACTTAGGAAAACCGGATGTGTTTGCAACACATCAAACATCCCCACACTGACTCTTTTTTCGTCCTCGAAAAATACTGCAATGGAATCATAACCAGGAACTTGACTTCTAAACATTTAACATTTACATTTAACAAACCTCCATACAATTCCACATTCCAAAATGTACTAACACACTAACTACGATTGCCGATATTTCTATCCGACTAAACCCAACCACCAACCTTTTCTTTCGCCCCCATGTGTTTATAAAATTACCAGATATAAGTTCAGTCGGCTATGGATCCCACTAAAGAAAGTTCTAGTTCAACCTACTACCGAATCATATTCAGTCAAAGCAAAGGGTAATAATGATTTATATTTATATATTTTTTCCAACCCCCCTTAAACCAGATACTAAGATGTCCAAAGAATAACTAATTATTTATATGCAAATTATTGAGCATTTATTCTCTAAGCTATCATTTTTCTCTCTTTTTTTTTTCTTTTCTCATTTTTTTTTTTAATTGGTTACTTTTACCTAACTTACCAACGCACATCATCAGAGGCACTCTTTCACAAGGTCTTACCCCCGAAATCATACGTGAGTATTTTGCCCGCGAGATTCGGAACATAATCAGAGGTACTTACCACGGGATACTGTCCTTAGTTTGTACATGAGTATTCTGCCCCTTCACTCTAATTCATTAACCAAATTATTAACTACATGCTCATTTGAAATTCTAAGGACATAGGAGTATCTAGCCTAAAGCAGTCTCTTTCCTCCTAATCATCAGGTTCAGAATCCCTATCACTCCTAAAATGGAAACCCACGAGCAGACTGATTAGCATATTTATACAACAATAAACACACAGGCTATTTAAGCTACTCCTAGGTCAGCTGGGCCTACCAACACATCATAGACTAGTAATGTTTTCCATTCAACCATACTTAACACATTTCCCTAATTATTGACCTTAAGTCATTATTTTAACATTCAAGCACAAATTAGAAAATCAATTCCCAATTTTACCTATCATTTTCCATTTAATTGCAGCCAGAATCTCGGACATTTTTGAACAACTTTTTCAATTTTTTTACTAAAAATAAATAACTGACTCAATACGCAAGTATCCCATCCCCACACTTGAATTACATATTGCCCTCAATGTGGAATGGAACAAAAATAAAGCAGAAAATAAAAGCACGAAAAAGCACTACTAGAAATAACCCCTTCCTTGACGCGCGAACAATGACACTCAGAAATTTATGACGCGCAAAAACAAGCGTCATAAAAAAAGCTGTCGTATTTAATAAAATTTAACAAAATTCTATGGTTAGATGACGCGCATTTTTGCGCGTCATTAAAATTGTGTCATTTGAAAAAGAAAATGAAAACACGGAGGACAGAATCTATGCGCGCGTCAAGCCTAAAAATAATTCCGTCGTTTTTTAATTTTCCTGCCAAAATGAAAAGTCATGGATATAGCCCGCCTCTTTCTACACTTAGGGTTTTTTCATCTTCTTTTCCTCAAAAACACACCTCCCGCTCCCTTTCACCAGTTGAAGACGACTTTGCCCTAAATTTTCATTTTTAAGCCACCGAACCCAAGCGACGATTTCTCCTACCCCGTTGGTGCGCCGACACTCCTTCCACCGCCGGGATTTAAGCCAATTCCGACTCCTCCACTCGATTTTGTTCAGCCGATTCAACAAATTTCTGTTGTCGATCCGTCGCTTGATAGGTCTCCGATTGAAGATTGGTCTCCGATTGAAGATGTGTGTAATTTTGTTCAACCCAGATGTGGCGATTTCTGATGATAGGTCTCCGATTGATGTGGCGATTTGTTCAACCCAGATGTGGTGATTTCTGATGATAGCCACTTAGGAATTCTTCCATGTAAGTCTTCTTGTGCAAGGTTGTCGCTGCTTCATGCCTTATCGCTATAGCTTCGGCATTTCTTCCCCTTCATAAACCCTAATATCACTAGTTTCTTCCGATCTTATCTGAAGTTTTCTTTTCTTCCCTTATATAAACCCTAATATCGCTAGCTTACGATTTTAGACTAATTTAATTCGTGGAGTGTTAATTTACAATTGATTATGAAGTCTAAAGTAATTTTGAATCCCAATTTTGTTGGTGAAGATGAACAAATCAGGGTTAAATTAGGAGCCCTAATAAGATGTATATATTAACCGGATCTTCAATTCAATGGCTTGATTTTGATTTTTATGGGAGAAAGACGATAGTCAAGGACTTAATATGATCTATGTTTTTGTTCATTGGACTTAATATGTGGCTGTAGCTAACAGCAGGTTCCTTTTTTCACTTGTTTTCTCAATTAACAGTTCCCATGCTCCTGAATGCATGTTTTGAGTAAATTAGGTAGCTAACACTAGAAATGAAAGTCCATCATGTAGATGTTTAGTTGTATTGTTTGAGAAAGAAAAGAAACCTACTTTGATTGTTTGGTTGGGTTAATTTTGTTTTAATGATACATTTGATATCCTCTAAAATTGTTTTGACTATAACAATTAACTGTTTGTTTGAAACTGTTCCAAAGCCAGATTCAACACATCCATTGCTAAAAACCATTTGGAATACTTGCTTAAATTGGGATACATGAAACCGATATTACAATCCATGTTTTGAATACTTGGATCACCTATGTACACACCATACCTGTTTTTATAATTATATTTCACTTAATTCAACTATCCATGTTATTTTTCTCAAGTCATCCAAATACTAAATAGAAAATGGTTAAACTTTAATTTAGGTGGCCCCAAAGTTCAAATCGAATGAAAGAGAGGGTTGGTGTTGTACCTGCAACACGTGATTTAATGGTGACTCAAAAAGAAGCCAATCTAAGCCTAAAAGGATTATGTGCAAGGAATCAGTGCCCCAGTTATTGGTGCAGCAGCAGGTATATGTCTGCTCTATATATATCTTTGAAATTATGAAAGTAATAGTTATGTTTTAGGAGGTGCATAACAGTTGAGCATTTTCTGTTTAATGAGTTCAAAACCTTTTTTTTTTTTGCATCTTTTGTAGTTTAATGAAGTTTTATTAATTTTATGTATACTAACAGTTACATGTTCTTTGATATGTACAAAGTGGATTTAGCAGATTTAATTTTAAGTGCTGTTTTGTTCTTAGAAGTCACCCCAGAAAGGCTGGTCGCATGAGTAATAATAGCCAGAAAGGACATGACGCATAATTCAATCTACCCAAACTTCCTTACGACGCAAGTCCAGCAGAATGAAAGGACCATGGAATAGTTCGCTGGTTTTAACATTGAGGTATGTCTAATATCTAGTGTCATATCTACTGTTTATTAGTAAAAGCAAAACACAGGTCTGAACAGATTGCTTCGCAAAAGTTATTTGTTTCTTGTTGAGCTGCTATACTGTTTGATTTAGTCATCACTGATATGTACTTATGTATAAATCACGTGTAATCTGGACTTTTGGTCAAGTGATACTGAGATATTGATAAACACATAATATTGTAGACAGATATATTGAATTTAAGGTGGTCTGTTAGCTTAACTTGGTTGAATTTTTTTAGGACTTCCACATCAATAAAGGAAACTTGCTTGCCATTTCTTATTACCATTAAAATGTTACTCTTAAATTTACTTATTGGAGGTTGTAATATTTTTTCCATCACTTCTGTTATTGAATCTGTTTGTTTGTTTTCTTTTCTGGAATGCTGGTTCTGATCTTTAGTTGCTTAAGGTGGGTTTGTTTACAAGGATTTTTTTGGTTCTGTTGGGTTGAATTGTTGCAGCTCACTACTGTTTCTATGCTTTGCTTTGTTCAGTTGTTCAGAGGTGGAGAACTATACCTTTTGAAGTTAATAGGAATGTAGAAACCATTAGTTATCCTCCAAAGCATTGTAGGGATTTCTTTGTTTCTTCTGATGCAGGTACCATCAGTTGCTACTGCCCTTCTTCAAGTTCAGGTTGCTATTTTCATCTTCCATTACTTCATTAACATAATTGGCTTACCTTCAGAGGTTAACATTTACTCATACTTTTATTCCAACATTTTCTATGATAGAGTGCTAGCTATTCATTTACAAACACTTACAGCAGAAAGATAGAAGCTTGATACATTTTTCTTGATTTTTACTATTTACACATCATTGAATTTGCAGAAAGTGATGCAGGCAACTTCAACAACAGTGTTGCTGGGCAACAGGTTAGTGTCATCAGGTTTTGATGTTGGGGCTGATTCTAGGACCCAATCTTATGCTGGTGTTGTCAAAGAACGTAATGTGGATGGAAGTGTTGGTTTGGCTACTGTTGCGGGGCTTAATTCAGGTGACTACAAATCTGCCAAACACATATGATGGGTATGTACATCTTTACTATATGCATGCAAGTTGAAACAGTTGTCTTGTTGTCTTTGATTAGTTGACTCATAATGAGAATCCAAAATTTATTAGTATATTAGTATCTAGAATTTAATAAACCTGACAAATATCGATTGTTATATAATACGGTCGAATAATCTTTTTAAATAACACTGCCGCCAAGTATATTGGATTCCAAAATCCCCACCCAGATTCAAGGATATTATCTGGTAAGCCAGTCTCTCATTCTGAACAGGTCGTGCTTTGATTCACATAAAAAAAACAGACCCATTTGGTAACTTAATATGGGTCGATTTTGCAGGGCAGATCTGGGAAGCTGATATGATGATGGATCTTAAATATCCAATGAAGGAAAAGACCATCCCCTTGTTGACAGTACCAGTGAGTTTTTATTTTATTTATTTATTTTTTTTTTTCATTGGTGCACATCAATAATGGTCAGGAGTGTTATATATGGGCTACATGATTTCAAGCTACTGCAGTTTTAGTCAAGAGTTCATGAGATTAAATCCATCTGATGGGTATGAATTTGAGAGATTAGCATAGATCTGGCTTTAAACTAGAATGCTTCTCTAGTTCAACTAATTTCCTGTTCAATATAATTTGGTGTTCATTTTATAATATCTAAGTACCGTCTTTATGTGTTTGTCTATTTGCATGTAGAATGGAGTTGCTCCTACTAAACGTAAAGATTTACCGGATGGAGTTGCTGCTACTAAACTTGAGGTTAATATGTTGATAGGGTGATTGAGTATTGTGACCGGGTCTTGAGATAGATTTTGGAGTAATGTTTGTTATATATATTAAATGCACTGTTGTATATATGAAATGCATCGTTTTGTTATAAATCTATTTTATTTTGTATAATGTGGAAATTAGTGATTTTAGAAAAAGTATTTTTTTTTTAATCAGAAAATTAAATTCTTGACGCGCAAAAATGCGTGTCATAATAATATTTATGACAGGGGCTTCCTTGACGCCCATTTATGACGCGCAATGCGCGTCATAAAATGCGTGTCATCGTTTGCGCGTCATAAACGGGATGAAGCGCATTTTGCGCGTCAAGATGATTCTTGACCCTGCCTTCCTTGACGCTTTTTTGCGCGTCATCTGGACCCTTTCTTGACGCGCAAAAAGCGTCAAGAAAGGCCATTTTTGTAGTAGTGAAGAAAACTAAATAAAACAAAAAAAAAATAAAACAAGATAAATTGAAACGTGTTCACCTGGAACTCCAGAGACTCAGCACATCAGCCGCAGACGAACCACCACAAACTCGGTAAACAGAAATAATAAATAGAAATTAAAATTAAAGATTTCTGAAATACCTCCTCCAGGCGTATCGTCTACATCTATGCATCTCCCAGGCGATGCGCCTGGAACTACATACAACCGGCCCCGCTTCAAGATGCAAGCGTATCGCCTATAACCTACCAACCTCCAGGCGATACGCTTGGAACGCGATTTCCAGAGAATTTTGAGCTTATTGCCTCAAAAATTTTCTATCTCTTTTTCTCCACAGCAGGCCAATGGTCGAAATTTGCAGCAAAAACCTGCACTTTTGACCTGCACAACTCACCTATGCCAATTCCTGAATCTCCAAAATACCCTGCAAACACTGAAAAACACAAAACGAAAAGACGCAAAGTGCACAAAAACTAAAAAATGCAGAAATTAAAAGACACCAATACAATAATATACAACCCGGACACTAGATCAATCAGCACAAAACAGAAAAACAACCTCCCAAACCATCCGGAGGCTTTGATTTCACATCCTTGATCACAAAACTACCGGTTTTCACCCGGTTTCTATCCTGCCAATTACCTACCAACTTCCTAACCCATAAAGCAACTAACTTTAGCAAATGAAACAATTGTTTAACTTTCCAATGCTTGTACCGACCTGGAAGAAACTTAACTTTTTCTAGAAAACTCAACTCCGGGTCATTCTCACCAACAAGCAAAGCTAACCTCCCCACACTTGGATTCAGCACAATCCTATCATCGAACTCACCTATATCACTCAGTGTGGCTCTCCTACAACCATTCTCAACTACCAAATATTCTCCAACCACTAACTCATCTCCGGGTTCTACTAACGGGTCAAAATGCTCATGCTTATCACTTAACTCATCTAACCCCCCGGGATCTTCCCCACACTTATCCTCAACTATCGGTTCTACTTCCAACCTATTCCCAACTACCAAATCCTCACCAGTGACATAACTAACACAACTATCCACCATAGACATGAAAGATCCTAGAAAGTACACGGACTCGTGGTTCTTGTCACTCGACCTACCAACCTTAAACTCAACCGACTCATCCTCAACCCTCAGAGTGATGGTGCCCGCAAAAACATCAACTAACGCTCGGGCAGTCCTAAGGAAAGGCCTACCTAAAATCAAAGGGCAACTAGCATCATATGCACTGTCAACTATCACAAAGTCTATAGGGAACAAATAAATTATCAATTTGAACAAGTACATTTTCCACTATTCCTTTGGGCCTAACAACCGACTTATCTGCTAAAGAAATTGTCATCCTAGTCGACTCTAAATCGCCTAATCCTAGGTGCATGAAAACAGAATATGGCATAACATTAATACTAGCACCTAAATCAGCTAAAGCACGTGTAACAGAAGAATCACCAAAAGAGCAAGGAATTGTAAAAGTCCCTGGATCATTAAGTTTCTCAGGCAATTTATTCTGTACTATTGCAGAGCATTGGGCATCAAGTGTAACATCAGATAAAGCTTCAAGCTTCTTTTTATTTGTTAACATGTCTTTTAAAAATTTAGCATACTTAGGCATTTGTTTTATAACATCAGTGAAAGGTAATGTAACCCTAAGTTACTTAAGAAGCTCTAAAAACTTGCCCATATTCACGCGCGCTCTTTTGTTGAATCAACCTCTCAGGATAAGGCACCTGCTTCAAATCATCGGCCGTGATCGGCTGAGGTGCAAAACGAACTCTTTTCTTCTCTCTCACCGCCGCCCACTTCAGCGGCTTCTCTCCAACCGATGATCTCTTCACTCCCTCAACCTCGACGTTTCGTGCGGTACTTGCTGGCGTAACGCTCTCATGCACCCTCCCGTCAGGCATTTCTAACACTATCTCCTCATCAACCGGCTCCTCATCAACAACCGCCGGTGATGGACTCTGAACGACTCTCCCGTTCCTAGTAGTGATGGCATTGACGTTGGTATTGGGATTCTTGTAAGTACTACCAGAAAATTGACCTCCACGGGAATTAAGTTCCTTCAGCTGCTTCGCGATATCTCCCACCGACCTCTGCAAAATCCAGGAACGAAGCTTGTTGATTTCTCAGTAACGTGTCATGCTCAGCTAGCTTCTTCTGTGTTCCTTCATCTCTCGCCACAATCTGCTGCAGGATCTGGGTCTGGTTAGCCATAAGCTCCCTAATCTCCTTTAAACCAGGCCCGTCATCTCCTTCACCATAGTTATTCCTTGGTGGAAAACCAGGTGGGTTACCTCCCTCTCGCCATCCTGAATTCTGGCCACTCCTCCACCAAGACTGGAAAGAATTACCGAACTGGTTTCGGTTTCTAATGTAATCCACCTGCTCAGCGGGAGCAAGCGGGCAGTCTCGGGTGTCATGAGTGCCTCTACACAGCTCACATTTGGCTTTGATATGGAGTTTGATTTCTTCTAAAGCTTTATAAATATTCTCTAACTCCCTAGGCGGCATAGTCTCTGAGCCAATGTGATTGACACCCCGGGTAGATGTAGATGGTGCGAGTGATCTAGTCGGGGCCAAGGTGGCTCTCCGACCTCCGGGTGCCTGCTGTTCAGCAAGTGCAAAGCTCTCAAATAATGATTTGCATTCATCCACAGTGAGCTTTTCCATCATATGCACTCCAGCCGAAATATTGAAATCCTTCTGAACAGAATAAGGAAGTCCATTATAGAACTTTTCTATGATCGCCCAGTCCGTCAACCCGTGTTGCGGACATCTACTCAGAAGGGTGTTGAATCTCTCGTATGCGACAGAATAAGGCTCTTCGGGGTCCATCCTGAAAGAGTGGATTTCCTCCCGAGTACGTGAAGCCTTGGCTGGGGGATGATACTTCTTCAGTTTTTAACATCAGATCGTCCCAGGTGGCGATCGAGTTAGGCGGAAGCGTCTCGAGCCACTCGGAGGCTCGAGAGGTAAGGGAGAATGGGAACAGACGCAGATAAATGATTTCGTTCGCGACTCCCGTAAGTCCGAATGTGTTGCAAATTCGGATGAAGCGTGAGATATGCGTTGGTGCATCTTCGTCCTCACGTCCATGAAACTAAATGGAATGCGTCAAAGCGTTGATGACGTGGTACGGAACTTTCCAATTCGCGGTGTTGGCAATATCAGGCTGAGCGATAGCAAACCGGGCCTCGGTGACTCCGGCGCTGGCCTGCTCGTGGACGGTGCGACGGGCCGCCATGGATGAAAGGTCGGGGAATGGAATGGGTTTGGTGTCGCGTGCGATTTGTGTGGAAGAGGATGGTTTGGAATGAGCGGTGGAAATGATGAATGCCTCTAACTCCGTGCGTAGAAGGCGAAACCGCTCACGAATATACGCGTCAGGATCAGAAAGTGGTGACAACTCGGGAGGACCACGTGAACGGGTGTGTGGCATAAAATGGGGAAACTAACTCAAACAAACTAAAAGAAAAATTAAACCTAAATATTTAGACTCAAAAGCGGAAATCCTAAGACTCTAGACACGGAAAAACCGAAAAGACTCAAATTTCCTAACGACGACCTAAGTTAATCTTGCTATTGCCAAGTGTCCCCTGCAACGGCGCCAAAAACTTGATGTGCTCGGAACGACACTAAAAACAATAATAGAATAGACCTAAACCTAGACCTATGACACACCTAAATTTTACCGAAATAACCTAAACCGAACCGAACCCTAAGGTAGTGAACCTGTCGGATTATAGTAAAGCTAAGGTAAGACCGGAATATCAAACCTAGGACACTTAAATAACAAGACTTAACCTAGACCTAGAAAATGGAGATACTGAGAAATTTGGGATTGAGATTTGATTTGACTTACTAACTTAACGACCAACTAACAACCGAAAACAGGACAACCTTGGAAAAACCAGAAGAGAGAAGAGTATCACCTAGACCCTGGAATCCTACTTAGCACCTACAACTTCACTCAGCTTTGATTGATCTGATGGTGGCTAGTTCACCTTTTAAGTCCTTCCTAGCTACACTTCTAACGCTCGAACAGGAGTTCACCTTTTGAGTACGTCCTACCTCAACTACATATAACCACCTCTGAACCTAATCTCGGGCACCTTAGACCTAGCAGGAGCTACCAATAACTACCATTGACTGACACGGAATACCAAGCTAATCAAAACCCTAAGACACTTCCTTTTGAGACAATGCAACCCTGGAACTTTAACCAACCCAACTACCCGACAATTCTTTACCTTGTGAGTCTCAGAAAAGGCAGCACACTACAAGCAAAATAACAATTATCTATCAATGCAATAGTCAAGGACAAACCCTAAACCAATCTATCGCAATTAACCCTAAAGGCAACTACTTTAGATAATCTACCTAAACCGAAAGACATTCGCGGGTAAATTAAGCATCAACAATCAATTACTAATCTGATCATAACACACACATGCATCAACTATGGCAATCATTGGAGTTTAATAAAAGCATAACATCAATCAATCCACCAAAAACCGAATAAAGTTGTGAATACTAAATAGTCATCCAATTGGGTCTAGGCAATACAAGCAAATTAGCCTACCATCATGTTCAATGCAGAAAACACAATAAAAATCATGTCTTTAACAGAAAGCATAACTGAGTCTAGAGTTTAAACAAGAAATAAGGAAAACCAGATGAATCGATGATGATTGAATGATTGATTCTTGATCCCCTGATGATTCTCCTCGTTCCCAGCTCTCTCTGGTCTCTAAAAATCGCCTCTGGTTCGTCCTCTACCGTGTGGAAGTCGTGGAATGATGAATTGAAACCCTAAAGACGAATTTATAAGTCGAATCCTTTTTCTGCGGGTTTTAGACCTCCAAGCGTATCGCTTGGAGACCTTACACTTGGGCGCGATACGCCTACAGACCACTAGGCGACAAATTAGTCGGCTTTAGCCGACTTTGACTTTTTTTTACCAGCCTTTCCTCGCGTATCGCCTAGAAACCATCAAGTCCCAAGCGATACGCCTGGGACATCTTGTTCAGCATTTTTCTTTTGTTTTCTCTATCATCCTCTCTTCTTCAAACATGGCCTCGGGATTCAATCAAACTCCTACAAAACATATAAAACACATAACTAAAACCTATAGACACAAACTTTACTAAAAACAATAAAAACTAAAGACGAACCGACCCAATTTAACTCAAATACATAACAAAAGACTTAGGAAAACCGGATGTGTTTGCAACACATCAATGACACCTAGGTTTGTTCAAATGGTGGTCATGGAAAAGTACCCTATGATAGAAGAGAGAATAGAGAAGCTGGATATAAAGGTTATGGATTGTGGAGTTTTTGGTTTACAGACCCAAGACAGAAAGGGTAAAAACAGCTTTCAGGGAAGGCTTGAATGGGTCAAGAGGGGTGCATTTCCCGAAGTTGCAAGGGAACAAGAAGTTGATGAATCTGAACCTGAGGCCGATGTGCCAACTGTAAATGCATATGGTGCTGAAGATCAAGATATAACAGCAACTCCGGCTGTAAATGTCCAAGAAGAAGATGTGGTTATACCCTCAGATGAAGAAAATGTTATGGACGACATCTTTGCTAATCAAGGGAATATGGATGATGATATCTATGGAGACTTGGAACCAATAAGTCTGAAAAGATCAAGAGATGTGCTGAACTCTTCTTCCAGTGGTGATTCCATCCCTCATGAGATGGCTGTGCAGTTTAATGTGAATGAGATGCTCGAAGAGCCTATCCCCCACCGTGAACCATCTCCAAGAAAGGAGACAGATCCAAGGAGTATACGGTTCAGATTTACTAAGACTAGCTCAAGTCTGTTAATGGTCCATCCATCTGAGTTTAGCTCTCAAAGTCAACCTATACAAGAAGAAAGCCCTTTTCAAGAAGATTCAACGATCCCAAGTGTTGAAGATCAACCTGCCCAGGTTCAGACTGAAGGCCCTCTTCTGAGTGAACGTAGCCATGTTCATGAAGAAAGGCAATCCATGGAGGTTGACAACACTGTTGTTGTACCCAGCCCTGTCAGAATAAGTGTCCCTAGTGGAATAAGCCTGCCGCCAACTGTTATTCCAAGTTTCCGCCCACTTCAAGCGACTGAGCTACCAATTGAGATGAGGATAAGTGTAGACCCTCACATAAACTATCTGATGTCTCAAAACAGAATTAGAGAGAATGAGATAAAAGCTCTCCAGGCAGAAAATATAAGATTACAAGAGAAGGAGGTGGCAGACAAGAACAGAATGAAGTATCTTTATGAGGCCCTGATGGACTTGAAGAAGAAATTTACTGGTTTAAAGAGTGTTGTGGAGTCCAACACTTCAGGTGCTGCAGGTCAAAGTTCATCTCAAGGAGTGCAAAGTACAGAAACTGTGAATGTAGATGATGGAGATGACAGTATTGAAATGTCTGACTATGCCCGAAGTGGAAGGGTCATCTCCAAAGCACTTGAAGGCCATGACAATTGGTTTAAGGAATTCTTCCAAGGTCCAGCCCCCACTCAATACACCCTTGATGTTGGTGAAAGCTCCATAGATAAAAGGGGGAGTCGTGAGACCATCCTGTGCTGGCACTATGATTCAGAGAAGAAATTGTTTGCCGTAATCCGTGACGGCTACAGTCCAGTGGAGTATTACAGAACACGCGCCCAATTTCATTCCTGGACTGAGCCCAAGATTAGAAGTCTGCTTAGAGCTCCATACATCAACAGATGGAACAGCGCCGAAGGAGATCTTATTTGAAACAATTTGATGAGCCAATTAGAGAATAACTTTGTGAACTTCGAGCTGAAGCAGGTAAGATGGGTCGAGACTGGAACTGACCCAGTGACTGGAGAGTCAATAGGAGAAGCAAGGAGGCCACCCACCAAGCGCACCAGAGTGATCAATATGTTGGATGAGATCGAAGACGGTACCCTAGTCAAAAACTTTGACTGTTGGTGTTATGATCCAACAACTCACGAGGTGGTGGTGCTCTGCAAGAGATTGAGGCAATTTCGTTTCTACGATCCAGTTGATCTACTGAGATTTGGAGAAAGAGACATCAAGCTCCTCGCCTCCCAACCTATTCTCGGTGATGAGAATGATATGGAAAACGCTATAAGGGTGGGGATCTTTCATGGAACGGCTAATCGGATCGTGGCGAATGGATGGTGGTCAAACAATGCGCAGAACACTTTCAGATTCGATCTGCTGCTGCCATAGGTGATCTAATGGTTCATGCCTAGGGGAAGATTGTTGGGCTATATATTAGAGGCATAAACATTAGTTATGGGCTAGATAGTTTTTGGGCTTAATTAGTTTATGATTAGGCCATGTGGGCCGAATTTATTGTGTTTATGATTGGGCCTTTTATGTTTATGATTGGTCTTAGGGTTTTAGGAAGGGTACTATATAAACCCTTATGTTTATGATCAATGCAAGCATTTCTAAACAAGTTTACGATTTTCTCTCTTATCATAGGGTTTACGATTGCTTCAAGTTAGTAGTGTTTTTCATTCAAGATTAGATCTTTATCTTAGATCTAATCTATTTCTTCTACTTGCTTCTTGAATCAATCATATACGAGGATTCCGCACTCGTTTGTGATTAGATATCGTGTTCGTGATCAGATTTCAGACCTACAAGGATATATATATGGTTCAGAATATGATAACCACATATCGATATCATTTGCGGAAACAAACGCTTCAAATCGTGTCACCCAACTATGATAATCTTCCAATTTGATTAATTTGGGAACTTTCTGACTTGTTCCAATTTCATTATCATAGTTATCGTTTGCATCGTTTCCTGAACCGAATTTTGAATAGCTGCGAACGCTTAAAAATCAGACATTTACGAAAAAACTGATTACTGTTCACTCCGAACTTCGTCCGAACCTCCTCCAAACTCTCTCCGAACTTCGTCCGAACTTAAGCTACACCGAACGTACACCGAATCTGACCTTCGGAAGAACAAAAAAAAATTAAGTCCGAACTTGCTCTGAATGACCACCGAACTCTCTCTGAACCTAGACCGATCTCTCACCGAACCTAGATAATGACCGAGCTCCGTCCGAACCTCAAGTTTGGAGCAGTTATGCCGAGCTTGTCCGAACCTCAGACGAGACAGGTTTCTCTCGACGTCATTTTCTCGATTTTCAACGTTTTTGACTGAAATTTTCGACAGGAATTCAAGCAAACTTGATAGAAACAACTCAGGAATGAATTTTCGATGAAAAGCACACTCAAAACAATCAAACGAACTCAAAAATGATTGAAATTTTCGCAAAATCGTTAATTTGAACTCAAAACTTCAAGAAACACTGATTTCCGACTAGTAGAGCAAACCAAATGCTCTGATACCACTTGAAATTGTCTGAGCGTGTGGATCTTCTACTTAGTCGTAATGAAATCAAAGTAAACAAGTAAAACACGAAGAGTAAATACAAATATGCTTTGTATTAACCACTGAGATGACCACAGAGTACACAGAGAAGATATGACTCAGAAGCTACTGAATTCTATACAAGACGACATATTTATACTAGCTAAATCACGACCGGGCGAACCTAGAGTTTGGACACATGTTCGGACCTGTCCGAACTCCAGGTTCGCTGGGAGTTCGGACCTCAGCTATATTGCATGTTCCGTCTTGTATTCGGTACTTCACATGACAATCAAGGGCCATGTATCAACAACATTAGCTATTTTGTTACGATGCCACATACGTGTGGGGTGAGCTATGATATGCCATTTTTTCTTCAAATCACCAAAGGTATGCTCTATGTCCTTTCGAGCGCGCTGTGAGCTTTTGTTTAGACCTTTCGCCTTTCGCCAATGGGAGCCGTAAACCCTTTGAAAACCGTAGAGTCTTCGGAATAAATCCTGTCTCCCAAATAATATCCCCGCTTGTATGTGTTGCCTCGTAGCTCAAACGAGGAATCATGCTCACGTCCCTTGATGAATCATCCCAATTGGTGATCTGTCCAACACATTGATATCTTTGTTCGACCCAACGACACCAAAATATTAATGCCAAATTCACATGTCGTATGAAGCAACGGCTTCAAGACTTATGGTCGAATGCCCATGATCACCACGCATAACCTAACATCGCCAAGCGTTGAGACAATTCTTTCACTCCCAATGTGTACAGTCGATGTTGCCAAGCATCCCACAAAAACCCCATTTCTCCTCGTGAAAGTCATAATACTGTCTTATATCGCTAGCAGTAGGTCGTCGTAAATATTTTCTTCCGTACAAGTTGTAAAGACCTAATTTTAAAAACTATGTATGAGTATAAAACAAACATGGTATTTAAATGTATTTATGAAACAAATGTTGTAGGATAATATTACCTTTACAAAACTTTTGAATGCACGACCTAATAGTCCGATCGGACATCCTCAGATACTCGTCGAAGGAATCACCCGTAACACCGTACGCATCACTCGAATTGCTACCGTGCACTTTTGCAATGGAGTGGAACCAATCCTTCCTCTCGTGTCGCTCCTTCACGGGAACCATAGATCCTCTCGTTCTAAATCGTTCACAATTCTTAAAAATAGAGAACGTCGTTCGAAAACGTTTTTCAAACGCTTTAGCCGGGTAGACGCAAGGGTCGTTGAAATAATCTCTAAGAAGACTTGTCTGTCCCATTTCACGGTTTCGATTGAGACGAGCTATTTGGGTAAGTGTTTGTTGCGCTTGTCTATTTAGCTGATGTTGTTGATAATGCACCATCATTTGGAAAAACATATATGTGGCTTCGTCGGACGATGAGTCGGATGAATCGTTGGACGAGAGGAAATCCATAACTTTTTTTTGGGTAGAGAATTGAGAGAGTTTAGATGAGAAATTGATTTGAGGTATGAAAAATTAGTGTGAAAATGTGGTTTAAATAGAGAAAAAAAAAAGGAAAAAAAAGTAACAGTAAAAAAAATGACTGTTCCAACAGTCATCACGAAGAAAAGAGAGGCGTGGAAGATATGGCGGAGAAGCTTGGCGGAGTGACATGGCGCGCGAAGACGCGGTGTTGGCGCCGATAAAGTGAAGTTCGCGGTCACTTAACAGCGGTATACCGTATGCCCTTATACCTTAGACATGTACATTATGATTTCGGATTCACACATAAAGTTATAAAATTCTAAACAACAATTTTTTTATTATATCATCAAATTCCACTTTGTTAAGGTTTGAACTTTAGTCTCCATCAAAGAGGTTTTGTCCCTTACCACTAGGCTACAACCCCAGTGATAAATGTTTATATAAATAATGTGTTCTATATTTCACAATAGTATACAACGAGATGTTTACCCACCCCGCGCGTTGCTGCGGGGTTGAATTTGTATACTGAACGAAAGTAAAAAAAGTTAAGTGGTATAAAACGTAAAAGTTTAAAAGTCTCATGGTGAAAGTATAAAACTATAGAAGTATATTAAAAGCGAAAGTATACAAGTTAAAAGTTTCGTGCACAAAGTAGAAGGCAAAAAACTTAAAACAAAAAAAAACTTTAAAGTTAAAATATTAAAAAACTAAGGAGTATAAAACGTAAAAGTCTAAAAGTCTTGTGGTGAAAGTATAAAACTATAAAAATATACTACATTAAGTGGTATAAAACGTAAAAGTCTAAAAGTCTTGTGGTGAAAGTATAAAACTATAAAAGTATATTAAAAACGAAAGTATAAAAGTTAAAAGTTTCGTGGCCAAAGTAAAAGATAACAAAACTTAAAACAAAAAAAAACGTTTAAAAGTTAGAGGGTAAAAAACTTAAGGTTTTCAAAACGTAAAAGTGTAACAGTCTTGTAGTGAAAGTATAAAACTATAAAAATATACTAAAAACGAAAGTAGAAAAGTTAAAAGTTTTGTGGCCAAAATAGAAGACAAAAAAACTTAAAATAAAAAATTTAAAAGTTAATACAAAACGTAAGAGTATGAAACAATGTGGCCAAACTATAAAAATTAAAAGTTTACTATTTCGTTAAAAAGAAAAAAAAACAAATCGTAAAAGTTTAGGGGTAGAAAGCGTTAAAACACCAAAGTCATGTGACCAAAGTTTGAAAAACCAAAAGTCTACTATTTATCTATGAAATTTGATTGTATAATATGGGAGAAGTTCAAATGAGAAGTTTGTTTTGGGTAAAAAGGATAAGAAGGAATTTCAGCCAACCATTGGATCTTGATCTAATAGAAAAATGGAGGGGTTTTTTAGTGTTAGCCACTTTTGTTGACTTTTTATCTATTTCTCCCAGTTTTTTAAACATTCATAAATTTCACATACGAATTTTTTTTTTTTTAAAAATTACACCATAAAAACGAACATTTTTAATCTTTAAAACGCGTATAGTGTTTGCTATATAAAAAATGAAAAAAAAAGTTACTCTTTCGCTTTTTGACACAATGTTCAGATCATTGTGTCATTTTGTCAAAATGTTCTGATCATTGTGTCATTGTGTCGCCGTGTCAAAAGTATATATAGTGTTGCTATATATAAAATTAAATACTCTTTCGGTTTTTGGCACCATATGAAACAATGATCTGAACATTTTGACACAATATGACATAATGGTGTAAACATTTTTGACACAATGATCTAAACATTTTAACACAATGATCTGAACATTTTGATACAATCGAAAGAGTAAAAAAAAAATTAATTTATATATAACAACACTGCATTTTAAAGAAAAAAAACGCTCGTTTTTATGGTGTAATTTTAAAAAAAAAATCATGTCGTATCTAAGAGTTATGAAGGTTTAAAAAATGGGGGGAATTTGATAAAAAATCAAAAATACTCTTCTATCTATTGTTTTCTTTAGTTTATCTCTCAAATTCTACCTAGGAAAATTTTGGGCTATATATCTTCATCTTATTGAAGATCTAATGGCTATGATTTCTTCTTACCCTTTTTATTCAAACTAAACTTCTAACGATAACTTCACCCTGTATAATATAATAATAGTATCTTTTTCTAGTATCATTCACCATTCATTATGCTAATAGAAAGTTGTACATCGATAAGGTGCTCTGAAATATGCTTAATCATGCCATTCCTTTTTTTTTAATTTTGCTCATCCTTTATTAGGCTTTTCGTAATGGGAGGTGGAGATGGCGCCATAGCGCCCCCCATAGCGCCCCACCGTAGTGTGGATAGCGCTCATGGCGCCGGAAAGTGAGAGAGGGGGAGGCGTGATGCTGGTAACGCTCAAGGGTCATTTCTGCGAACATGGCACCCCGGGGGGGAGAGGGGCGTTATAGGGGCGTTATGGGTTCCATGGCTCCCCCATGGAGCCCCACTACGGATAGCCTTATATGTCAAAATACAAACCCGTTGCATAAAACCTCGCAAATTCACTGGAGTTTCAACTTCCAACGAACTCCAGGAGTTGAGAAAAATCATCAACAAATTTGTTGGAGTTTCAACTTATAGATGCCATAAATTATTTATTCTTGCATAAACTTCGACTTAAAACTGGAGGTAGAACAGATTATGCATGTGAAAATAACGCTATATTATAACATATCTTATGAAATACATGTTAGGAGACGGACTGGAGTAGTTGGTGTAAAATTATCGCCACATTTATGATCAAATTCTTACACGTTAAAATCTCACGAATGGTGCCAATGTAGAATCGGGGTGTCCCAGTCGGCCAGATTGAACGAGTCAAGGACGAGCCGAATTGTATACAGCTTGACTACAACTTGAGAGAATGAGGTACTTGGTTGAATCTTCGCTTGAGGACTTGGAATCTGCAAAACTCGCAACGCCGTTAGACTCGTCATAAAACAGGAGTACGAACGAACTTAATGAACACCAAATCTGGTGTTTGGGGTATTTTTAATACTTAATCTTTTGTCTTGAAGCGCCATTAATGATTTACCCGATTTCGTATTATCTAGGCACCTGAGCCGCACAACGTAAGTACCTATATTGGGTAATGTCATTTAATGTTGGCATGTAATGCGTGTCAGATTCGGTAAGTGGGATTTCCAAACCAATAGAGCTTTGGTCTATTGTTTGAGTTGAAATTGTCCATATGAGACATGTAAGTATGTTTTAGTCCGAACCATGCTTTGTGAGAGAGTATTGTTTGGTTCAGACGTATGCATTATGTTGGTATCCGAACGGATAGCATGTGGTTTTGTTCAGAGTGAGTCAAATTGATGTGTAGATCATTCTTCTCCTGCGGTTATCCATAGTCATAACTCTCTTCATATGGGCAAATGCGCCACGTGACAGTCTAGTCAGCAAGGGGTTATAAGAAAAAGTGGTATAGTCATAACCCCAAACCCCCCCCCCCCCCCCTGCAATCATTACACAATCATCATTTTTTAAATTGAAAATATAAACTAAAATATAATTTCATTAATAAAAAAGAAATTACATATTTAATAAAGAAAGACAACATAATAAAAAAATAACTACCCGTAAAATTCATCCAAATATTTCCAAAGGTCTAACTTAATAAACAGTCTTCCGTACAACCGCTCATATTCGATAATAGATTCCTTGACAACACCTTCGCCGTACTCAACCTCCGCATCTCCCAACAACAACATGCGTCTTTTGAATATAGCTTCGAACTTTAAAAAAACTGAGACTAATCTATCTCACTTTGCTTTCAACTCATCCACCGTTCGTAACGCATATATTCCGTCGTCATACTCCATTTCGTACTCATTTTTATGCTTGTCCTCTATTAATTCTTTTACTCGATACTAGTAAACATCATTTTCTTCACTTGTTGGATTGATAACTCTGTACTCATTCTCTTCTTTAGCATCCATGATAAAAACGATGAACTCAAACTCATCATCTTCAGTCGACTAATATGACATTGTTGATTGAAACATATAAAAATGTGAGAGATTAGAAACAGGAGTAGAAGATATGAGAGACAAGTGTGAAATTTTTATAGTAAAAATGTGAAAGTGGACGAGTAATTTATAGGAGAAATGGAAGGGGGAAAATAAAAATAAAAATAAAACAACCGTTGTTAACGGTTATATATTTAAAAATTAACTCTTCACCGACGTTATGCTCGCAAAGCCTAGGAACGTTTTCTAGCCCATAACGCCCCGGGATGGTGTGCAGGGCGCTATGGGGCGTTATCGGAGGGCCAAAACGCCCATTACTGATAGCCGTAGAATTTGATCCGTATATACGTCATCAATTAACATGTTGAAAACCATTATAACCTAGAAAGTTGAAATCATATTTTTCTTTAATGATCATTTGTAGATTTTCTTTAAAAAAATAACCATATTTATGAGTTTTTATTCAAAAAAGATGTAATTAGAAAAATATTTTCCAAATAGATAAATAGGTGTAGTTGAAAACTTATTTATCAAATAACTGTTTTCATTATTTATTAGTTTCTCACTTTTAGTTTTATTGAATAAAAAAAATTAAATGGTAAAGTTGGATCACTGACGGATCACTAACCCACCAGATCATCTCCATTTTCCGAGTACATGACCAGGATACCACCCTCTGGACCTGAACCCCTGTTTTTTGTTACAAGTGAGACTTGAACCCAAAACTTCCCAATTTAATGTCTTTAGGTACCTTACCTCAACCACTTGTGTGACAACCCGTTCAATTCCAGGTTTGCCTATCTTTACTTAAGTATGTGATTAGTATCTAATTACGTACGTTAGACTTAATTGTTAGGTCCCGAATGGCTCTAATCAGAGTTTGTTTAGTTGATTTTTACAATGATAATAATTGTACGAAATAAGAAATCAACTAGCACTGCGTCTAAATTTGGCTTCAGCCACGCCAAAAAAATGGTCGTAGGTCTTTGGCTTCTTTTTTTCAAGCTCAAGAGTGACCAAAGGTCCCGTCATTGTATGTATGATACGGTCACTTTGAAACTTTAGTGGATGAAGCCACCTAAAAGTGTGGCTAAATGATAACAATATTTATTGTTGGAATCGCACATTTCCTCCTAATAAGTGTGGCTAAAGGGTCCCAATGGCCACATATGTTTTTCAGTGCGACCGTTTGTATTATATAGCCACTGATATGGGTGTTTTAGCATTGCGTATGCGCAAGAACGATTTACTATGCGTGCAGTTGTTTTATTGACAATTAATGATCACCCTGCACTTGGTACACTTTGTGGTTACCCGTACAGTGGATTCAATGGTTGTGTGGTATGTCAGAAACCAACTAAATGTTGTAGGCTTCCTTTCTCAGCCAAGAAGTGTTATGCTGGTCACATAAAATATCTACCAGATAAGCATCCCTTCCAATAGCAAAAAAACGCCTTCGATGGTAAAGAAGAGTTGTATCAGAGCCAGGGTCGGGCCGGTGTGCCAGCGAGGACGCTGGGCTCCCTAAGGGGGTGGATTGTCACATCCCACATTCGTTGGGAAGGGGAACGAAAGCTTCCTTATATAGGGCTGGATACCTTCCCTATCAGAAGCGTTTAAAAACCGTGAGGGGCGGATGACTAAGGGCATGCCGGCTACCAAAGCGGACAATATCTGATACGGTTGCTTAGGCTGTTAGATTGGTATCAGAGCCACAGTTATAGCGAACTAGGTTGCATTAGTGGGCCTAGACTATAACTTATAGCTCATCATTGCATTTCATATCCGATCACATGCATACTTATAATATCATATGTATATATATTATTGTTATCTTGTTGCAGAGATGGCCGACAACGATAACGTACTGCCCCACGTATCGGACGATGATACTGACTTCGAAGAAGAACCAATGGAGGATTCGAACGCTGCTTCCGAGGACGCCAGGGAGGGCTGGATAGAGTCTACTCTGACGACAATCGTTTGCGGGGATACTTCTTTGGAGGAGAGCGCACCTATGTCCCCTCAGTTCGGGAGGCTTCCCACCAGCTTAGGGAAGCGACCAGCGGAGACGCCCGTTGAGGACCCACGTACTGCTCGACACAGGCGCCTATCAGGATTCGGCACTTACTGGACTCCGGTTCCGGGTGCCGGCTGGGTTGACGGGCCCCCAAATGATGCGGAGCCCGAAGAGTCATCTCGTGCAGCTGCTGCCCGTCTAGCTCCTGTTTCGGCTATTCGGACTTTACCCTTACTCGCTCCTACTCCTCCAACAGCTACTGCAGACACTAGATTGGGCTACGTCTGACCAGTTGGCTGAGCTACAAGGGCACGTTGATCGATTTCGACAGCGTGACATCCTGGAGCTCACCGAGCGCATAGCCGCTATCAAGGAGGCTCGCCGCGAGGATAACTTAGCCTTCCTGACTATGCATGACCGATTGCACCAGGCCGAGGGGCGTACTGTTGAGGCAGAGCAGTAGGCCGCTATGGAGCATGAGCGCTCCGAGGCGGTAGTGGCACTGTTTGGTTCCAGTGTCGTACTAGCAGCCGATGTCCTGTTCATCAGTACCTTTGGACTTAGTTTTATCTGATTTGGCCTAGGCTTTGTGGGCTGTGCACCACTATTTATATTATGAACTTGTTTATAAGGGGTTATACCCCCAGGGATATTTTGTACTTTGTGCAACTTACGTCTACAAGTTATGACTTTTGTATTATTTGTAGTTCTTATGGTTGTTATAGTTGTTGTGGTTGTTCATTTTGTGCACATGTGTTGACTTTATGTTCCATATTGTCTTATCTTGTTTGTCATTTCGATTTCAAGAACCATGCCGTCAAGAAGAAACATTGCACGCAACAGGGAGAACACCCCCATGACTTCAGCTGATATCGAGAACTGATTGCCCAGTGTGTGGCCGACGCCATTGCCAATTACGAGGCCAATCGGAGCACTGGTGGAAGTCCTGGAAGTGGTGCAACGGGAGGTAATATAGATATCCACCGAGCTACTTAGACATTCTCTTCAAGATTATTAATCATACTTAATTTTCTTTATAACCATTATAGCGCCAGTGAACAATGGCACGAGGTGTTCTTATGAGTCATTCCTCAAGTGCAAGCCCCCACCTTTCAGTGGACTTAAAGGCGTTATCAGCCTCGTCAAAAGGATTGAGAAAGTCGAATCTGTGTTTACTATGTGCAACTGCCCTGAGGACTATCGGGTGAAATATGCAGCGGGTACTTTTGAGGGTCAGGCATTGACTTGGTGGAATGCCCAAGTCCAAGCAATAACTCTTGAGCTTGCAAATTCCACCCCATGGGAAGAATTTACTGAGATGTTATGGGCTGAGTATTGTTCCCGCAATGAACTCCAAAAACTTGATCAAGAGTTCTGGAACCTGACAATGAAGGATGCTGACATTGTGAGCTATACCAATCGTTTCTACGAGCTGTGTTGGTTATGCCCGACAATGGTTAAACCTGAATACAAAAAGATTAAAAGGTATATTTGGGGACTCGCCCCTCAGAATCAGAGCATGGTCACATCTTCTGTTCCAAAAACAATTCAAGATGCCATCCGAATGGCACATCACTTGACTGATCAGGGAGTGCGTCAGGGCAACATGGGAAAGAAAACAGCTACGAGAAAGCAGGAGGCCACTTCCAACAATAATTCGGGTGGAAATCAAAAAAGGGAGGTGGAATAACAAACGGGGAAGAAACCAGTCTAACCAGAAAGCTCCTGAAACTGTCAAGGCTTTTGTTGCAGCACCTGTTGATCCATCGAAGAAGCCTAGGGCCATCTACTCCGGCCCCTTACCCAAATGCAACAAGTGCAGTTTCCACCACAATGGCACGTGTGAAAGTGCCCGGTGCCAGAACTGCAAAAGGATCGGCCACAATGCCCAAGGTTTTCGTTTCAATGCCGCCACCCCACCCGCAACTTCCACACCTACCAGCACCAACACCAGCGTTACCCGCACATGCTATGGGTGTGGGGAAGCGGGGCACTTCCATAAAAACTGCCCGAAGAACAAAGCTAATGGCGGAAATGCTCATGGAAGGGCCTTTGTGATAGGGAATGATGAGGCTCGTCAAGACCCGAACATCATGACGGGTACGTTCCTCTTAAACAATATCTATGCTACTATTTTGTTCGATACGGGTACCGATAAACGCTTGTGTCTAGCGACTTTAGTGCCTTACTCGGTGTTAGACCAACTGCTTTAACCTGTAATTACATTGTTAGTCGACGGTAAGCTAATCGAAATTGATAAGGTGTATCAAGGGTGTGCACTGAACCTGGCGGATCATCCCTTTAGCATTGACTTACTACCGGTAACACTTGGAAGCTTTGATGTAGTGGTTGGAATGGATTGGTTATCAAATAATCAAGCAGAGATTGTTTGTGGTGAGAAAGTTGTACGTATACCACTCCCGAGTGGCGAGATGTTCTCGATTCAAGGAGAAAAGAGTGGGTCAAAACTAAGAATCATTTCAAGCATGATGACTCGAAATTGCTTACGAAAAGGTTGTCATGCAATTTTGGCCCACGTGACGGAAAAGAAGAGTGAGGAAAAGAAGTTAGAAGATATACCAATTCTCCGAGACTATTCAGAGGTCTTTCCTGAAGACTTGCCTAGACTTCCACCGTCGAGACAAGTCGAGTTTCAGATCGACCTAGTTCCAGGAGCTGCACCGGTTACGAGGTCGCCATATCGACTTGCACCGTTTGAAATGCAGGAGTTGTCTAGTCAATTGCAAGAACTGTTAGACAAGGGTTTCATCCGACCAAGTTCCTCTCCATGGGGAGCCCCAGTCCTATTTGTCAAAAAGAAGGATGGATCATTTCGTATGTGCATCGACTACCGGGAGTTGAATAAACTCACTGTTAAGAACCGGTACCCTCTACCGAGAATCGATGATTTATTTGATCAGCTACAAGGATCCAGTTATTATTCGAAGATTGACTTGCGTTCAGGGTACCATCAGCTACAAATTCATGAGAATGATGTTCCTAAGACCGCATTCCGGACTCGATCCAGTCATTACGAGTTCATGGCCATGCCATTCGAGCTAACCAATGCACCAGTTGTCTTCATGTACCTCATGAACCGGGTGTGTAAGCCTTACCTTGATAAATTCGTAATTGTTTTCATTGATGATATTTTGATCTACTCACGCAGTCAAGAGGAGCATACTCACCATCTGAAGTTAATCTTGGAGTTGTTGAAGAAAGAGAAGTTGTATGCTAAGCTTTCCAAGTGCGAATTCTGGATTCACGAAGTACAGTTTCTGGGTCATGTGGTCAATGAGAAAGGCATTCACGTCGATCCATCCAAGATTGAAGCAATCAAGAACTAGGAAGCACCTAGCACTCCTACCGAAGTTCGACAGTTTCTGGGTTTGGCTGGTTACTATAGAAGGTTTATTGAAAACTTTTCAAAGATAGCTCAACCACTAACAGCTTTGACCCAGAAGGATAAGAAATTTGATTAGGGAGACAAACAAGAATCAGCTTTCCAACTACTGAAGCAGAAGTTGTGTAGTGCACCTATCTTATCCCTATCTGAAGGGACATATGGATTCGGGGTGTATTGTGACGCGTCTCACCAAGGACTTGGGTGTGTTGAAAAACCGTAAGACGGATCTTACTAAAGGTTTGCTTGATTGTAGAGTGAAAACGAGACGTAAATAATAGTTTGTTTTATTGAAATCAACATAGACTCAATTACAAACTCTCTCTGAAGCTCTCTAGAGAAACACTGTCAAAAACACATAGTTAAGAACTGGTCTCTCACACTCTCTCTCATTCGTTATTACATTCAAAGCACGAGTTCCTATATATACACGTCTGCTCCGAACTCCTTCCGAACTCCAAGTTCGGCGGGTCCGAACCTCAGGTTCGGACCTAGTTCGGCCGGCAGCATGAACTTGTCTTGAACCTTCACATCGTCTCTTCAGATACTTCACATGGCGCACAGATTATGTATCAACAAACTCCCCCTCGTCATGTGCAGTATCTGTTCGCCAGTTAAAACATATTCCTTGAACAAACTCCCCCTCAACTTGATGGTAGCTTGATCTTCGAATACTTGACGATGAACAGTTTCTTTCATCTTTATCAACAGCTTCAGAAGACTTGAAGTTGTGATAAACTCTTTCCTTTGAGTACCTGGCCAACATAAATAACCTTGGTGCAAAACTTCTCTTCGAGAAACCAAGATATGAATTTTGAAAATGTTTTTCGTATCTTGTGTCGATCAATCGAAAACAAATAAGAAACAAAATCTTTTTGATTTTTAGAAAGTTTATATCAAAACAAACCTAAAATCTTTTTGACTTTTCAAACTTATGCTAAAACACACCAAAAATCTTTTTGTACTTTTCGGAAATGAAATGTACATGCAATATAGAAACAAACTCTATTTTTGGGTATTTTGTGAGAAAGATCATGACGCAAGATCATATCAGACATAACGCATCTAGCACATTTCAATTTCAGTCTTAATCAGCATGCAAGCCAAGATAATCGCAAATACAACATTGATTGTTTATTTCAGCATGTACCAATCATATTTATCGTTTTCAGATATGCTTAAGGTAATTTTTATCATGCACTGATAACTCGGCCTCTACTCTATCAGAAATACTAGCAAATCATCATGTCTATCATACAGAAGTAACTTTTATTTGAAATTTAAGCATCCTTGATGAGTCATGCAAAAATAAAGCAGAACCTCAAATACCTAGCAATCAGGTCGGTCTTTCGACACGCAGAGAAAGCCCAAGTATTTAAGAAAATAAGAAAGCAAAACAAGTTGAAATTGTATAATCCAACAACAATCAGGTCGGTTCTTCCGAACGCGCAGAGAAAGTCCGATGGATTATACGAAACACCAATAAAAATAAAGCAGAACGTCAAACGAACAACAATCAGGTCGATCTTTCGATACGCAGAGAAAGTCCGATCGTTTGACAAAATAAAGAAAATCAAACAAGTTTAAATCTTCCAAAATGAAAACATGCATTCATCAGGATATCTCTTTATTCTATTTTTGTTTTAGAATCATCACATAGCATTCATCAAGAAGCAAACAACCAAAGATTATCAGGCAAGCTTTATGTTTATATCTTACTTGCAGATATCAGATTAGTCATGCACATTCACAGATCATACAAGCACCTACAGCCTTTAGACTTACTCTATCCATGGCAGATAGCGTATATGCTGATGTACTATCATTTCTTATTTCTTGCTTTTGTCAAATCAATTTTTCATCATGTTTTTTATATTTTCCAATTTCTCCCCCTAAAATTCAAACAAATACTATTTTTTTGAATTTTCAAATGTTCTCCCCCTAAGGTATGAACGAAAGAAAAATTGAATAACAAAAATGAAAATGATCGATCAACACTTGACACATTTTGAAAAAGATATTTTTGAAAATCTGTTTTCAAAGATAAGAACGATGCATTTTAACTTAAAAACACAAGTATCTCACTGTCAGCAACCTTACGATTACTAACAGGTCTTCCTGAAATACCTGCAAACACTGGAAAATAGTAAGTTCTTAAGACCCCGACCCTCATCCCCAACGATGGTAGGCCGTCCAGTGTCTTCAACAAAATCTGTGTTGGCCGTGGAGACAACTTTAGGTCTCCATTCCTGTTTTGGTTTGATGATTTCTAGTGAACCATTGTCAACTGATGAGTGACAAAAAGAACTACTACCCAATTTCTCTGAAAGAGACGTCTTTTTCCATGAAAATTTAGTATTGGGCATTGGTTCACTAAAAATAATGCCATCAAGATCAACATACTTTGTATGTTTGGCATTTGATGATGAATTGTTAGTTGTCGTAGGACAATTATTTGCATAATGACATTTCTTACGACAAACAAAACAAAGTCTTTTACCAGTTGAATTAATAGAAATCGGTTTTCCAAACTGATCAGTCAGACATTCATCATAAACTTTTGAAAACACAGGTTGAAATTTCTTTGGTTTATGAAATTTTGGAAAACAGTTTGGAGAATCATAAAAATCAGAATCATCTCCATAACCAAAGAATTTATCTTGACGATAAAACCTGTTAGATTTAGCAGAATAAAATGAATCGGAATTGTTACCGCCTTGTGGTGTAGCATCAGATATACAAGAAGACTCATCAGAAGAAAGCTTTTCATCTGGTGAAGATACTTTCTGCTTCCAACATTGTGTCTTCTTATCTGAAAACACCTTCTGCTTCTTTATCGTCTTCGCTTTGAACACCTTTTTGTTGAAATCCTTAGTCGGCATTTCTGTTCCTTTAAAACCCAAACCTCCATTTTTCTGTTTAAACTTATCTTGAACAAAAGTCGGTATCGCATGACCTTGTTTGGCAAGCTTTGTAAATTCAGACTTGATACCTTTCAGGTCATTCTTTCCAGAAATCAATGAATCATCTATCACAATTTCAGAAAACTTTGGCACCGTTACGTTTTCTGGATTTCCATGAAACACCTGTTCTTTCTCAAGAAAAGTAGATTTTGAATCAAACTTCAACCCTTTGCGGTAATCAACCTCCTTCTTATTCTTCTTTGATTTGAATTTTAGTTTCTTCTTTGAACTGGTATCAGCAAACTTTGAATAATCATGCTGTTCAACACCAGATGATGTAGCTGGAACAGACATTTCAATGTCCACTGGAGCAGGAACTTGATGAAGACATTCATCTTGACCATTTTTCTCACTCTTTTCCAGTTTATACATATAATTCAGAAAAGTCGGTGAATGGTTGCAATTTTTCAGTCTTCGTTGCAAATCAAACATCTCGATCTTTTGTTCAGATATTTTCATATTAGCTTCCGATAACTCTTTCTGTGAAGCAATGTACTTGTCAGACAATTTGTTATAATCACTGATATGACATCGTCTCAAGCGACACTCTTCCAGAACTTCTTCAGAAACCTTCTCCACTTGTTTCTTATAGTAAATAACATTCTGTTTCAAAATGTTATTTTGACTTTGAATCTCACCATTTCTATCACGCAACTTGGTAAGTTCCTCTTGAAGTTGAATTACTCTATCGGCAACTTCGACAGCAGCTTTAGTAACTTTTTCATATTTTTGTTGAAGAGGATAACATTTCTCAAATAAAGCATCAAAATCTTCAACAGCTTCCTTTTCTTTAGCTTGAGCTTTATTGCATTCTTCAAACAACAAATCCCTTTCTTTCAACCATTCTTCCTTAATACTAGCAAACTCCAAACAATTGGCACACGATGCAGACACACCCCTTTGAATTTTGTCATCTAAATCATTACAAACTTTACTTTTCCATTCCTCCACTTTTTTTATCAAAGAAACATTTTCTTCAGTCAGCTTTTCCACCTTTTTCTCTAACTTTTCAATTATTCCTTTAAACTTCAAATCTTGATCAATTGTTTTCTGAGAAAGTTTAGACATATGTTCCTCACACTGTGTCTTCACAAAATCCCATATCCGTTTTGCCTTTCGAAACTTCCTGATTGGATTCTTAAGAGTTATAGGCAAAGCTAACATAAGAAGTGTAGTAGCCTTTTCATTTTGATCAAATGCTTCCCTTTCTTCACTTGAAAAATTATGCATTTCCTTAAAATCACCATCATTATAAGTTGGATACTTATGTTCGTTTGTAATTGGTAACCATAATTTTTTATCCAAATCGTGTACATATCCTCGAAAATCTGTCGCCCAACCATGATAATCTTCAAGATTTATCAACTTTGGCACATTCTGACGATGACGCTCAGCCTCAATTTCATTCATTTTGAGAATTTTAAAATCCTGCCCGGTCCGAACTCCCACCACTTGAAATTGCTTGAGCGTGTGGATCTTCTACTTAGCCGTATAGAAAACAATGTAAACGAGTAAAACACAGAGAGTAAATACAACTGAGACTTGTATTAACCACAGAGACCACAAAGTATACTTAGAGAAAGTTATAACCCGGAAGCTCTAAAATTCTATACAAGACGAACATATTTATAGACTGAAAACACGACTGGCCGAACCTCAGGTTCAGCCAAGCTTCGGCGGCTCCGAACCTGGAGTTCGGCCAAGGTTCGGCCAGACCTAAACTTGTACGTTCCGTCTTGTTCTCGGTACTTCACATGACGATCAGGAACCATGTATCAACAAACTCCCCCTCGGCATGTGCAGTATCATCTCCTCTTAATAAAACTTGTATCTTGTATCTTCAATCAAACTCCTCCTCTTCTTTGATGATGAATTCGATCTTGAATACTTGATATTGCAACGTGTGTAGTCTCTTTATCAACAATCTTCAGAAGACTTGAAGTTGTGATGTTCTCTTTCCACTTAGAAACCTGCCAACATAAATAATCTTGGCGCAAAACGTCTCTTCGAGACTCCAAGATATTTTGATTTTGAAAGTGAATTCGTAATTCGTGTTGATCAATCGAAAACAAATCAGAAACAAAATCTTTTTGACTTTTAGAAACTTTATATCAAAACACACCTAAAATCTTTTTGGTATTTTCTGATAAGAAAGTAAATGCCATACAGAATCAGACACTATTTTTGTCTTTTGTGAGAAAGATCACGACTTGGGATCATATTGGTCATAGCATGCTGAACTACACTTCAATTTCGATTATTGTAGCACATAAGCCATATCGATTGCAGATATAATTTGTCCAACTTTAAACTCTGGCACAATCATACTCATAACATCTGGATATGTTAAGGTATTTATTAGATTTGCAATGACCAGTGTACCCCACACTATCAGACATACTCAGATATGTTTTGCTTATCACATTTTGTGACTTCATTTGTGATATTAATCACATAATGATTGTATTCATGATATAATCAACTGTGTTCCATGCAAAAAGAAATAAGAACGTTAAATCGTCTACCTTAATGTTGATCTTTCGATACGCAGATAAGGCCTCGGATTTAACAAAATAAGAAAATAAAACAAGTTGAAATTGTATAACTCAACAAAAATCAGGTCGGTACTCCCGTACACGCAGAGAAAGTCCGATGAGTTATACGAAACACCAAAGAAAATAAAGCAGAACGTCAAACGAACAACGATCATGTCGGTCTTTCGACACGCAGAGAAAGTCCGATCGTTTGACAAAATAAAGAAAATCAAACAAGTTTAAATCTTTGCAAAATGAACACATGTATACACAATGACTTCTCATTTTATTCTACACATATCTTTTACTTGATATATCATGAGATATGCATCAAGATGTTGTCCACTAGGTCAAGCATCAGATTTAGTGTATATCACATTCGTATACTTTCTGATTTGCCGAGCCTACCTTGCACATCGATCAAATGGTCTTATGGCTTTTTCATCTATTTTATCCATGAGTCAGACGATGTCAGCCAATGTACCATCATTTCCCAATCATGTCGGATACAATTTCTCATTTTTCAATGTTTTTTGGCTTTTTGCATTTTTCAATGTTTTTGTCTTTTTCAAATTTCTCCCCCTAAAAATGACAATTCTATTTATAGATTTTCATTTTTATGATTTGAAAAACAACACACTATTTTTGTATTTTTTCAAAAACAAACTCCCCCTCAGAATGAGACGGAGTGGAAAACAAACGAAAAATTGATCAACCAACACGAATACTTTGCAGTTTAGCTTTGTGAAAACAAAAATGATTTGGAAATTCAGTTTAATTAGAACAGATATTTCACAATCAGCAATTTCCCAATCACCGAAAGGTCTTCCTGAAATACCTGCTTGACACCAAATAAAACATTAGATGCTTTGGGATCGACCCGATTTAACAACATCGGGTCGCCCGGTGTCTTCCACATAGTCGCTGTTGGCCTTGGAAACAACTTTCGGTTTCCATTGCATGGAAGATTTGAATGTTTGATCAGAACCTGAAAACGTTTCCACTGGCGTCTTTGACGAAGACGACTTACTAGTTGTTTTAGATTTAGAAAACCATGGTTCATCAAAAATTTTACCATTATTATCCACATATTTTGCATTATTGTGAACATATGCAGTCGTCGGACAATTTGCAGCCATATGTCCAGGTCGACGACATGCATAGCAAATTCTTTCACAAAATTTTGAAAAGAACTTGAAAACAGTATTTGGTTTCCAACTATGATTCGTAGCAGGAGAATCATAGTAACCAAAAGAATGTTCAGAAGCAAATGAATCAAAGAAATTGTCAGATGAATCATACCTAGGAGATCTTTGTGGTAAATAATATGAATCACTCGATGAACCTCCAGAATGATACCATCGATTTCTTGATGTAGAACTATTCGGCTTCTTCTGATGAGCTTGCTTTTACTGAGTCTGAACAAATTCTTTCTTTGATTGTTGCTGAAGTCGAGGAACATGCCGAACAACAACTTTCTTTGGTTTCTTTGTTGTCTGTTGCACTAATACATCCTTGACTTCATAACCCAAACCATTATACTTGAATCCAGAACCCTTTGTAAATACAGATGAAGAACCAGAAGCATCTCTCCCTTTAGCTTCTCTAGTGAATTTTTCTTTGATGTCCTTCAGTTTATTCTTTGCAATCCACACTTTTCCTTCATCAGTTGCAGAAGAAGTACTTGAAACAACTTTAATCAAAATTTGTTCATTTTCCAGAAGAGCAGAGTTTGAAGTAAATTTTGGAGCTTCACCCAATGGTTTGTGCTTTTTCTCAGATTTTGATTTCTTTTTCTTGGATGAAGTGGCAAACTTCAAATAATCATGCAATTCATCCTTAGGATCAAGTGGAGCACATGTAACTTCAGATAAATCCACCGGTGAAGGAACCATGTGAATATCATCTTTCTTAGAACTATCTTCACTTTGATCCTGTTTATATAAGAAATTTAACAATGTTGGTGACAAATTGCAATTCTTCACTTGCCTTTTTAACTCCAAAATTTCCAACTTCAAATCATTGATTTTCCTGTTGAGCATCAAACACTTCCTTTTGTGACTTAATAAACTTTGCGTTAAGCTCATCATATTCATAAATCAGCACTTTACGAATGTCACATTCAGCAAATAATTCTTCAAGCACACTTTCTCTTTTCTTTTTGTAAATCTCAATATCTTTTGTCAACACTTCATTCTTGTCGCGATAAAGAACATTTTCATCTTGAAGCATAGAAATCTTGTGCTGAAATTTTTCAATTGTAGCTGCTGATTCAATCACAAGAGTATTAGCCTTTTCATACTTCTGTTGCACAGGATAAGCCTTGTTGAACAATGTTTCAAAATCTGCAGCAACATCTTTAGCTTCAGCTTTTGCGTTTTCACATTCAACCAACAATGTATCCTTTTCTTTCATCAAATTCTTGTTAATCTTAGTAAGATTTGCACACATTGAACATACTAACAAACTTCCATTCTGAACTTCTTCTATGTCACTTTCATCCCCTTTGTCATATATAACATCAGGGCTTGTTTCAGAATCAGAATCAGTGATATTACCATCACGTTGTTCAATCTTGAAAACACCATCACAATCCTGTTTGTCTGACAATTTATCACTTCCTGATTCCAAACCACTCGATGCAGAATCATAAGATTTAGAATCAGTAGAATCTGAATTATCCTTCATAGTCTGAATGATTGCATATATCTTACCTTTTTCTTGCAAATCATTCCATTTATCCTTAGCAGTACAACCCACTGTGAGTTCAAGAAACAACTCTTCTGAAAGACCAGACTTAATAATATCTTTGGCTTGGTGTTCAGTATTTATGTATTCTCGTTCAGATAAAGAAAGATGTTGATGAAGTTTGACATAGCCATCCACAAAAGTTGGCCATGTAAATTGCTTAGCAACTACTTTCCAGAATTCTTCAAAATATGCGTTGATGTAAATCTCAAACTCAACCTTCCATTTATTATAATCTTCCCATTTTACCAAAACAGGTATCATAGAACTAGCTTGTGATGCACTCATTTTTGAAAAACTGGTTACTGTTCACTCCGAACCTCGTCCGAACCTAATATACCCTCCGAACTTTCTCCGAACGTGGTCCGAACTCAGAAACACAGTCCGAACTCTCTCCGATCTCTCACCGAACCCCGTTAATTCCGAAATCCTCCGAACGTTGTCCGAACTCGCACCGAACTACAGAAAACGTCTCCGAACGAACTCCGAACCTAGCGTTCGGAGCAGTTAGACCGAGCGTACTCCGAACTTGAAGTGCGGAGCAGTTACGCCGAACGAGGAGTTCAGCCGAACGCGAAATTTCGGAAAAATTTGAAAAAAAACTCACTGAAATCGACACCTCTCGAGCTGTAAACACTCAATCAAATGAAAAACAAACAAACAGAGACATATTGGACGTAAATCATGATGATTTGTACGAGAATTTGGAGAAATGAAGATAAGAAACAAGTTTTGAAGGTCAAAAACATGAATTTGAACTCGATAACGCGAAAAAACACTAATCTCCGACTAGTAGAGTAAACCTATAGCTCTGATACCACTTGAAATTGCTTGAGCGTGTGGATCTTCTACTTAGCCGTATAGAAAACAATGTAAACGAGTAAAACACAGAGAGTAAATACAAATGAGACTTGTATTAACCACAGAGACCACAAAGTACACTTAGAGAAAGTTATAACCCGGAAGCTCTAAAATTCTATACAAGACGAACATATTTATAGACTGAAAACACGACTGGCCGAACCTCAGGTTCGGCCAAGCTTCGGCGGCTCCGAACCTGGAGTTCGGCCAAGGTTCGGCCAGACCTAAACTTGTACGTTCCGTCTTGTTCTCGATACTTCACATGACGATCAGGAACCATGTATCAACATGTGTATTGATGCAACACACCAAAGTCATTGCTTATGCGTCGCGACAGTTAAAAGTTTACGAGAAGAACTACACCACCCATGACTTAGAGTTGGGAGCTGTAGTTTTTGCGCTCAAAATCTGGAAACACTACCTATATGGTACCAAGTGTACTATTTTCACTAATCACAAAAGTCTCCAGCACATTTTCGATCAGAAGGAGCTCAACATGAGGCAACGCAGATGGGTCGAACTTCTTAATGATTACGACTGCGAAATCAGATATCATCCTGGTAAGGCAAACGTTGTGGCAGATGCCTTGAGCAGGAAGGAGAGAACCAATACATTGAGAGTGCGAGCCCTGGGAATGACCATTCAGACTAACCATACAAGCCACATTCGATAGGCTCAACTGGAAGTGTTGATACCAGATATGTGCGTCGTGTGAAGTATCAAACAAAGTACAAGATCATGTCAAACTAGGTCTGGCCGAACTAGGTCCGAACCTGAAGTTCGGACTGGCCGAATCTGAGGTTCGGCCGAAGCTCGGCCAGCTGGGTATAAATATACGTTTGGTCTTTGTAATTGTAGAGTTCTGTGCGTGTGAGATCTCTTAAGTGTGTGTTTCTGAGTGTGTATTCTATGTGTCCATTTCTATGTGTTTACTGATTGTAATTGTTCTTTGTTGATCAATAAAACAATCGGTTAATTACGTTTCGATGTCCGAATAGCTAGATTGAGTAGACGATCCGATGCTCACGCATTTTCAGGAAGCACTCCAGGAACCTAATTTGGAAGATGAATCGCTACGGGGTATGGACAAACAATTTGATGTTAAATTCAATGATACCCGCTACTTCATGAATCGAATTTGGGTACCAAGATTTGGGAATCTAAGGGATTTAGTAATGGACGAAGCACATAAGTCCAGGTACTCGATTCACCCGAGCTCAGACAAGATGTATCACGATCTCAAGGAACACTATTGGTGGCCGAACACGAAGGCTGACATTGCCACCTATGTTAGCAAGTGTCTGACATGCTCAAAGGTCAAGGCTGAATATCAGAAGCCTCCAGGATTGTTGCAACAACCTAAGATCCCGCAGTGGAAGTGGTAAGAGATCTCTATTGATTTCATAACGACGTTGCCCAAGACGTCAAATAAATGTGACACTATTTGGGTAATTGTTGATAGATTGACAAAGTCGGCACACTTCTTGCCAATTATGGAAGCCGACAAGATGGAGAAATTGACCAAAATCTACCTCAAAGAGGTTGTCTCGAAGCATAGGATACCACACTCCATCATCTCGGATCGGGACAGCCGATTCACTTCCCGATTCTGGCAATCATTGCAAAAGGCATTGGGTACACGCCTAGATATGAGTACAGCCTATCACCCACAGACGGATGGTCAGAGTGAGAGGACCATTCAGACACTCGAGGATATGCTCAGAGACTGCGTAATCGATTTTGGTAGCCGTTAGGATGAACACCTAGCACTGGCCGAATTTTCCTACAATAACAGCTATCACGCGAGTATAAAGGCGGCACCATTCGAGGCACTTTATGGAAGGAAGTGTCGGTCACCGATTTGCTGGGCAGAGGTTGGCGAAAGCCAACTCACCGGTCCAGAAATCATCCATGAAACCTCGTAAAGGATTGTCCAAATACGGAATAGACTAAAGGCTGCGCGTGATCGCCAGAAAAGTTATGCTGACGTGAGACGAAGACCATTGGAGTTTAAGGTGGGAGACAAGGTTGCTCAAGGTCTCTCCCTGGAAACGGGTTATCCGATTTGGTAAAAGGGGTAAGCTAAACCCGAGGTACATAGGGCCTTTTAAGATCCTAGCTAGGATTGGTCCTGTAGCTTATCGACTTCAGTTGCCGTAGGAACTCAGTGGCGTACACAATGTTTTTCATGTGTCAAATCTGAAGAAGTGTCTGTCAGATGAGACACATATCATACCAATCGAAGAGATTCAGATCGAAGAACAACTTCATTTTTCGAAGAACCGGTAGAGATTATGGACCGCGAGGTTAAGCGGATGAAACAGGGTCGCATTCCTATAGTGAAGGTACGATGGAACTCAAGGCGGGGACCCGAATTTACTTAGGAACGAGAGGATCAAATGCAACGTAAGTATCCGCACTTATTCGAGGCTGCACCTATCGCGGTTGATGCGGATTGAATTTCGGGACGAAATTCCTTTCAATGGTAGGAGTATGTGACAACCGTCAAACTTCCAGGTCATTCTCGCTCCCGATATATCCAATGTGCATGCATTACATATTCATTAGACGTTAATTTGCATAATCAAGGTCTTGCATTTCATAGCAAAAATCCATCATTTCATTTCATGCATCGTCAATTCGGTAAATTGTCGTATCACACACGGTATAACTGACACACACAAACGTTGGTGACGTTTCAATAAAAAAAATGTTACGTTAAGCATTTCATGGTCTACAATATATTTTAGGATCTAAATATATGTGCGCTCACATTTATAATTAGCGTAAACTTACACCATGTTAACTTAAATTACCAATAATTTAGACATATATTTAGTGCGATTGAACCATCAAAATGGAATACACTTTTACTAACTATGTTTTTACTAAAAGAAACTTCTACACTTGCGTTAAATCTTTACCCGCTATACTGAAAAATATCCGGTTTAAACCAAACAGTGTAGGTAAAAAAAAAATACCCACAAAGACTATCCATTGTCTTTGTCTCGTACTTTCCAATGTACATAACCCCCACCTTCCTACCATTCTTTTTATTTTAATCTCTAGCTTGCTTTGTTTATAAAACTATACTTACTTTATGTATTATATTGCTTCAACACTTTTTCCATGGAAGATCTTTAAATTGTTTTTAAATCTTCAAATGACTAAAGATGAAAACTAACTTCAAAACCCCATGGGTTTTTTCGGCCAACCATGTATGCATACATACCAATCTATAGAACTTTTTAAATCCTAGACTAACACCCTTATGTTGCTATATCACCTTTTGTACCTCAAATTACATTTTATATTTCACCATCTACACTGCATGGGAAAGATCTTGCCATCTTATCTGTTGGGCTATACATTTGAGGCATGAACATTAGATGTGGGCTTACTTGATTTGGGCTTAGATTGATTACGATTTTAGCTTACTTGGACCGAATTTCTTATGGGTTTCCTATTGGGCTTAGGGTTTTGTGTAAGGGTAGTATATAAACCCTTAGTGTTTATGATTTTAACTAGTTGTTGTTTACGGTTTTTGAGCCTCCTCTTGTATTCACGATTGTAATCATCATCTCAAAGAAAGTAGTTTGTTCATCATTCAAGATTTGATCTTTTGGTGTTGGGTTTCACTCATATCAAGTCTCTTTTCATCTACTTTCTCTTGAATCAATCTCGTACAAGGTTTCCGCACTTGTTCGAGATCAAAATATCGTGAACGGTTGTTGATCACGGACCAACAATTTGTATCAGAGCCAAGAATCACTGATTCGAGGTTCTCACGGTATTGGATTTAAGCTTTTTCTGGTAAACGTTTGAGTTTTTGAAGGTTTGGAGATGTTCTACGAGTTTACGATCAAGCTGTTGCTGTTTTTGAAGGTTTACGATCAGTTTCTGGGTTGATTTGGGTGTTTACGATTAGTGTTCTTCGAGAATTCAGAGTTTACGACTTCAAGAAAGGATTTTTACAGTTTACGATCAGGAAAATCGGGTTTACGACTTCAAGACGCGTGATTTGGTTGTTTACGACTTTTTCTGACCAAAATCACGTTTACGATTTATTCAACCGGAATCGTGTTTACGATTGGCAGTTATCGGAAACGAGTTTACGACTGAGATTTATCGGAATCAGGTGTTCTCGATCAGGAGTTTACGATCAGGGTGCTTATTAAAATCGTAAACGGTGTTTACGATCGGAAACACTAATTTTTGGACTTTTGGACTTTTAGTTTTAAGTTTTCCTAAGCTTTCGTGATGGATTTCGAACCAAGCATGTATCAGAAATTGGATTTTGAGATTGGATCAACTACTCGTCCTCCTAGACTCACATCAGCGGATAATTTTCTTGAGTGGAAATACAGATTTCAGAACCATTTGAAGAGTGTTGATTTGAGACTGTGGAGATCTGTTATGAATGGACCGTTCATACCAACACACACTGAAGCAGCGAAGGTTGGAGTTGTAAAGACTGAAGCAGGGTACTCAGATGACGATTGGGAGAGATGCAACAAGGATGAGAGGGCTTATGCGATTATGACTATGGCTTTGACACCAGAGATTGCTCAGGGATTTAAGAAGTACAAAACTGCAAAGAAGCTATGGGATGCTCTAGTGGTAGCTTATGAAGGTAATCTAGATATCAAGGCTAGCCGAAAACAGATGCTGAAGCAGAAGTTCAACTTATTCATTCACGTTCAGGGAGAGTCTTTTGAAGCTCAAGTTCAGAGATTCGTGTCCTTAATCACTGAAATGTCAAGTTATGATGTTGAACCTGAACAGGAAGATAAGAACTTGAAGCTCTTGAACAGCTTACGCAAGAATTGGAATACAAATATCTCAATCATCAAGGATAACAACAGGCTGGATGAATTGACTGTTGATGAACTTATCAACAAACTGAAATCAAAGCTGATTGATGATAAGCAATGGGAGCTGAATCATTTGAGTTCTCTATGTATGGCTGGAAAATTAAGTCAGGCTCTGTTATCTGAAGATGTGGGATCAAAACAAGCAGGGAACTCATCTGGAAGTGATTCAAGTGGCAACCCAAAGTCAACTGCTTTTGTGGCAAGATCACAAGCTAGTTCCAGTTCGAGTGGAATGGTCAATTCTGAAGAGGCAAATGCCACCAATGATCCCAACTTTGCACTAGGAATGGGATTCATGAACAGCTACCATGCCCTTATGGCTGGAACTTTGGTGCCTGCTGAGATGCTCTCTGGTGATCTGAATCAGATAAATCCTGAAGATGTTGAGATGCTTGTTGTCTCCTGGCAGATGGCCATGGCGGTTTTTCGAGCAAAGAAGTTCATGGCAACAACTGGAAGAAATGTCTGGAAGGATCAGGACAAGATCAGAATGGGTTTTGATAAAAGCAAGCTGAGGTTCTACAATTGTGATGAGTACGGACATTTCGCTAGGGAATGCACAAAACCAAAGAAAGAAAGGGCAGAAGAAAAGAAAGTTGTTGATGGTAAAGGAAAGGCAGAAACAAAAGCTTTGGTTATCCAAGATTGTGAAGAATACCAGTGGGCATCGCAGGTCAGGGATCTCATTCTGACAGGGGCCATGATTGCTCAAATGGAGAATGGTGCTGACGAAGAGCATTCTTTTGTGGTCACTGATGAAGAAAACCTGGTTGAAGACAAATAAGCTTTTGCTACCGAGGTCGACAACACCAAGGTATGTACTAATCCCACTTGTGCTCGTTTAATTCCTGGCCTTAGACAACTTTGGAAAAATAGTGAGATAGAACTGTTTGACATGCAATGATCTAGAAGTTCGTTTAAGGGTAGATGGGAAAAGAGTGAGGATAAGGTCAAAGCACAGAAACTAGATATAGAGAAATATCAAGCCCTAGCCACTCAGAAGTCTGTTTTGTATGACAACACTAAGTTAGAAATAGCTGAGCTTAGTAAGCAAATAGATGAACTTAAACATCAGAACAATGAGTTACAGGTAAAGTTAGATGTGAATCAAATGAGAAGCAAAAGAATGCTAGAAGCTAGTAAATCTTTGTCCACCTGCATAACTGATGTTAGAATGGGTAAGGATAAAGGTGGAATAGGAATTAGCTTCTCGGAAAAAATTGAGAATAATGTTCCTCAAGCTGTGACTAGAGATATTATAGGAATGATCTTTGAGGAGGACCAGGTAGATTGATCTACATCTGAAATGCATCAGGACCTCCCCTAGATAGTGTTTTAGTTGGTGTGAAACCTATGACTGTAGAGGAATTAGAAAATGAGAAACACCTGACTTATGGTTTGAGTAATCAGAATAGACTGGTGGCAACCACATGTGAATCAGGTCCATCTCAGGCATCATTAAACAATAATGTGAGTTCTTCTGATGTGTTTATTTCTTGTGCAGATGAAGTAATGATCAAGGATGTTTCTGAGAAGGATGCTGAATGTTTAAGAGTTAAAGAGAGTCATGAGTCTAGTAGTTCAAGTTCTAATTTACCTAAGGATGATGTTCTGGCAACTGTGTCAGAACTTACTATGTCCAAGTCAAAACAGTCTGTCGTGTCTTTGTCATCGGAACTTGTTTCTGATTCTAATGAAAAAGTTAATGGTTTTAAAATTCGTGTGCCTAACACAAGAGTTGGTCGTGAGTCTAAGCCCAAGGACTTTGTCCCTTATCCCCAGGTTGTGTCTACTTTCAACCGAACAAACAAATCAAAATCGGAACAATTTTGGTTAATTACACAATCAGAAAAATTTCCGAAACATGTAATACACAAATGGGATGACAAGCCTGAATGGAAGTCGTCTTATCCAAGACGCTCATACCTTTGTAGTCATGTTAATGGGCCTAGACTTATGAACTGTTTTCAGTGTGGAAAACCAGGACACTTTGCTGCAAATTGTGTAAACAGACCTTACCAACCATACTATCCGCAAAACCCACGGACTAGTATGTTGGAGAAAATGATGACAGGTGAAAATAGAAAGCAAAAGCAACAAGCTTTGACACAGGGAAAGCAGTGTTCAGAACCAATGAAGGCTCAACAGTCTAAGGTTTCAAAAACAAAGGCTCCAGTGACAAAGCCTGTTGATGAAAAGTGGAATGTGGCCAAAACTCCGAAATCAAATACACCTAAAGGAGTTTACAGAAAGAATGATAAAATGAGACAAAAATTTGTTAAGAAACAAGTGTCTAAAACAAAAGGAATTTCTAAGCCAAAAGGCAAAACAAAGGTTGAGACACAAGTGTCTAAAACAAAGGTAAGCTCAGATCAAAATATTTCAGACCTTTTCACAAAACCCCTTCCTCGTCCTAATTTTGAAATGTGTGTTGAAGGCCTAAGGATGATTGCCTTCGAGGACTTATCTGATCAAAACTTTTTGTATATAGTTTTGCTTTTGCTTTATGTCTATTAAAAAAATGTGTTTTTATTTCAAAAGCCTCATAAAAACAGGGGAAGAAATGTCAATGTTTCAGAAAATCTGGGTTTTTATGAAGTCTTTTGTTTGCCTTGAGTTGGTAGGAAGTGATATAAAATTCCAAGACAATCGGAGACTGACACGTGTAAGGCTGAAGTGAAAGACGGCTCAAAGATGATGTGTCGGTAAACTAAATCAAAAACACTATGACCATCCAAGTAAGTGCAGTAAACTTAACTTCTATATATGTTTAGTTTTCCATCCTAGTTTACATGGTTTAAAAGACTGAGTCCCAGCAAAAATGGGTTGAGAGTGGTATCCACCTAGTATTCACTCTCTCACACGCCATGTTCTACTGTTATGACAACACCACATTCAAAAAAAATGAATGAGAAAATGAAAAGAAAAAGAAAAATGGAAAATGAAAAGAAAAAGAAAAATGAAAAATGAAAAGAAAAAGAAAAACAATAAAATAATTATTTTGCTTGGTCTTCTCTACGTGCTTATGCGGCCGACCTGATCACCAACTGATAATTAACGAAATAAGTGTTTGTCATGATGGTGTTGCATGGTTCCTCAAGTTGGGGGTTTGTGAATCCTCAATAAACTCTGAGGTTGGGTAGGTTTTGCTATGAACAATTAGGTGTGGGGACAGTTAGACATGACGGTAATTATGTACCATAATTAAGCACTTAAAAATTTTATCTGGATGTGAGTTTATGTGGTTTCAAATATTTTTGGGCAATCGTCTAGAGTGTCGAGTAACGGAAGCTAAAAAGGGTTCCTCAGTCAAAGATATGTCCGGTATGATCCATGAAAAACATCAACTTCGAGGCAAGTGAATATTTAATTATGCAATATGGTTATCTGTGTTTTATGGTTTATTGTCAAGTCTTTAAATTTTTAAAATTTAATTATTTATGATCATGATCAGATACTCGGGGTATGAGTCTGAGGGGAAGTGTTGGAAATTCTCAAAATTGTCAAAATTAACATTTTCTTAAGAGAATTATCATTTATTAGAGGTTTGGGAGTTTGTTGTATGTGTTTCAAAACATGAGGGGGCGTTAGTGTAAATTTACTTTACAACAAAACCTACATTTCCGATCCCCTTTATCATTTACGATTCATTCCATCTCCCTCACTTTGCGTTTACGACCGCCTCCACAGAAAACCCTAACCGACGTGTCCACTCACCGGAAAAGCAATCCGACCACCTCCGACCACTCTTGGTTGAAATCTTGTGAACCACCGACTTCGCCTTCTCAATCCGACCTCGAAACACCGTTTAATCCACTGTTTCTTCTTCAAATCCTTAGTGATTTCGAGTTTTTTTTCTCCCGGGTGTTCATCCTCATTTTCTACAAATTTCTTGTCAAAAACTCGAGATTTGAGGTTGTTTCTGAGTATACGATACTTAAAAGGTAGTTTATGATGGTTCATTTGCATTTTTATGAGTGTTTGATGTGTTTTCGAAGTTTTGCAGGTTCAAAAATGGCGAAACTCTGTGTTTACGATCGTCTCGAGGAAGGAGACGACGTTTGGTGTTTACGATCGTCGATTACGATCGGTGATTACGATCGTCGTTTCCGATAATGTTTACGATCGGAGTTTACGATTGAACATGTTTACGATCCCAAACGTTTCCGACTGAACCCTAAATTGACCCGATCGTAAACCCGCTTGTCTGATCGTAAACCCGAACAGTGAATCGTAAACCCACTTGAATCTTGAATTAAAATCATAAACACTTAATGTTTTTAAAATATCATCAAACTCAATCATTTTAAGTTAAAATTAAATGTGTTTGTCAATTTGTGATTCAAAATCAAATGTTTTCTTAAAAGTTTAAATTGAGATTTTCTGAACTTAACAAGTTAAGTGTGATAATCGATTGAACTTGAAGATATTGTTGACAAACATAATTTCACTTTGATGAGTTTAAGCTTGATGCATTTGTCTTGGTTTATCAGATGGCGGAAGACATGCTTGATGAAGAAATTCATTTTGAAAGAGATCATTGCATCCCGGCCTATCTTGATGATCCTCCAGAAAGACATATGCAGCTATTCTATTCTCTGGTGGCAGGATTAAATGTCTGCAAAATTAATCATGCTCTGCGGACAAGTGTGCTGATCGATGAGCAACTTGTTAGAGATTTCTGGGGAACTACAAGAGCAAATGCTGACAAGACGAGAATCACTGCAACCATTCAGAACCGACCAATCGTGATTCTTAAAGAAGACATTCGTCAGGGTTTAAACATCAATGATAAAGCTGAAGATCCAATAGAGTACTCCAAGGCCGTTGTGTTGGAAGGTGCTCAATCCTTAGGGTATGAAGGAAAGTTCCCTCCCATCTTCAAGAAGTTATTACCGCACTACTGGAGGTGTTTGGCTCATTACATGCAGAAATCCTCTTGGGGAAGAGAACAAGTTTTGATCAGCTAAACAAACTGCATGGCACAGCATTTGTTGCATTGGCCTTAGACTGGAACTACAATTTTTCTAAAATGATGCTGCTAGATTGGATTGGCAATGCTGACTTGAGCGCCAGAGAACAATTCCTGATGACACCAAGATTTGTGCAGATGGTGGTAATGAAGAAATATCCGATGATTCAGGAAAGAATTGAGAAGTTGGATATCAAATTTATGGATAACAGTGTGTTTGGATTGCAAACCCAAGACAGAAAAGGAAAGAATAGCTATCAATGGAGGCTAGAATGGTCTAAAAGGGGTGCCTTTCCTGAAGTTCCAAGGGAACAAGACCAAGAAGAAACTGATTCTGAGCCTGAAGTGCATCCGGTGAATGCGTCACTTGCTGAAGACCATGATGTGACTGCAACTGTTCCAGTAAATGTTCAAGAAGAAGCGGAGAATATCTCGTCTGATGAGGAAAATGTGATGGATGACATCTTTCCTGAGCATGAGAACCTAAATGATGACATCTATGGAGATCCGTGGCCCATTAGCCACAAGAGAACAAGAAATGACTTAAACTCCTGATTCTAGCAGTGGCTCAGTTCCACAAGAGTTGGATGCTCAATTTGATGGAGAAGATGTTCTTGAAGAGCCTATTCCTATGCGTGAGCCATCACCAGGGAAGAAGTCGGATCCTAGAACCATCAGGTTCAAATTTCAGAAAACAACCTCAGGAGTGATGGCGATTGAACCCAGAGGTGCAAATGTTGAGGATAAGGATGTGGCTGAACCAACAAATATTGAAGGCTCAACTCAAGCTGATGTCCAAGCTAATGCTCAAGAATCAACTCCCATGCAGACTGAAAGTCCTATTAGGAATGAACATAGCCCAGTTCATGATGAAAGGCAATTCTTTGATGTAGACAGCATGTTTGTGGAACCAAGCCCTGTGAGAATAAATCTTTCAACTAAATCAAGTCAGCCTCCTGTCGTTCCAAGCTTCCGTCCATACCAAACACTGGTTGAAGACCTTGCTCAAGCTAGTGAACTTCCTGTCGACCTCAGGATAAATGCTGATCCTCAGATTAACTTCCTTATATCTCAGAACAGAAAGAGAGAAGGAGAGATAAAAGAGTTAAAAGAAGAAAACAAGTGGTTGAAGGAGAAGGAAAGCAAGAGTGAAGCAAGCATTGCATTTTTGTATGCGGGGCTACTAGAGCTGAGAAAGAAAGTAGAAGACTTACAAAAGTCTAGTGGTTCAAGTGCTCAGGGTGCCCCAGGACAGAATTCTTCTCAAAGTGCAATACATGAAGATGAAGGAGATGACTCAATTGAGATGTCTGAGTATGTTCGTGGTGGAAGATTTATTTCAAAGGCTCCTGAAGGTCAGGTCAATTGGTTCAAAGAGTTCTTCAAAGGTCCTACCCCTACGTTGTACTCCATAGATGTGGGAGAGAGTGAATTAGACAAGAAGGGGAGCCGGGAACCAATTCTGTGTTGGTGTTATGATGCTGAAAAGGAATTGTTTGTTGTGGTGAGAGATGGATATAGTCCAGTCGAGTACTACCGATCACGAGGTCAATTCCACTCATGGACTGAAACAGAGTTGAGGAACTTGCTGAGGGCACCGTTCATTAACAGGTGGAACAACAATCATGGTAATCTGGTTCGTAACAATTTGATAGCTCAAATGGAGGAAAACTTTGCAAACTTTGATCTGAAGGCTACAAAGTGGGTTAAAACCGGAACAGATCCTGTCACTGATGAGCCAATTGGTGATATGAGGTGTCCTCCCACCAAATGAACTCGAGTTATCAACATGATCGATGAAATAGAAGACCATACACTTGTAAAGAATTTTGATAGCTGGTATTATGATCCTACAACGTATGAGGTGGTGGTTGTGTGCAAGAAGATGAGAGAGTTCCGCATGTATGATCCCATTGATTTGCTGAGATTCAGAGAGAATGATATTAAGCTCCTGGCATCCCGTCCAATACTTGGTGATGAACATGACATGGAGAATGCTATACGGGTGGGTATGTTTCATGGCACAACAAATCTAATTGTGGAGAAAGGTTGGTGGTCAAGGAAAGAAGCTCATACGTTCAGATTTGATTTATGTCTTCCGTAGACACTCTAATGGTTCATGCCTAGGGGAAGATTGTTGGGCTATACATTTGAGGCATGAACATTAGATGTGGGCTTACTTGATTTGGGCTTAGATTGATTACGATTTTAGCTTACTTGGACCGAATTTCTTATGGGTTTCCTATTGGGCTTAGGGTTTTGTGTAAGGGTAGTATATAAACCCTTAGTGTTTATGATTTTAACTAGTTGTTGTTTACGGTTTTTGAGCCTCCTCTTGTATTCACGATCGTAATCATCATCTCAAAGAAAGTAGTTTGTTCATCATTCAAGATTTGATCTTTTGGTGTTGTGTTTCACTCATATCAAGTTTCTTTTCATCTACTTTCTCTAGAATCAATCTCGTACAAGGTTTCCGCACTTGTTCGAGATCAAAATATCGTGAACGGTTGTTGATCACGGACCAACATTATCAAAATCCCCATTTGACTACATTTGAAAACTCAATTGTTTATCCATTGGATTGTCAACTAAAAGAACCCTCTTATCATACATTTTCCACTTTATAAGTAGACATCAACACTTACCTAACAAACCTACCACACAATTTCCTTTCTCAATTGCTTCCTTATTCACGGCCAGAAGAACAACCCATATCCCTTCATATTTTTCTTCAAAACTACAAGTGTTTCCAAGAGATTTCAAGTGTTCAAAATCTGTTTCAAGCATCCAAGCTCAAATCTTCCTTCTCCTTACTTGTGTTTAGTGAGAAAACTCTTCATCCTTATACTTTTTATGATCCTTATATCTCATATAAATTATAAATTTCATGCTTATCTACTAATGATTATGTTATATCTTTCACCCACAAGTACTACATTGTAGAAAATTGAGTCTTAATGTTGCATGAAAAATTGCTTAAAAAAAAACAAGAATGCCAAGAATACTACATCATGGTTCAAAAGCATTAAGATATGTGTTTATGTTGGTGACTTGTAGTTGTGATAAACTAGTAAATATGAACTTACTAATAAGCTAGTAAATATTAGCCTTGTTGGCCTTACGATTTGACTTTTGTTGACCCCTTGAAACCTTACCATGATAATGATCACAAAAGCGATAGTCTTTGTGATATAGCTAGAGGTGTTATTACAAAATATTACAAATGTTAGTAGATATTATAAAATGAATGTTTGTTTTATAAAAGTTGATCCTCAAAATGTGAACTAATAATAATAACAATAATAATAATAATAGTAATAATAATAATAATAATAATAATATATATATATATAGGTAAAATATCCGTGTAAACCCCTTATTTTTTGTAGACCCCGTAGACCCCTTATAAAACTCAATAAAACTCATTAAAACTCAGTAAAAATAAAACTCAGTTTTGTTCATTTAGTTTTTTTATTTGCGATAAGCTTTTAAGAAGAAAAAAAAAGGCAATTAAAAAAAAAGAAAAACGAAAAACATTAAAAATTGAACATTTTAAGACAATGAGTTTTAAAAATCAATGAGTTTAAAACTCAATAAACTCAATAAAACTCAATGTTGCGTTTAAAACTCATTATTTTAAAACTCATTGTCTTAAAATGTTCGATTTTTAATGTTTTTTGTTTTTTTTAATTAATTTATTTATTTTTTTGGTTCTTAAAAGCTTATCGTAATAAAAAAAACAAATTTACAAAACTGAGTTTTATTTTTATTGAGTTTTATAGGGGTCTACGGGTCTACAAAATTAAAGGGTCTACACGGAACCCTTCCCTATATATATATATATATATATATATATATATATATATATATATATAAGGAGGGGATCATTTGAGAACCAATTTTATATATATATATATATATAGGGTGAGGTTCATTGTAGACACCCCTATAAGTGTAGACAGGTAGACACCCTATTTCACATGTGAAATTACTTTATTTCACATGTGTTTTCACATGTGAAATTTTCTGAACAATGAGAATAAGCGGAAAAAAAAATTTAATCATAACCAGTAGATCAAGAGATCTAATGGTGAAAAAAGGTGTCTACCTGTCTACACTTATGGAGGTGTCTACAATGAACTTTTCACTATATATATATCCTATATATATATATATATATATATAGGGAAGGGTTCCGTGTAGACCCCTTAAAAAATGTAGACCCCATAGACCCCTATTTTAACCGTCCGATCTTCTATCAGCGTTTTTTTTATGAGGGGTACGATGGTCCATAAATTAAATCAAAATCCCCTTAATTGATAAGAACCTTTTTCAGTCTCACCCTTCAATGAAGATCGGAACTACGAAACCACGATAATCGCATCGCCTAAATTCGCCATCAAACCTGCAGCATCAGATTCAACTGAGTCCGATTCCGATTCACCTCCCAAAAGATCGCTTGTTGCTGATTCCGATTCACCGATTCACCGATTCCAATGGTTCGAGAAGAAGCGAATCTAGATTCGAAAGTAAGTTAAAAAAATCGATATCTAAGGCTGCTTTTGGTTCCTTTATCTTTGATTCTTTGATTGTTTCAAGTTTTTCCCTCAGATTCATCAAATTTTTAGCATAATAATTCATACAGGTAATAAATGATGAGAATATCAAAATTTTCGTTATGAACGAAAAGGGGATCACAGGTTTATGTATGGTTAAATCCAAAGAAACATCAAGGAACTTGTGTCCTATGTTTGTTGGGGTCTGATGTGCGTTCTTTTCATTCTAATACATGTTAAATAGGACTGAAATTGCAGATGAAATTGTTCATGGTGGTGCTGGCTTCATAGGTTTTCTTCTCTGGGGTCTCATGTGCGCTATTTTGCTAAAACTCAGTGAGTTACTCATATATTCAAGCATAGTTAGTTTTAAATCCCCGATGAGTTTAAAAAAGCCATATATTAAAGTTCTTTTCTCACTGAGATTTTAAAAATCACTGCTCTTGCCGAGGCTGAGTTAGAGGTACATTAAACAACAACCTCTTGTTGGGTTTAGTATCAACTCTTTTACAAAAGAGTAAATTTGATCTATAATATAATCAAAGTTTGTAACCTTTTTTAGAAATAATCTCACCCTGTTGTGTTCATTTAATGCAGTATCCTGAAGGCCATGTTTCAAATAGCATGTATGCAATTTTTAGATTATTATGTACTCCAAATAAAAGTGGATTACTAGATGAATTTTTTCCCCAAATTGTCCCTTGCAATTTGGACTACTACGCCCTGGACTATTTCTACAAATGCTGGTATGGGTTCATGCCTGTAACTCATGTAAGTATATGAAGTTATCTACATACGTCCAGATGTTTATCATTTCTTTTTTTTTCCTCAGCTGTTGCAGTGAATTCCAAGCTTCAATACGTGGTTGAGAAGCTGAGTTTGAATGGTGGGAAGACACGATTAATTGGTGCTTTGGTATCCTCTGCATTTGTGTTTCGGAAGGGGATGTGGAGAGGTGGTAAAAAGGGTGGATTGGTGTAGGGATCATGAGTCTGCATGGTTTTTAGGTGACATGGGGCTAGTTGTACTTGGGTGTCTGCAGAAGACTTGGCTGCGGAAGGGGAGACTCATGTGATTCTGGGTTGCTGTTAGGCTTTTAGCCTTAATATTTTGCTCATTTAATATTATGGGTTCGGGTCTGTTGCATGTTGTTTGTTCTCAAAGTAGGTTCTTTTGTATTTGTTTGTTGTAATAATTCCTTTGTATTTTGTTTTCTTTGAACTTATTGTTTCTCCTCTTAGCACCTTGCTAGCGTGTTTTAATGTTATGTCTGGCCGTTAAAAAAAAAAGGATCAAATTGTTACTGAAAAGCCATTTGAAGCATTGTTTTTAAGATGAGTGATGACATACATTAGATTCATAGTATGTTGTGAGTTATAAGATTTAGTTAAAACTCACTGAGTTTTAAAACTCACTGATTATCATTATCATTATCTCCCTTCAGTTAAAACTCAGTGATTTGTAAAACTCACTGAGTTTTATTAGTGAGTTTTATATAAGTCACCAAGTTATGTTGTGAGTTATAAAATTTAGTTAAAACTCACTGAGTTTTAAAACTCACTGATTATCATTATCATTATCTCCCTTCAGTTAAAACTCAGTGATTTATAAAACTCACTGAGTTTTATTAGTGAGTTTTATATAAGTCACCAAGTTATAAAACTCAATGTTGAGTATAAAACACACCGTGAGATATTGATTTTAGTTGACTTTTAAAAGTAACTATTGAGTTTTAAACATCGAGTTTTAAAACTCACTACAGAATATAAAACTCAGTACAGAAATGTAAAACTCAGTACAAAAATATAAAACTCAGTACAAAATATAAAACTCAATACAAAAAATAAAACTCAGTACAAAATATAAAACTCAGTACAGAATATAAAACTCACTGCAACTTTTAAATGACGCTGAAAAATTACGAAAATACCCCTCCGCGTTTTTTCAGCCAAAATCTCATTTAAATCCTCAAATCTAATCTTAGCCCTTGATCTAATCTAATCCAATGGTTATTTTTGGGGTCTACCGGGTCTACAAAAAACAAGGGGTCTACATTGATCTTTTACCTATATATATATATATATATATATATATATATATATATAGGGAAGGGTTCAGTATAGACCCCTTAAATTTTGTAGATTCCGTAGACCCCTATAAAACTCAATAAAAATAAAACTCAGTGTTGTAAATTTGGTTTTTTTTATTACGATAAGCTTTTAAGAACCAAAAAAATAAATAAATAAATTAAAAAAAACAAAAAACATTAAAAATCGAACATTTTAAGACAATGAGTTTTAAAATAATGAGTTTTAAACGCAACACTGAGTTTTATTGAGTTTATTGAGTTTTAAACTCATTGATTAATAAAACTCATTGTCTTAAAATGTTCAGTTTTTAATGTTTTTCGTTTTTCTTTTTTTTAATTGTCTTTTTTTTTCTTAAAAGCTTATCGCAAATTAAAAAAAACTAAATTAACAAAACTGAGTTTTATTTTTAGTGAGTTTTAATGAGTTTTATTGAGTTTTATAAGGGGTCTACGGGGTCTACAAAAAATAAGGGGTCTACACGGATCTTTTACCTATATATATATATATATATATATATATATATATATATATATATATATATAAAAGTTGTCTTTATGCGCAGAAAATAAAAAGGGTTAGAATGAAACGATTTCCTTAAACGATTTCTTCTATATTAAATAAAAAAATAATGATTTGTTATGTATGGAAAAAAATGGAAATCAAATAATAAGATGTTTATGAAGTTCCTTGCTCCGTGAGGATCACTGTATTTTCAAAAAAATAAATAAATAGTAATTTATTCATAACATCACAATTGGCACTCTAATCAAACTTCCCTTATGTTCATAGAATATAGTATAATATCTAAGAACTTTTATAAAAGTAGTGTTTATAAAAGTTAGTGGGTTATTTTATAATAAGTCTTGGACCCATAAACTGTTTGAAAATTGATAATTATTTCAAAAATCATATAAATATTTTAGAAGAATATATTTATTTATTTCATAAGTAACAAGTATGACCCAGGTCAAATTATCATTTGACCCGAACCCTAAAGACAACATGGAACATGCCAACATCCATGACATCTTTTGGTTGTAAATATGGTACATATCTAATTGTTGATAAAAATATATGTATTGTGGTTAACCGAACACGAGTCACCAACGGGTCCTTACAACAACGTTTTACAAAATGCAACATGAGTCGTGTTGGGTGAAAGATTTCATAATCCACGTACTCACAGGAACATCACTAAAACCATAATTGTCTTAAATATTTTTGGATACAAGTAGGTTGGACGTTACCGGATTTTGTTTGCTAGAGTTGCATAATTTCCACACTTACGCATTCAGGTGAGTTTCACGATCCCCTTTTAATTGTTTACCTTGGGGGAGAATTACATGCATTTACATCTGGACACATTATACTTAAATGATACATACCGATTACTTGAGACCGTTTACATATCACATTAAGTCCCTTCATAACTGGACCGTTAATCGTTATTCTAGCGAGGTGGTGATGGATAGTACTATCGGGTTTGACAAACTCTACCCGCGTTAGTCACGCTAACTTTGGTTGTAGGCCAAAACGGGTATAATATTGGCCTAAATTTTCATGCTCATGTCAGTGATAAAATGTTGTACGGGGGCATTTATTCAGTCGAGTGTCGGTTCCAGTGACTCATGGTAGTGGTTATTGTGTAGCCCAACACATGTCATGTAAAGTATTAATTGTGGTCCATTACAAATTGTTACACTTACATTTACATTACAAACCTGTGAACTCACCAACATTATTGTTGACCGTTTAAGCATGTATTTATTAGGTAACTATGCAGATGCATACATCAACATGCATTCAGGAGTCACCATGCTAGGGGTGCCTATTTTGGAACTGCATGGTTATTTATGTATGTCTTCCATTATTCACATAGAGTCGTTCAATGTAACTTGTGTGTGATGATTGTGACAATCCGTATTTTCAGGTCATTTTCTGATATTAACTGAACGTAAACCGTATTAAATGTTGTGTGAACATTTATGTGTTGATTTGTTGACTTTAGAAAATTAGGGTTTTGTGTAATCATCACTATACGAGTATGTACTTAAGTCTAGACGTTTGATATTCTTGATTTTATGTAAATCATAAACTATGATTTCATGTGAATGTTGTGTCATTTTATGTGACAATTAAACCTTTGCTTTTGTGGGATATGCTTATATGTATATCCTATGATTTTAAATGATTGTATGATTCTAATTATATTATGATTTTATATAACTTAAGGATTTTACTATAAGTTATTATTTATGGCTTTATGTGACTTAAATATATATAAGTTATAGGTTTAAAGTCTATGATTTTATGAGAATTTAAATGGATAATTAGGGATTGTTATCCTATGATTTATTTTTCTTATAAAAGTTATACAATTTATATATTTTGATGTTCCTCCTATATTCGTCATTAAAAACATTTCCGACTAATCCCGTAAAAGCCGTTAGCGTTTATAAAACTTCGGGGGCTTATCCTGTCATTTGTCAAACATGTTCTATTTACTCAAAATCTGGAGGGACCAATGTTGCCAAATGCATATCTTGAGTTGTAACTCGCTGGTTAATGCGTAAGTTAAGTTCGATGATCGGTTTTGAGACCGATCATCATTTCCGTCGGTTAAAAAGATGACAATCAATTAAGCCATTATAATTCATCAAATGATAAGCCATCTATTCCCCTCACTGCTCCCATTCCAATCCTTCAAACCCCATGTTCTCTCTCGCTCTCTCTGTTCTACTATTGGCTATTACGTCTTTCTTGGAGAAAATCTAATTTCTTAGTCATCCAAACATCAGAAAATTATCTAATTATCTCTTATTCTAGTGTGAGGTAGAGTATATATATAGGGGTTGCCAACTCCGTGGCCCGAGCCGGCTTAGAATTGAAATATGCTACTCGAATTACATGCTCCACTATATGCAAAGCTACAATTGTTTTATTATTATTATTTTTTGTGATAATGTTTCAAAGGGTATTTATCATGTAAACTTTCAACATCAACAAATCAAACATGTAGAGATGAATATTCACTTTATTCGGAAAAAGGTAAGCATCGACCACACACTAGTTTTACATGATACTTCATCATTACAACATGCACATATATCTACTAAAAGCCTATCATGACACTTGTTTTAAACATTCGGATCCGGTTTTAATGTTTGTCGATCATGCAGATCATGCACCCGCTCAAACTATGAGAGTATATTCATTTTTTAAAATAGCATGCCTTGTCATTTATACGTATAATTTCCTCTATATAAAGGGTATATATCATTGTTCAATAATATTAAAGATAATTGATACCATAAACCTTTTAATATAAACGCAATGATCTTGTGTTACTTACAAAAGTGACCCTAGAGTCAGTTTTATTTCCTCTATATAAAGGGTATGATCATTGCTTGGAAACCTTTTGAAATATGTTTAATTTTTTGCAAACTGATTCAAAATTTCAGATGGTAGACGCGTGGCCAATAGCTTGAAATTTTACAAAAATCAATAAGAAAAAGACTATTGCCTTCAATTTAAAAAAAAAAAAAAAAAAAAAATATCAAAGTTGTGTTAAATACCAAATACCATTTATTGTTAGAATTTAAGAAGTTAACTCAAAAATTGGTTAGACTACCCGTTCAAGACTTGATTAATGGGTATCCTTGCAAAGGTTCGAACCAATATTTGGACCATTTCAGCACCATTTCAGTTTACACTAAATAAGTTTAATTTAAGATTTGAGAAAACACATGATACACACAAATACTTTTCTTTAAAGGAACATCACAACATTGGTTTTTAATTAACCACTAAAAGAGAATAGATGATCAAGTGTGGATTGGGTATACATTGATCTTCGAGATTAAGATAGTGTTTTTTAAAACTTTATTTATTCGTAAATATATATGGTTTTTTGAAGGAAAAAAGTCAGGTGGTGCAGAAAAATACACCAAAGAAAAGTAAACAAATGTCCCTTGTTAAAAAATAACTCATCAAATGATGGATCATGTGAGGTTTTATCACAATGATACATATATGTGTGGCTCCAACTTTCTATTGTCAATATATCATGTTTTGTCTTGATTTCTCATCTGGCAGAGAATTAGCTTTTTGCAGATAGGGTTTGTCAATATATATATTAGGGTTGTGTGGCTTCTTTTTTGCCTTTAAACTTCTTCATTGGTTGATATCAAACACACACACACACACCTATATACATATATAGGTCATATGTGTTCATATATGTTTCTTGAACTCATGTGAACTCCCTAAATAATTACACCTAAAGAGTTTTCACTTCACATATCCTATCTAAGCTTCATTAGATCAATCCCTTAATTTACTTGCTGTTTAGCATCTCTGATCAAAGTGGAGTACTTGATTACTTTACGCTTGGCGTGTTTCGATCAATAAGATGACCACGATTTACTTAGATTCGTTGTCTAATGATCAGTACAATGAACACCAATTCATTAGCTCTAATGATCACCACCATGAACACCAATTCTTTAGCCCTAGTGATCATCACCATGAACAACAATATGTGTGCCCTAACTCCCAAGCTTCATCATCTTTGAATTCTCTCACTTGCCATCTTTTCTTTAACCCTATTACTACCCATGATCAGGATGGAGTTTTTAGTAGAGAATCACATCCATCAGAGAATGAGGTAATAATATTTCTTGAATAAAAAAAAAGGGTTTTCTTGGCTTTTTATGTAATTCTCAAATCAAGAATCTTTTCAACTCAAATATTTAGCCATTTCTTTCATCAACTAAAGAAGATTTTTCTTGGCTTTTTGTTCAATAACCAAATCAAAAATCTTTTAGCTCGATGTTTGTTTTGTCTTGTTTTGGTAATTTATTTCTTGATTCTATGTAGGACGATTGTTTCAGACCACGAGCATATGATGATCATCGTGTCGAGAACCAAGATGAGAGAGATGAGGGCAATGGTGGGCTTAAATTTTCTTTATGGAAGAGGGAAACTTGCGATCATATTAACGACGAAAAGCAACTGAAGTGGATGTCTTCCAAGATGAGAGTAATGCTTAAGATGAAGAAAACCGATCCAACAAAGCTAAACACTTTACGATCAATCTCAAATGAACTAAAGCTTGAAGATCAACATGATGAGAAGAAACCAACATCTTCTCCGATGGAAGAAACTGTCTACTCAAACTCTATCAATAGCTATGGTTCAAACAACAACATCCCAGTTAGAGTTTGTTCAGATTGTAACACCACCAAGACTCCTCTATGGCGAAGCGGACCTCAAGGTCCTAAGGTATATTCAGTTCACACTCCCACAACATCAGCATAAATCAATCTGTAAAATCAGAAAAGTTGCAAGTGCATAGTAATAATTATTATATACTTTTGTCCTTTACTATAGAATTCTATTCACCAAGATCACATTAGTTATAGGATTTTTTTTTTTTTTTACATAAATGTTGTTAAAATCAATTGTGGTTCAAATCTGGTTTCTTTTTGGAGGTTTTTCACTTGTGGTGCTTTTGGATTTTCAAAGCCTAGTTTGATGCCACCCTCAACTCCATTGGGTTTGAAACCCAGAAACACCATAAGTGAAAACATCTTAAAAACTACCAAAACCAGTTAGCTTTAACACCATTTATGAAAACAAATCAAGTTTTACATAATTAGTTGCTAAACATAAGAGAAAAATGATGCAAAGAGCTCATTGTCACCTTTACTGTTAATATAATCTAGTAACATTATTTTTCATGAATAATTTTCTTTTTTCTTTTTTTGTAGTCACTCTGCAATGCATGTGGAATCCGGCAGCGGAAAGCACGAAAGGCGATGGCGGCAGCAGCAATGGCAGCAGCGGAAACCGGAGAAAATGTTTTCAATGATAAACCAACATCATTGAAAGCCACAAAGATTCTGCATAAAGATTATAAGAAGCCAAACAATGGGATTAATGTTACAAAGTACAAGAAAAGAGTACTCTTGAAGCAAAGAAACACAAATAATCCATCACCATCTTCATCATCCTCTCCAGCAAGAAAGAATTGTGTTGAAGAATTGTTAGTAAGCTTAAGCAAAAACTTGACTTTTCATCGTGTGTTTCCACAAGATGAGAAAGAAGCTGCAATCCTACTAATGGCACTCTCTTGTGGCTATGTTCATGATCATTAGCCTTGGATCATTTATTTTATTAATCAGCTGTAGTATTTTTGGTTAAGTTTCATATATGTTTTTGCAAGAGTGACCTAATTAGCTATTGAGAATTTTAATAATTTTGTTCAGTTCAGATAAGATAGGGTTTAGTTAGACACCAATTGTACGTGTGATAAGGACTTTGAGTGGTCATTTAGAATAATATAAATAATTAGTGTGTGTAAAGCATCTGTTTTGTAAGAATATGAAAATAAAATTGTTGATGAATGAATTTATTATTTATTTATGTAGTTGTTCTTAACTCATTTAGTTATATTTCTTGTAGAGTATCTGAAAAACTCATCTATGTAGTTATCACATGAGGGTGGAGTGTGTGATTCCACTTGTACAAAAAGTCAAAGCGGTTATCTCGTTTCAAATCCGCTTATTCACGGATCGACTTACTCTGAGTCGTCTTGGGATGCCACTGTTGCTTATTTTTTACGGTACTATGTACTGTCACCTCATATAGAGTTCATGACAAGAGTTGAGTTGGTTCAAAATAAAAATAAAAAAAATATGAGCCATGAAGAAGTCATAAATTAAGGTTTTTTTTTTTTAAATAAAAGAGAACCATGAATAATATATAGGGTGTTACAAAATAAGGAGATAAATGTAATCAAGAACAATCTCTAATCTCTAAATAATATATATATTTGATTATTTGAATAGTATTATACAATTTCACTATATTATTTAAAAAAAAATTGAATAGTACCTTCAATGTGAATTAGCTTGGATCAAAAAGAAGAAAAACAAGTAGTGGATAAGCCTTTAGGTTGAAAAATCTGCAATCTAGGTACAATATAAATGAATGGTGAGTAATGAAATGAAGATCAATTCTGAGAATGTTTAGTAAGTTGATGAAAAACCAGAATATGTAACAGCCAAGTGTGTGGCACCAACATTATCCCATGACAAAGAAGTGGGGGGCATTCATCATGTAATTATAAGAACATAATCCAATGTATCTCTAATGTAGTGTGAATAAGAGCCATATACGTACTCTACTTATGTGTTGGATTTTGCTACAGTGTGTTCCTTCCTAGAGCTCCAGTTGATCAAATTTTTTCCAACAAAAACACAATACCCAAAGAGTGTTAGCATATGCATGGATGGTACATATAGGACTTGTAAGACTATAAGAGATGGTCCATAGAATATGATAACATAAAATTCGTGAGACCGCGACCTATTAGGTCCGGTCCTCCATATATAGGTATTTTATGGAGAGTACGTTGTTTTCTAGGAAAGACTAGGTATAGAGAGTTTTACACTCTCTAAAACCAATGCGTGTTACAGTAGATCGTCTAGATGTCGCTGCTGAGAAATATGGTTTCAATAGCAAAGGTAACATGTATATATCCCTAAAAGGATAAAAGTAACTAAGTATACCCCCAAGTCCTTGAGAGAGAACTGGGAGAATATAGGTGACCAATGAGGCCAACACAAAGCCTTGAGAGCTCTATGTGACAAGAAACATGCACCAACACAAAACACATAATAATTCACTACTATAAACAAAAAATATGTGTCATACGAACACAGAGTCAATCCATATAAGCGAAGGGCGGCAAAGAACTTGGAGAACTAAGTTTGGGAGCTTCTTTGAGGCCTTAAGAGTCGTCTAAATAAGGCATACATGACGTGGTTTGGTCAGATCAACAAAGCCGGAAGGCTGGGTAGTGTAGACCATCTTTGATGAATAATCGGCGGAAAAAGCTTTGTCGATGGACGTCAACCATTTTGATATCTTACCCATGAAAAAAGGTAGCTGACAGAGCAAAGCGAATTATATTTGATTTATGTAAGGATATGGATCCTTCGGATGCTTGCTATTTGGCTAAGTATAGTTCCTATGGAAAGTTACTACGAATGTATTGCTACAGAAAGAAATCTTATTCCTATGGAAAGGAACTAGCTACAGGCCTGTAGCATTACTATGAAGTTATCTAGTATCCATATGAACTGAATTTTAATGGAAGGAGATTCATACGGAGTTGACATTTTACATGTATTTCTTACAATTGCAGACAAGACAGCTTTACAGTACAGTTACACTTGCATGCTCCACCAACTACTAGACATGACGCACTGTAGTAGTAGTATAATTGTACTTCCAACCCTTAGGTATCGTATCATTAATGTCCGGAGAGTGATTCGGGGGCTTGTAGGGTTTCTAGATGTTGTGTCTTTAGATCCCGGTTCCATTAGCTAGCTTTGTTATAGCCAAGGAAAGTCGTTAGCATTAACTAGGAATCTAGGTCTAGGTGGTATTTGATATCATATCTGGTTTCGTCTCTAACTTCTAGTTTCGGTAGTTAATTTCCATTTTTAGTAAGTCTTAGGTCTTAGTTAATCATAATTTAATTAATTTCAGTTTTAGTTAATTAGTTAATCAATTTTCCAATCAAAACCAATTTTCATCAATTAATTAGTTTTCACATTTCTTAGTTAATCTAGTATTCATAGTGTCTCTGGAGTTCGACTCCGGTCTTCCATAAGCTTTACTGTAGTCGATAGGTATACTTGCCTAGTAGCTTGGTTCAGTTTTAAGATTATTGGGTTTTAGCTTGTGTTTAGGTCTAGGTTTTATTAGTAATTTTTAGTGACCAAGTTTTGCACGTCAATAAAGCACTTGTAATAGAGTCCTTGGTCGATCCTGGATTAATAACCTCCCAAACTTTGTAAATTTTGAAGATGGTCTTCATCTTCATGATAGCCCAAATGGTATAATTAGTACTCGTGAGGATTGAACATGGAGTAGGAATTTGATCCTTTGGTAGAGGAGCACGATTTGCATTATCACCCAACCCCTTGATATTGAATTAAATAAATACTAGTTTGCTCAAAAACACAAAAAATACCCTTATGTTTATGTTCATGAACCTATATCAACCCACAAGACATGAACAAAAACTAACGTTTTTTTTTTCTTTGTTCGTGAGTCAAATAAAAGGAGACCTGCTCCTTTTGTTTTAGGCTATGTTTGACGTATTAGCTGAAAAGCTAACTGATAAAGAATAATGTTTGGTAAAAACTAGCTGAAAAAATATAAAATGACATGTTATAAATGTAAATAAAGATATTTATTTATAAGTTAGGAAAATGTAAAACTGAAAATATTATAAAAACTAGTTGAAACGTTACTCTAACTAGTTTTTCAAAACTAGCTTTTCAAAAGCTAGCTTATAGTTTTTTTTTTAAAACATCGTTTAGTAACGTCAAAAAGCTAACTTATAAACTAACCAAACCCCAAAAGTCAACACCTCCCTTTTATTTTTCAGCAAACTTTACAAAAATCCGTAACTCTTTCTTTCTTAGTTGATCGAACCTTTGGTCGCAAGTCACCGAAGAAAAAGAAACTTGCTACTTTAATTTTTATCGCAAACCAAGCAATCTCTTGTTCCCACGTCACTTTTGAAGAACAAAGATTAATCTTCCCTTCTGTATGTTACTTTGAAGAACCAAAGAATAGTCCGTCGTACGTAGCTTTTTGAACCACCATTGTTCCGTATGTTACTTTGAAGAACAAAAAAAAACCGTACATCACGTCTGAATCATGACCTCAAACGATCATTGATCTTCTTCTTCGATCACGAAACCTTGATCGATGTTAACCCTAGACACCGTCGTAGATTCTCTCTCGATCGTAAGTCTTTTTGCGAACGAGATCTTTCTGCCGGACTCGTGAACAATCGAATCCTTGTTGTGGTCATCTTCTTGATCACCGGTGATGATCTTGATTGAGCATGCACTCGGGCTTTGATACCACTTAAAAGACAATTGATATTTAAGAGCACATATAACTTTAGTCGATCTAAACTTGAATTATTATTATTATTGAGGTGATGAAGATATGAGAAAATGGATGATGCCCTATTTATAGATTATACAAAACTTAGTCTCCAAGTTTCTTAACCTAGCTAACAATAATTTCTATTAGACCATACTAGAATAACAATTATCTCAAAAACTCCTAGGTTTATAAGTCATGTCACTTTTTATTTAAACTTACACAAGATCATACCTACAACGACGAATATAGATAACATGAAAAAATGTTTCCACCAATTTGAAAAACACTAAACAAAGGTAAGATTGCTAATTAATGTGACACTGACGAGTCATACATGAAAAATGAAAAGTAGGGTAATAACAAAATATTCCTCGTTTATTCTAGCTACTATGTGTATTCTCAACAATGATACTTAATAAATGTACACGTTGTTTTAAGTTTTAACCTCATGCCTCACAATAGTAACTTACTATTCATGAAGTTATAAATTAAATAGAGTAAATTACGGATTCCGTCCCTGTGGTTTGTACGAATTTCACATATAGTCCTTAGCTTTCATTTATTACGGATTTAGTCCCAACCTTTTGACAAACTATTGCGGATATAGTCCCTGGGATGGATGGCCATTAAAATTTTCGGTTAAGTGAGTGTGAATTGACATTTATACCCCTCTTTTTAAATATTAAAAAATTAAACCCTAAAAACGAAAACATAAAGAAAAAAACAAGTCCTCCTGATTCCGCCGCCGACACTTCCGCTTCCGCCAAGCACTGAATCCGGCACACTAAAATGAGACAATCCGGCATTGAATCCGGCACACTGCCGCTCTTGCTTGACTATGCACTGGGGTTACCGACGGAGTGGATCACAAATTTACCGGTGCAATGATTAACGGCGTAATCCCTTGATGGATGGAATCAAATCTGTTTGTAATTCCTTAATGGTTGAAATCAAATTTACTTTCTTCACTCACTAGATTTCTCCACAGTTATTGAGCAAAGGTATGATTTTTGTTTACAGTTATTCATCTGTTTGTGAAGTTTTTGCTTGAATTTGCTTGGATCTGGCCTTGAATTTGTTTGGGAGTGATTTAGCAAAGTTTTCACAGTGACATTATTGAGCTTAAATTTTTGCTTGGATTCAAAGTTATTGAGATGAGCTTAAATTTTCTTAGATCCACAGTTATTGACCAAAGTTTTTGCTTAAAATTATTTACCGGAAACTATGACCTATGGCGGTGAAACGAGATGGTGGTGGGCGGAAATGGTTGTTGACCATCGTGAACCATAAACGAGCTCGGAGGATTTAAATTCGATACCAAGCTGAGGGTTGGATTGCAAACCAGAAACCAACTCGGGGGCCCTTGAATACATCGTTGCAGGGGTTGCCTGGAGGTCATTGGTGATGGCGGTGGACGGAAATGGTGGTGACGGTGACAGAGATGGTGCTGGCAGTGGACAGGAATGGTGGTGATGGTGAACGAAAAAGATGGGGGTGGCGGTGACAGATGATGAGGAAGACGAGGGAGGGCTCTTTTTCTTTTACTCTTTATTTTCTTTATTTAAAGGAGGGGTAATAGTGTAATTTTAAAAAGATTAACATAAAATATTAACGGCCGTTAGACGTAGGGACGATATCCGCAACGGTTTGTCAAAAGGTCGAGACTAAATCCGTAATAAATGAAAGCTAAGGATTATATGTGTAATTCGTACAAACCACAGGGACGAAATCCGTAATTTACTCGATTACAAGGGAAATGGGGGAAATAAAAACATGATCAGGCTATACACATGTTACCTAAACACTTGAACAACTACTGTTTAAGAATTGGTTTTTTTTTTATATATAGATAATAGATAGATAGATAATTTAGTGTTAACCTTTTATTATTTAGTTATTTATTTAAGTTAAAATGATTTATGATTATTCTAAACCAACTTATTTTTCACGTGTATTATATTGACACTACTTATTTTTTTCCCCCTATTTGAACTATGGGTGAGAAAAATCGAACCGGAACCGAAAATATCGTAAAAACTGAAATGAAAAAAAACCGAATTAAAGTAAAAATCGAAAAAAGCTGAATCGAAACTTATGGTTCGGCTTCGGTTCTGGATAAAAAAAAAACTGAAAAACCCAAACCGAACCGAATAAAAATTTATATAAGTTTTTATGTTTGTATAGATATGTAAGTGTACTTTAATGAACTTAATTATAGTTATTTACAATTCTTGTATAACTTGGTTGATACTTACTTTTGCAAACCACTAAGATGTCTCAAGTTCGAGTGTCCTCTCAATCTATTATTTTATTTTTAA
>JBCNJP010000010.1:88941866-89002046 GCA_039602395.1 Deinandra increscens subsp. villosa | reverse complement strand
CATTTGCAATGTAACTTCTGGATTCCTGAAAATACACATTTACTGTGTGTTTTCCTTGTTTGTACCCAAATATTGAGATATTAGTAAATCCATTGATTCATCGATTATTCTTCTTAGATTAGCTTGTTCCTAGTTGAATTATAATCTCTCATTTACGCACGGTGGGATTTTGTGGTTCATCAGCTCTCTGCATCATTTTCTTCATCAAAGATCGACTTGAAATCTTCAGCTTCCCCTAAACATGTGAACATCTTCTTTGAAGCTCTTTTGAAGCTTTTGAAAACTTATAAAGACACCAAGAACTTCCCCTGAACAGTTTCTTTTCAGATGGAAGTCTTGTCCGGCTGGTTCTTTAACTTGAGCAGTAGCAACATCAGCAACATCTTTCTCTCATCAACTTGTCTGACACATACCAGAAAAAATATACTCCACCAGACATTTGATGACTGGTCTTTGGGTTAGAAGGTAATTATCATCTGTTCAGTTGATTCAAATTAACATAATTTTAACCAAAAACCCTAATATAGATTACGGGTTTTCTATAAAACTTCCCGTGAACCCAAAGACCTCTAAAGACTTCCCCTTAGCTGATAACTTCCCCTCAGCTAAGGACTTCCCATGATATAATACATATTATCTTCGAGTTCCCTTCAGATATTATGTATTATGGAAGTCCTTTAATTAGATAATAAGTATCATCCTCGAGTTCCCTTCGGATAATACTTATTATCCTCCCTCATTCGAAGACCTCTAAAGACTTCCCCTTAGCTGATTACTTCCCCTCAGCTAAGGACTTCCCCTGAGATAATACATATTATCTTCGAGTTCCCTTCAGATACTATGTATTATGGAAGTCTTTTCATTAGATAATAAGTATCATCCTCGAGTTCCCTTCGGATAATACTTATTATCCCCTCTCCTTCGCCTAAAAATTTGTCAAGATCTGCAAGGCGCATACTTTCATGCATCAAAACCCATGAAAACACATTTTGACTCCTCAAATTAACCTGGCCAAGACGTAAACACAACCAACAAGAACTTAAAGACTCACACACGAAAGATAAAAATAAACAAATACTTACCAATATCAAACATGAGAAAGTTTACAAGGGATCAAACCGTATGAATCTGACTGAGGAACCCTTTTCAGCTTCAGTTACTCGACTAGTTCAGGTGATTGCTAGTATGTTTGTCCGCTTTAAACTCAGACCCGTTAAACCCAACCAAATGCATCATGCTTAAAAGATTACTAATTACCAGCATGTTTAATTGTCCCCACACCCAATTGTACATAGCAAAACCTACCCAACCTCAGAGTTTATTGGGGATTCACAAACCCCCAACTCGAGGAACCATGCAACACCGTTATGACTACCACTTATTTCACTAATCATCAGTCGGTGATCAGGTTGGCCAAATAAGCACGCAAAGAAGACCAAACTGAATGATTATTTTTCATTTTCTTTTCTTTTTCATTTCTTTTTCATTTCTTTTCATTATGTGGTGTAGTCATGACAGCAGAAACATGGCGTGTGAGAGAGTGAATACTAGGTATAATTACCACTCTCAACCCGTTTTTGCTGGGACTCAGTTTTTTAAACCATGCAAACTGAGATGAGAAACTAAACATATATATATTTTAAGTTCATTGCACTTACATTGGTGGTCATAAGATTATGTCGAGCCTACCGAGCATATCACCGTGGAGCTTGCTTTTCACTTCCGCCTTACACGTGTCAGTCATCTCCAATCCGGGCTTCCCTCCCTTCTCAGAAACAAAACACAAACAAACTATTAAAAATTAAAAAGCACACTATTTTTGAGGGGTCAACTTTTTCTTCATTTTTACATTTTTTCCCCTTGCTTTTTTATTTTTAATGTCACAACTTTTGTGAACATCATAATTTTTTTTTATTTATAAAACACGAACACATAAGCAGAGCAAATAACTTCACACACATCTAGCCAAGCTAACCTTCAAAGTATGGATTTGAAATTTTTTAGAAAATTGGGTTTTATAGCATGCATACCTCATTGTTTTTTTTTTAAATTGAACAACCAAGCACCAACTGAAAATTTTAAGGAATTTGGTTTGACACAAACACCCTTTACCGCTTCATCAAACAAACAACCAAGTTAAGGACAGTACCTTTCATGCTGAATTTGACCTTTTACCTCTCAAGGAAACATATCCTCCATAAAAAATTGCTTTTCATGACATGAAGATACGTCTCCTAAACTGTCTGGAACAATCACTTATCAACAAACAAACAAATAATGAAAATATTAGTGATAATCCTCCTTGATCGTTCCTGCATACAGTGAGAGATTAGTTAGCCATTGGTACCCAGGCCATTATTTTTCTGGGTACACCTGAGGAATCAATAAAAGATACTTTTGTAAGAACATCCCCTTTGAGAAATCAAGTTGGGATAGAGCTGCCTTGATTTTTGGTTTCCAAGTTCCAGGTGAATCAACATTTGTTTTAGTCACTTGTGGAGTTGTGACTTTAGGTATTTCAACCTTCTTCGTTTTAGATTAATTTTTCAAAACAGTTTTAGTTACCTTGGGAGGGGTAACTTTGGGTTTTTCAGACTTTGGTTGTTTTGAAAACGGTTTCTTCAACTGTTTTTGGAAATTTTTGTAACTTGGAAAGCTGTTGTTTATTTTATAGATTTTCTTTCAGCTTTGGCAGCGCCCCAATGTTGATCAGAGGGTTTAACCTTAAGAGTAACAGTCTTCATTGCCTTAGGTTTCTGCACCATCATCGGCTTAGACTTCACAGACTTCTGAGATGAAACCCTTTGAGTTTTCGAATAATAGGGTTCATAGGGGCGATAAAGACAGTTTCTAGCAATATGACCATCGATGCCACAATTAAAGCAAGTCTTCTTCTTTAGATAGAAGTCAGACGTGTACCCATTTGTCTTTGGCGGTTGATATGGAGCCGGTTTGCCTTGTGTCTGCTTCTTTACTTTGTCTGCAGCTTCAGATTTGACTTTCTGCTGGTTCCTCGAAGGCTGTGTTGAACCTATCCTTACTGTCTTCGTGCTTCCTTGATTCGTTGAAGCACCATTCTTGCAATTACAACGGCAACTGTATGATCCAACTGAAGAAATGGGAGACACAGCTACTCCCTTGAGTTTTTCATTCTTCACTCCAGCTGTTGGTTTCATACTCGGATGCTTGATGGTGATCTTTGGCCTCTCAACTTCAGCTTTACTTATTACTCCATCAGTTATTCCCTTGAACTTGAAGGAGAAGGATGGTAAGTCATATCCAACATCTGGTTCTTGGTCAAACATTGATCCAGATGTCAAAAAGATCTTCCCCTCAGGCCGTGTCGTCAAGATCACCTCTTCCTTTTTGACTTCATCAATTACTTTGAAGTATGGGGTTTCAATTTTAGGGTATGGTTTCAACTCTATCCCAGCATCATCAGACTTAGAGTTATGACACCTGTTGTATTTATGGCACTCAGCATCATTGTCTGATATATCCTCTACTCTCCCTTCACCATAAGTCATGTTTGCCTCATTATCAATTTCTTCTTGAGTCAATGGTGTAGTTCCAACCAAGACACTATTTATAGGAGGAGTAGCTTCTTTATAATCAGACTTGGTTCGTTCAACTTGATCCTCACTAAGAAGCATTCCTATAATGTCTCTGGGAACTGGTGGAGGAATAATATTGTTTGAAGACAAAGACTTATCAGACTTTTCTGACCCAAACCTAGTTTTATCTTTCCCAACTTGACCAGTTACAACAGCATGTGACAATTCCTTTCCAGCATCGAGCATTCGCTGATTTCTTTCCTGATTGCAATCATACTTGACCTGCAGCTCATCATATATTTGTTGCAGTTCAGTTATTTTCTGTGTCAGCTCAGATATCTCAATCCTAGCCCGATCATATAAAATAGTCTTCTCCGTTGCTAGCTTTTGATATTTCTCAATGTCTAGTTTTTGGGCTTTTACTTTCTCTTCACTCTTTTCCCACCTACCTTTAAATGAACTCCTAGCACATTGCATATCAAAAAGTTCGATTTCAGCATTTTTCCAGAGTTGTCTTAAGCCAGGAATTAATCGAGCACAAGTAGGATTGGGCCATATCTTAGTTTCGTCAACTTCAGCTGCGAAGGCATCCTTGTTCTCAACCATATTCTTTTCTTCAACCACTGAACTCATTTTCTTTCTTTAGATATGCAGCTTCTGAATATTTTGAAAAGTCGGCAAAAACGACAAAAGTACTATTCAAGGAATAGTGTCAAAAACTTAAAACTCGAAAACGGGGGCCTTTGGAGTGGAATTTGGGGGTCCAAACGAGCTCCCCTGGACATTAGTATGGGGTAATTCTGGGGCTTGTTGTCACGAACGTCGTGTTAAAATTTGAGCTTCTAACTCCAAACGAGTCAAAAGTTATGTCCGTTTCCATGAAGTGTGAAATAGTGACTTTTTGCCGCAAACTAATTTCCGATCGTAAACCATGTTTCCGATCGTAAACAGTGATCGTAACCACCCCGAGTCGTAAACCCAATCGTAAACTCCTCCGGATCGTAAACTCGATCTTAAACACCTCCGGATCGTAAACAGAGTCGTAAACACCTTCGGATCGTAAACTCGATCGTAAACACCTAAAAACGGATCTTGAAGTCGTAAACACTTAAAACTCAGATCTTGAAGTCGTACACACTAAGCTGATGAAGAACACTGATCTTAAACACCAAGATCAGCCCAGAAATTTATCGTAAACACCAAGAACAGTCTAGAAATTTCAGAAAACTCGATCGTAAACCTGAAAAACTCAAGAAAACTCGCAAAAATTGTTAGATCTTCTTGAATCAATATCGTGGGAACCGCGAAACACTCGTTTCTTGGCTCTGATACCAATTGTTGGTCCAGAAACAACAACCGATCACGATATTCTATCAATCACGAGTGCGGAATCCAAGTGATTGATTGATTCAAGATAAGAGATGAGAAAAATACCAACAAAACGATTAATAAACGATAAAAACCTGATCTTTGCACACAAGATGAACTTGTCGGGTACAAATAAGAAATCGTAAGCTTGATCCTCTCGGGTTTACGATCGTAATCACCTTGGCTGCTCCCAAAATCGTAATCTCAAGCCACACCTAGAATGGTGAACTCATGGGGTTTATATAACCACCCCATGAGTTTACAATTCGGCCCTTAAACCCTAATGGTAAACCCAACGAAAACCCTCAAGCCCAATAGTAAACCCAAGAAAACTAGTCTACTAATCTAATTAAACCCTCTAAGCCTAGTTAGCCCAAACTATTTAATATTACAAGCCTCATAGTCTAGCCTCTACACATCTTATGTAATATTTTTAACCAAGATATTAAAATAGAGGGGTCATTTTTGTAATTTGTTAAAATACAAATTTAAGAACATCTTACATCTTCTTTTTCCCCATTTCCAAATCATCGTTTGTTCATCAACTCCATTTCCGCACCCGACCACCACCCCTACCACCCGACTCCGCCGGTTTTCGGTTGGTGGAAAACCGTCCAGCTCTACACCGACCAAACCGGTTCCAACGTCTCCCGAACCCTCCACCTCGCAGAAGAAAAAAACAACCAGTTATCATCCCACGGAAAACCCTAACCTGGTTATCCATCCATTTCGTGATCAAATCCGCAGCCACAGCAAAAAAAAAAAACTTTACCAATCCATCCCAAGGGAGGTTTGTACCTTCTACTCACTGCCAATGACGTGTACATTCATGATTTTTGTCGGAAAGTCTGTGGGTTCCACTACTTTACATACTCGTCGATTGTCGATTACATCCTAGATTTGACGCCGTTAAAATCACCAAACGGCGAGGTGGGGATCGACGGGATGGTTAGTGTGATAGGTCACGAGCTTGCGGAGATGGCGTCGAACCCATTTGTCAACGCGTGGTACGCCGGTCAAGACCCGTCATTTCCGATGGAAATTTCCGATCTGTGTGAGGGGATTTACGGGACAAAGAAGATGTTCTTTAATTTTTATTTTCACAAATTACAAAAATGGCCCCTCTATTTTAGTATCTTGGTTAAAAGTAATAAGTAAGATGTCAAGTAACGGGGTTATGATATTTTTAATGGAGGTGCAATGAAATCTAATACCTCGATAATTCGGATTATTATAGGGAATAAATGTAATTGGGATTATTATCGGCCAAAAGGATATAACTTAGATTATTAAAATCCAATAAACATTTTATAAATGTGTCATAACTAATGAGTTATAATGTTGGACACATACATGCATAAGTGCAAAACAAATATAAGTCTGTGAAATGAATACATTCACGTATAATAAAGTTTTATAAAAGATGAATCCAATAAAACAACGTTTTAGCTTAATTCGGGATACAAAAAAATTATATATGATTGTTGAAAAAGTGCAGCAAAGGTGTAGTAATTTGCTACTTATTTGTTACGCAATGATAGGGAAATGATTAAAAAGTTTATTAAAAATATACAGGGCCTCACAATTGCGTCGGAATATCTTTTATCTTTTATTATACGGTTTGTTTTCCATATTTTCATTTATATTATGATTAATAAACTTAAAAAAAACAAATAAAATATTATTTTCTGTCACATTTACTACGCATTTGTGAAAAACTCTTTTTCTTTTGCTTTACGATGCCTTTTTTTCTCGCAAAAATCATCACAAAAACCCCGTTTATCTTTGGTGTCGCAAATGTGTCTCAATTTGCGACAAAAAATATCGCGTCGGAAATTCTGTAGCAAAATGGACTGTTTTCTAGTAGTGTGTATATACCGGTACAAGAAACATATTGCTTACTTCTATATATGGATGATATAACCCTCTTGTTAACGATATTTCTTAATCACATTATTATCAATTTACAGCTGAATTTGCCATGACTGACCTAGGTCCTCTACATGCATCACTTCCTTGGTATAATGGTTACTTAAGATTCTCAATACCTATTGTTATCTCAATCTTAGTACGCTAAGGATGTTCCTCATCGGGTGAGTCAACATGTCTTCATGGAAACCATGTGTTGGTCGACATCTCTTGTAAATTGAACGCCATTGATGTCCCTTTATAGAGGACGAGAGTTTATACCTTACCTTGCGTGAGCATTACAGCAGTTAATGTTTGGACGTTTGGAATTTCTTACGAAATGTAGTGGGTTTGTATTTTATGCATAGTCCTCGAGAACATCATTCCAATTTCATGAAAATCATCATCCAGTATAATATTCAGGGTACAAATAATTAACCATAGTTTGTGGCCCACCAATATTTCCTTTTAACACTTAGACGTCGATTTGGGGGAGGGCGAGATGGTTGTATGCTTGACGGATCAATATTAGGTCGTTGCGTTAATTTGGGAGACAATTTCATTTCTTGGCCGGCCCTCTAGATGGCAACAACCACATCTCGCTCTTGTGTCAAAGTTGGATACTGATCCGTCGCAAATGTAGTGTTCGAAAGTTGTTGGATGCGCAATCATATGTTGGAGCTTCATGTTCTTCTCAAACATGCCATCTTTTCTATTGCCACAATGTGATTCTATTTACTTATCTACTAATGAATCCCATGCAACAGAAATCGACATTCAGTTATCCAGAGAAAAAAGGTCCCCCAAGGACACATTTGAGCTCTTAATGTCCCCTCTTCATATCAGTAATGTTTGTATTTTCATCAAAAATCTTCCTACTGACACTTGTTTCAGAGTTTCAGATCTACTTAATTTAAGAATCGGTCCTCCTACTAATTGAACTGAACTAGGAAAAATATTAAAAGAGTCTTTGTAATTTTAGTAATTAAAGATTAATAAACCTAATTTTACCGGGCTCAACTCCTTTACATCTTAATTAATACCGTTTATAGATATGTATACAACAAATTAAATGATAGGAAAATAAATGAACTAAAGTAGGGGAAAAAACTTGCGATAAAGAGGATGGCTACGTATGATACCTAGTAATCACTCCCTCCACGTCGTAGACAAAGACATGGATTGAGACATTATTTTATAGGATTTGGTTTTCGTATTTTTCTACCAACGTTCTGTAAAGTGACGTGTATTTTTATGAATAAAGATAATGTGAAAATGACAGTTAATATATTATATGTACATGTATATGCGTATATATAATTACAGAAATTTCGTTTGCAATAAAACAAATACGATACCTAAAGAAAACAAATAAATCAAACTAATCTGGATACCTATTATAAAGGGAATAAAAAAAATAATAATAATAACATATGCCAAAAAAGAAGATTGACGAAGATCAATTCATGTCGGACACGATTTTCTTAATAGATTTTGTGGTCTCTACTCTGAAAATACGTTGTTTTTTTAGCTCTGAGAAGTGAGAATACATTCGTCTTTCAAGTAAAAACAATTGTAACTGTAATACTAAATATGCACCCACAATCAATATATAGTACCTGAAATATACATGATAGGTTTCTAAAATTTGTTCATACTAAATTACATTAATCATTTTTTTAAGTGTAATTTAAATGCTTAATTTAATAATAATAGGGAGAAGTGAATACAAACCAATCAAAACTACTTCGCTTTCGAAAATTACTTGTGTAATTAATTTATTCTAACGACATAGTTTTGATTGGTTTTACATAAAACTCAGATGCATAAGAACCCCATATTCATGAGGAGGATGTGACGACCCTAAAACTTTTACTTTCTTTCCCCAGCAACGATGACAGCTAATGCTGCGAGCGCTACGGCACTAGAATAATTTTCGGAATAATTTTCGGGACGAAAATTCCAATTACAAGGGAAGAATGTGACATCCGGGAATTCCAAGGTTAACTTCCGTTAGACATTTCCGTTAGTTACGTTATAAGTGTCAACTTAGTAACTAATGCTTAACTAGGCCGAATACGTCCACGTCCTTTGGTTGATCACCGAACCCGCCCATATGTGTTATGTGCTTATTTATTGTCCTTATGTGCAATGTGATTTAAATACATGACTTAGTATTGTGAATTGCATGACAAATTGTAAATACTTGATTATGTGGAAAACTTGTCTTTTTGGTCGCCAGCGAAACTACCGGGCGAAACTGTAGTGTCGCCCGGTAGCCAGCTGAACTACTCGATCAACATGTGACCAGAGCTAGTTTCGCCTGGCCAGCGAAACTGCCAGCGAAACTAGCCTCTGATATAAATAAACTTAATAAACCCTAGTAGCCTCATTTGCCTCATTTCACAACAAACACACACACACTCTTTTCTCCTGGAGATTCTGGTCAGTCGAAGTTCACACCGAGTTGTCGAGATCTCAGCCCCAAACCATCATCTACCAAGCTAGGAGATCGAACCGTGAGTCCCAAAAACCTCCATTTTGTGTTTTATATGTGTTTTTCTTAAAAAGCATGACCAAACCTTCATGATATTGCTTGATCTTCTGTAAATATGCTTTAGGATGCTAGATCTATCATAAAGTTGATGACTTTACGTTTAGAATCCAACCATGTTAGGGATCTAGATCATTTTGGTCATTTTAGGGTTTTGAACTTATTTTGGTGATTTGATGATGAAACTGCATGTTAAACGTGTTAAAGTTGCTTGATTTATGTTGGTAAATGCCTATGTATGCTAAATAATGAATTGCATGTAAGATCAGAAGCCGTTAGGTTGATTTTTAGGCAAATCCGTATGTTTTTCGCGACCAGCGAAACTGTGTGTTCTCTGGGCGAAACTAAGTAGCGAAATTAGTATCTCCATTCCAGCGACACTGACCGAGCGAAACTATAGTGTCGCTAGCGTAACCTGACCAGACCAGCCCGAACGAAACTACCGAGCGAAATACCTGAACGAAAGTTCAAACCAGTTTCCCTGCGAAACTAGGCTAGCGAAACTGCGTCAGCAGTTTCGGGCGAAACTAGCCTAGCGAAACTGTGTCACCGGGCATTGCCTAGCGAAAGTGCTGCCCGTGCACCCAGCGAAACTGCCTAGCGAAACTGTGCTAGCGAAACTAAGACCTGACTTGAAAACCAAACTTGTGAAATTTGCTTAAGTGTTATGCCATGACTTACATGATTATGCCATGATGAAACATGCTTGATATCTGAATTATATGAACCCTTGTTTATGATCAACCATCGGTGTCGTGCGTCGGTATGTCGAGTCATAGTTGCAACGTGCTATGTTATGGGCCATAGTGACGTTAAGTAAAGATTAGACACAAAACTAATACTTAAGACCTAAACGTGTTCATAGGTCTTCGTTAAGCATACTTGGATATTATAGCAAGTGTAGCAGTGCAACCCAAGGTGAGTGTCACTAAACCGATTACCGTGAACCCGTTTGGGTCACACAGATCAACTAAAAGAAAAACAATGCTGATAAACTCGAGAGTGCTAGGCACCTCCCTGATGAATATGAAAACTCGGAGTGCTCGGCACCCATTGAATGAACTTGAAGTGTTTTATGGGAAACACTGGTGAAACTTAACAAACTATTTCTGAAACGAAAACTGTTTTAATATGGCTAGTGTAGGTTAAAGTCTAAACCACATGATATCACATGTTTTCTAAGGATGCCTTATAACTTAAAAGTCCTCAACTAAAATTGTGCCATTAATTGTAAAGCGAGGGGATGTTGGGTAGATCTACTGGAGTTTGACAAACTCCGCCCCGTGGCACGGGGAGTGCACGGAGGTACAATATCAGCCTATCTGACCGTGATCCCGAGAGGACACGGGGGAGGCAAAAACCGCGATGACGTAGGTCCGCACCGTACGGGATGGCTCGGCCCCCACAAAATAAGTCAGCTTTGGTACAAACTTCCTTAGAGCATGGAACAACGGATTAGCTACCCGCGATATCGGTTGAGTCCTTTAACTTTACGGAACTAGTACATACCCGATGACGTAGGTCACGGACAAACCATTTATAAACTGAGATTTAAATTACGAGCATTGCTTTTCACAAATAAATAACACGTAAGTATACTTGAGACAAATTATGATCATGAGACTGGGCCAATGCATGACAAGCCCACTGTGAACTCACCAACCGTTAGGTTGACACTTGCGTGGTTTAAACTTTTGCAGATCGCTAAGGAGTATCCGGAGCGGGTTGGCATGGCACGTGAAGACCTTTATTTTAATTGAACTATTTGGGAATTTTTAAACAATGTTTATGTAAAGCACGTGGTTAGTGCTAAGACAATATTTTATTCCGCTGCGTTTGTATTTGAGACTTTACTTTATAACTGATTTTGAACTAACTCTGATTCATTTAGTATTTGTAACTAATGGTTGTGAATCCTGGTCTAGCCGCACCCCTTAACGGTATAAACTCCGTTAGTGGTTATTTGGGGGTGTGACAGATTGGTATCAGAGCCATAAGTTGCAGAGAACTGGAATCAATTTTGAAAACGATTTGGAAACTGCAACTTGAAACCTTAGTTACAAACGAACAAACAAATTCCCAAAACCAAAATTTTTACGTGCCAACCTGGGATACTCGCTCTGCTGTGTAAGTAAAAGCTTAGTACGTATGTATATATATATATATATATATAGATATATATATAGACCGTGTCTAGGAAGTCTAACGGAAAACCTTAGGGAAAATTTTCACACACGAATACGAAACGCGAACGCTAATGCGCGCACTATGCCGGGGGAAAGCGACAACGAAACGATGCTACACGCTACGTCCTGATTTCTACTACGACGACTACGCCGACGGTGACTTTTATGGGAAAGCCGACTTTCGACGATAGCTACTTACGACATACGACGTTCTCCGACGACGCCTCGATTTTGCACAAAAATTTTCTGGACTAATAGTGGGATAACGGGAACTGGCTAATATACATATTGTGGGATATGTATAAAGTATAACTGTGACTGAACACTGGCTACTTTAACTGTTCAGCAAGATGTCTGGAAGAGGAAACGGAAGAGGCAACATAAACATGACGCCTGCACAGCTGCAAGCAATGATCAATGAACATGTGCAAGCCGCGGTGGCAGCCGTCCAAGCTGCATATGCCGCACAGGGTAACTATTATGCCGGTTAAGGCACAAAGCGATTATAATTTGAACTGTTTAATTTTAAAACCCAAACTATTTATGCATCAGGAAACCAGCACCACTGCACGTTCAAGTCCTTCATGGACTGCAAGCCGATGACATTTTCCGGCGAAGAAGGAGCTGTAGGACTCCTCAGGTGGATTGAGAAGTCTGAAAAGGTTTTCTCCATGTGTAATTGCCCAGCTGAAAGCAAGGTGAAGTTTGCTACTGGTACTTTTGAAGGAGCTGCACTCTCCTGGTGGAACGCTGAAATTCTGATGGTTGGGCTAGACGCGGCTAATAACATGCAGTGGGCAGCATTTAAGGATCTGATTATGGAGGAGTACTGTCCCCGTGACCAAGTGAAGAAGCTAGAAGGCGAATTCTTGAATTTGAAGATGATTGGGTCTGAAGTCGAGCAGTACACTGCACGATATCATGAGTACGAGGTTTTGTGCCCCTCGATGGTTGATGCTGAATTCAAACGCATTGAGCGTTATCTGGAAGGCCTCGCGCCTCAAATCAAGAGTCTGGTGACTGCCAGCAACCCCGCTACCGTGCAGCAAGCCATTCGTCTGGCTCACAAACTTACTGATCAAGAGGTCGAGAAAGGTACTCTACCTGCGAAAGGCCACTGAGAAGACTGCCCTTAAGTGGCAAAAGAAAAGCTGATGATGAAGCTCCTGAGAATTCCATGAACAACCAGAGTGTTGGAAACAGCACTGGGAGATCTTACAACTCCCAAGGTCAAAGCAAGAGGTCCGGGAATAACAGTGGTAACTACCGCCAGGGTGGCAATGGGCAAGGCAACTACAAAGGTAACCTGCCTTTGTGCAACAAGTGTGGAAAGCATCATGCTGGTAATTGTAGGAAGAATATGAGCTGCGAAAGGTGTGGCAAGGGGGGCCACGAAGCAAAAGACTGTTGGGCAACTTTGCCTGAACAACAAAACCGCCCCAGGAGGAACAACAACTATGGGAACAATCGGGGTAATGGGAACAACAACGGTCAGAACCAGAACAACAATGGGGGAGCCCGTGGCTGCTTTGAGTGTGGTGCTCAAGGTCACATTAAAAGAGACTGCCCTCAGCTGAGAAGACAAGGGAACGGTAACCAAGGAAACAACGGTGGGAATGGTAACGGTGGAGGTAATGGTAATGGGAATGGCAACGGAAATGGTAATAATGGGAATGGTGGAAATGGTAGAGGTCGAGCTTTCGTCATGGGTCAGGGTGAAGCTCGCAACGACGCCAACGTGATTAATGGTAAATTTATTTTGAACGGTTTCTTTGCTACTGTATTATTTGATTCTGGTGCTGAGAAAAGTTTTATTTCCACTAAATTTGCTAAGTTGATTAACGCTAAACCGATTGCCCTAGACGCTAAATATGTGGTAGAGCTAGCTAATGGTAAACTTCATGATACGACTCAGATAGTTAAGGGCTGTAAGTTAGAACTAGCTGGCCATACCCTAGGAATTGATCTTATGCCTTTCCCGATTGGTAGTTTTGACGTTATAGTAGGAATGGATTGGTTATCTGAGAATCGAGCTGAAATCTTATGTAAAGAAAAAGTGGTTCGTATCCCACTCGAAGGAGGCGAAATGTTAACGGTCCAAGGTGAAAAAGGTGGAGTAGTAACTGGTATTATCTCGTTTCTCAAAGCTCAAAAGTGCCTTCGTAAAGGTCACTTCGCGATTCTTGCAAACGTCACCGATTCGACACTTCCCGAGCGCAGAATCAACGACTACCCGATAGTTCGCGACTTCCAAGATGTATTTCCTGAAGATCTGCCTGGTTTGCCTCCATTTCGACAAGTAGAGTTTGGAATCGACTTAGCCCCTGGAGCCGCTCCGATTGCACGCGCACCTTACCGTTTGGCAGTAAGTGAACTCAACGAACTCTCCTCACAACTTCAAGAGCTACTCGACAAGGGGTTTATCCGTCCAAGTTCGTCTCCGTGGGGAGCTCCGGTATTGTTTGTTAAGAAGAAGGATGGAACGTTCCGAATGTGTATCGACTATAGAGAGCTCAACAAAGTTACGATCAAGAATCGGTATCCACTTCCTCGAATCGACGATCTCTTCGACCAACTTCAGGGTTCAAGCTACTTTTCAAAGATTGATCTACGGTCTGGATATCACCAGCTTCGTGTTCGTGATGAGGATGTACCCAAGACAGCTTTCAGAACTCGGTATGGTCACTACGAATTCCTGGTTATGCCGTTTGGGCTAACCAATGCACCGGCCGTATTTATGGATCTGATGAATCGAGTGTGCAAGCCGTACCTCGATAAGTTTGTGATAGTTTTCATCGACGACATTTTGATCTACTCTAAGACAAAGGAAGAACACGAGGAGCATCTGCGTCTTATTTTGGAATTGCTTCGCAAGGAACAGCTCTACGCCAAGTTTTCAAAATGCGATTTTTGGATCCGCGAAGTCCAGTTTCTTGGACACATCGTTAATGAGGAAGGAATTCATGTCGATCCAGCCAAGGTAGAAGCTATAAAGAACTGGTCTACCCCAAGAGCGCCAACAGAAATCCGACAATTTTTAGGGCTTGCCGGATATTATCGAAGGTTTATTAAGGGTTTCTCGCAGCTGGCTCAACCCTTAACAGCCTTAACGCACAAAGGAGTGCAATACAGATGGGGTGAGAAAGAAGAGCGCGCGTTCCAAACGCTTAAAGATATGTTATGTTCGGCTCCGATTCTTGCGTTACCCGATGGAGTTGACGACTTTGTGGTTTACTGTGATGCATCAATCCAAGGACTCGGTTGCGTGTTGATGCAACGAGACAAAGTGATTGCCTATGGGTCCAGGCAACTAAAGGATACGGAAAAGAATTATACAACGCATGATTTGGAAATGGGAGCCGTTGTTCATGCACTCAAGATTTGGAGACACTACTTATACGGAACAAAGTGCACAATATTCACCGATCATAAAAGTTTACAGCACATCTTTGATCAGAAAGACCTCAACATGCGGCAAAGAAGGTGGGTTGAATTACTGAACGATTATGATTTGGCTATTAAATATCATCCGGGAAAAGCAAATGTAGTGGCAGATGCCCTGAGCAGAAAAGAGTACGAAAAGCCTCGTCGGGTACGAGCGCTTCAACTTACAATACATTCAGGATTACCGGATCGGATCCGTGACTGCCAACGAGAAGCTTTGAAAGCAGAAAACTTCGCAGCTGAAGCACTGCGTGGTGTAGATGGCCATTCTGAAGTTAAGTCCGATGGACTCACGTATTATAATGACAGGATCTGGGTTCCTTTGTTTGGAAATCTCCGTGAGCTCGTGATGGACGAGGCTCACAAGTCAAGATACTCGGTACACCCCGGATCAGATAAAATGTATCAAGACTTGAAAAATCTTTATTGGTGGCCGAACATGAAAGCCGACATTGCTCGATATGTGGCCAAATGCTTAACCTGCTCAAGAGTCAAGATTGAATACCAAAAGCCTTCTGGTTTACTCCAACAACCAAAGATCCCAGAATGGAAATGGGAGGACATCTCCATGGATTTTGTAACGGGACTACCTCATCGATCAAATCAACCGGATGCGATTTGGGTTGTCGTCGATCGATTAACCAAATCGGCACATTTCATTCCGATGAAGGAAAGCGATAATATGGATAAATTGACAAAGCTGTACATCGACAAAATTGTGAAGCTTCACGGTGTGCCTAAGACCATCATTTCTGATCGAGATCCTCGATTTACCTCCCGGTTATGGCAATCAATGCAGGAAGCATTGGGAACCCGACTAGACATGAGTACAGCCTATCACCCACAAACAGATGGTCAATCGGAACGAACCATTCAAACCTTGGAAGATATGCTCCGAGCTTGTGTTCTGGACTTTGGGAAAGATTGGGAGACTCACCTTCCACTGGTGGAGTTCTCTTACAACAATAGCTATCATTCAAGCATCGGTGCAGCACCTTTTGAAGCACTTTATGGCAGAAAATGTAGATCGCCCGTGTGTTGGGCCGAAACGGGTGAGAAAGGGCTCACTGGACCGGAAGTTATCCATGATATGACCGAACGGATTATTCAAATCAGACAACGGCTAGCTGCGGCACGTGATCGACAAAAGAGTTATGCCGACAAACGCCGAAAACCTCTAAAGTTTGAGGTGGGTGACAAAGTATTGTTGAAGGTATCTCCCTGGAAGGGAGTGATACGCTTCGGGAAGCGCGGAAAGTTAAATCCTCGCTACATCGGTCCGTTCGAAATAATTGGGGAGGTAGGCCCGGTGGCCTATCGATTGCAACTCCCTGCTGAACTCGATGGAGTTCACAACGTGTTTCACGTTTCCAATCTAAAGAAATGTCTGGCTGAAGACATCGAAATAATTCCCTTGGAGGAATTGGAAATCGACGAACATTTGAGATTCATCGAGCAACCGGTAGAAATCATGGGACGCGAGGAGAAAGCCCTCAAACGTAGCAAGATTCCGATCGTCAAGGTGCGATGGAACTCAAGGCGTGGACCTGAATATACTTGGGAGCGAGAGGATCAAATGAAGAAAAAGTATCCTCACTTGTTCGAGCAAACGTCCACGGAAACTCAAGGTATGATTTAATTTTGGGGACCAAAATTCCTGTAACAGGAGGAGGATGTGACGACCCTAAAACTTTTGCTTTCTTTCCCCCAGCAACGACGACAGCTGATGCTGCGAACGCTACGGCACTAGAATAATTTTCGGAATAATTTTCGGGACGAAAATTCCAATTACAAGGGAAGAATGTGACATCCGGGAATTCCAAGGTTAACTTCCGTTAGACATTTCCGTTAGTTACGTTATAAGTGTTAACTTAGTAACTAATGCTTAACTAGGCCGAATACGTCCACGTCCTTTGGTTGATCACCGAACCCGCCCATATGTGTTATGTGCTTATTTATTGTCCTTATGTGCAATGTGATTTAAATACATGACTTAGTATTGTGAATTGCATGACAAATTGTAAATACTTGATTATGTGGAAAACTTGTCTTTTTGGTCGCCAGCGAAACTACCGGGCGAAACTGTAGTGTCGCCCGGTAGCCAGCTGAACTACTCGATCAACATGTGACCAGAGCTAGTTTCGCCTGGCCAGCGAAACTGCCAGCGAAACTAGCCTCTGATATAAATAAACTTAATAAACCCTAGTAGCCTCATTTGCCTCATTTCACAACAAACACACACACACACTCTTTTCTCCTGGAGATTCTGGTCAGTCGAAGTTCACACCGAGTTGTCGAGATCTCAGCCCCAAACCATCATCTACCAAGCTAGGAGATCGAACCGTGAGTCCCAAAAACCTCCATTTTGTGTTTTATATGTGTTTTTCTTAAAAAGCATGACCAAACCTTCATGATATTGCTTGATCTTCTGTAAATATGCTTTAGGATGCTAGATCTATCATAAAGTTGATGACTTTACGTTTAAAATCCAACCATGTTAGATGATTTATGCATCATTTTGGTCATTTTAGGGTTTTGAACTGTATTTTGGTGATTTGATGATGAAAATGCATGTTAAACGTGTTAAAGTTGCTTGATTTATGTTGGTAAATGCCTATGTATGCTAAATAATGAATTGCATGTAAGATCAGAAGCCGTTAGGTTGATTTTTAGGCAAATCCGTATGTTTTTCGCGACCAGCGAAACTGTGTGTTCTCTGGGCGAAACTATGTAGCGAAATTAGTATCTTCATTCCAGCGACACTGACCGAGCGAAACTATAGTGTCGCTAGCGTAAACTGACCAGACCAGCCCGAACGAAACTACCGAGCGAAATACCTGAACGAAAGTTCAAACCAGTTTCCCTGCGAAACTAGGCTAGCGAAACTGCGTCAGCAGTTTCGGGCGAAACTAGCCTAGCGAAACTGTGTCACCGGGCATTGCCTAGCGAAAGTGCTGCCCGTGCACCCAGCGAAACTGCCTAGCGAAACTGTGCTAGCGAAACTAAGACCTGACTTGAAAACCAAACTTGTGAAATTTGCTTAAGTGTTATGCCATGACTTACATGATTATGCCATGATGAAACATGCTTGATATCTGAATTATATGAACCCTTGTTTATGATCAACCATCGGTGTCGTGCGTCGGTATGTCGAGTCATAGTTGCAACGTGCTATGTTATGGGCCATAGTGACGTTAAGTAAAGATTAGACACAAAACTAATACTTAAGACCTAAACGTGTTCATAGGTCTTCGTTAAGCATACTTGGAATATTATAGCAAGTGTAGCAGTGCAACCCAAGGTGAGTGTCACTAAACCGATTACCGTGAACCCGTTTGGGTCACACAGATCAACTAAAAGAAAAACAATGCTGATAAACTCGAGAGTGCTAGGCACCTCCCTGATGAATATGAAAACTCGGAGTGCTCGGCACCCATTGAATGAACTTGAAGTGTTTTATGGGAAACACTGGTGAAACTTAACAAACTATTTCTGAAACGAAAACTGTTTTAATATGGCTAGTGTAGGTTAAAGTCTAAACCACATGATATCACATGTTTTCTAAGGATGCCTTATAACTTAAAAGTCCTCAACTAAAATTGTGCCATTAATTGTAAAGCGAGGGGATGTTGGGTAGATCTACTGGAGTTTGACAAACTCCGCCCCGTGGCACGGGGAGTGCACGGAGGTACAATATCAGCCTATCTGACCGTGATCCCGAGAGGACACGGGGGAGGCAAAAACCGCGATGACGTAGGTCCGCACCGTACGGGATGGCTCGGCCCCCACAAAATAAGTCAGCTTTGGTACAAACTTCCTTAGAGCATGGAACAACGGATTAGCTACCCGCGATATCGGTTGAGTCCTTTAACTTTACGGAACTAGTACATACCCGATGACGTAGGTCACGGACAAACCATTTATAAACTGAGATTTAAATTACGAGCATTGCTTTTCACAAATAAATAACACGTAAGTATACTTGAGACAAATTATGATCATGAGACTGGGCCAATGCATGACAAGCCCACTGTGAACTCACCAACCGTTAGGTTGACACTTGCGTGGTTTAAACTTTTGCAGATCGCTAAGGAGTATCCGGAGCGGGTTGGCATGGCACGTGAAGACCTTTATTTTAATTGAACTATTTGGGAATTTTTAAACAATGTTTATGTAAAGCACGTGGTTAGTGCTAAGACAATATTTTATTCCGCTGCGTTTGTATTTGAGACTTTACTTTATAACTGATTTTGAACTAACTCTGATTCATTTAGTATTTGTAACTAATGGTTGTGAATCCTGGTCTAGCCGCACCCCTTAACGGTATAAACTCCGTTAGTGGTTATTTGGGGGTGTGACAATAGATCTCATTAATTAATTTTATAAATTAATGGTTGAGATTCGGGTACAATATAATAAAATAAAATTAACGGGTGTAGGGTATAGTCTCTTTTGTTGACCTTTTTAAATTTTCTTTCATGTTTTTTTAATATTCATAACTTTTTCATACTACATTACTTTTTTATAATATTACACCATAAAAACAAACATTTTTTTCTCTTTAATTTGAATATATTATTGATACATAATTTTTTTTTTTTAAATCTTTTTAAAAAGTGTGCTAGTTTGTGATATTTGTACTACTTTTCAAAAAGAAAATTATACTAGTTTGTAATTATTGGGTGTATTGTTTTACGTTTAAATAATATGCGCTACTACAAAAAGGGCCTTTAATGACGCGCGATTTATGACACGCACCTTTTTAACGACGCGTAAATCTGAGCGTCATTAAAATAGTGTCATAATTTCTAAATTATCAAAAGTTTATGACGTTTATTCTTGAGTGTCATAAATATACTGTCATAAAAATAAGAATAAAAACGCGGACGACATATTTTAAAAAGCGCGTCATTAAAATTATGTCGCTTTTTATTTTTTCCCGATTAATTATTTTTTTATTTTTTCCCGCCCTCGATAAACATTTCCCGCTTATGTTTTTGACCTAATCGCGTGCTCCATCATTCAGACCCAAATCGCTCCACTCACCGGCGCTTCCAAAAGAAGATACGATAAACACCGGCGCTCCCCTCACTCACCGGCGCTTCCCTCACTCACCGGCGCTACCCTCACCGGCGCTAACCCTACCGGCCATTCGCTCTTGTCTGCTCTACTCTCACCGGCGCTAACCCTAGATTTTGGGTTCTCGCTGCTCTCGTCTCCTCTGCTCTCGTCTCAGAATAATTTTTCCCTAGATTTTGGGTTCTTGCTGTTGTGCCATCTCCGAGATTTTGAGCAGCAGGTAAACATCGCTCCTTCACTCTTTGCCTTCTCCGGCATTTTCCCTAATTTTGCCTTGTGGAGGGTTTTTTTAAGGCAAAAAACATTGCATATGACCAGTGACGCTAGTTATTGTCTGTTTCTAATCACTTTGAATCCCAAATGGAATCTAATCTTAAAATGAGTAGTGGCGCTAGTCATGTCTGTTTCTTTCTGGTTGTGCTTGTAAGCATTGTTTGTGGTCGTGTTTTGGTTGCCTGATGATTTTGGAATCCAGTCATTATGTTAATTGCTTGATGCTAATCTATGTTATTAGAACTTCTACTTTCTTGTTGCTATCGTAGGTCGTTTCTTAGGGGATAGAAATTAATGATTATGTATGTATCAAATGGAAGACATGTCTAGGTAGCTTTCATTGTGCATTCCAGATTGGTTATTAGATGAAAGAAGTATTAGTGTTGATGTTGTCTCATGGTGACATGTATTTCGTTGTTGTGCCATCTCCGAGATTTTGAGCTGTAGCATGTTAGCAGTTGGTACACAGCAGCCTTGCTGCTGTTTTTAATCGTGTCAACTGAAAGCAAGCCAAAAAAACCAAATACTAGACCAGCAGCAGCAGTTTTACGAAACAGAACCACCATTGTAGCATGTTAATTATGATATTGTTAGTTTTTTCAAAAAAGCCAAAAGGATATTATGAAATTTTGAAAATATAGTGATGCATTATCTTGATGGCTAGTTACTACTTTGTTACTCATTTCTTGCTTCAATTGGTGATCTTAATTTTCTATAGGAAAGTTCATTTGCTCAATACATAGAATTGGTGTTGGATTTTGGAGTGTATTGTATTTGAGCAAAACACATGTATTTGTTTTGAACATAGGATTAATAACACCTCATTCCCGTGTTAGGTTCATATTAAGGCGGAGAACAATGCAACTCTTCTTCGATATTGGTTGACTTAAATTAAGACTGATATTGGCATCTTCAAATCTCAGGTAATTGCTTTGTTTGCTATTGTTATTTGCATCTTTAAGAGAACGATACAACTCTTCTTCATAAATATTTATATGAACCATTTGTTTAGGAGAACCGGAACCGTTTTTTCATTTGTGCTTTGGTAACAAGAATGCTACAAAAATTATGATAAGAATCTTATAAAAACATCACAAATCATAGATACAAAAGAAATTTGAAGCAGATTATGAGCTCATCACTTATTAAAGTAGTAGATGTTTTGCTTCTAGTAATAAATGAATGTTAATTTTAAATTAAGTAACATTTTGTTTGATTGACTTTAACTAGAAATTGAAGTTTCTTTGTTGTAATGCTAAGGTCATGGATAAATCATGGATTTCATCTAATAGACTATCAAAGGCATATGGCGAAGGTGTGAATGCCTTTTTAGAGTTTGTGCAAATTAATAATCCAAATTCAGATGTAATACCATGTCCTTGTGTAGAGTGTATCAATTTAATTCACCACTCAATTGGAAATGTTCGTTATCATTTGTTTGCCCAGGGTTTTGATGAAAATTATAAGGTTTGGTCTTTCCATGGAGAAACTAATTCTGAGGTTGAAGTTAACTGCCCTGATGAAAATAGACCTCCCGAGTTTGATTATACGAAGGAAATGCTACGTGATGCCTTCACTTATGTAGAGAAAGAACCCGATTCATTGAAATCACTTCTTGAAGTTTTCATCTTGAAATGCATGTGTTTGCATACCTGTTATGAATAGGACCAGGTCTGTTCGGTACCCTTCTTTTGCTCACGTAATTAAGAACCAAACCCTTGTGCTTTCTTGTTGCTCCTTTTGACATGGAAAAATCAACACTTGGATGAAATGCATGTGTTTGCATACCTGTTGTGGATCTGAAAACCATACTACTGTTCCTCCCCATGACTCTTTCTGCCTATATGCTACTCAAACTACCCCTCTAGCTGTTTTGTCCAATATAGAATTAGAGCTGCAATGGCCATGTACCAGGCAGTGTAAGTGGTCATGCCCAGCCCAAGAAAAGACCAGATTCTGTAGTTATGGAAGGAGGGAATGAAAACAATGGTTGCAGTCCACGTTCTCTTGTCAATATGGTCATTTATGTAGTAGATGTTACTATCATTTTATATCGAAAACACTCGCTCGAGTTAGATCATCACTATATATATGATTAGTATCTGATCTGATCTGATCTACTTTGTGGTTAAATTTCATTGCTTTTGTTGGTATAAATCAATCTTTGAATTAGAAATAGTTTGTTGAAAATCATGTTGGCAGCTTCATATTTGCTGAAATCAGTAGATCAATGGAAACTCGACATTCATGTTTAATTTGGTAGCTTTATAATTGATGCATTTGCTGAATTAGGTAGGGTGCTACTATTAGTTAAAAAAGGGGCTTTTTAGAGCAGGATAGAGGAAATGTTTGCTATGAATGGTACTTTACTTTGTTTTTGCATTTGTTTCACTAGTAAGTTTATTAAAGTTAAGGGGATATGTAGGCACATTTCAACAATTGGCATCCATAACAGTAGCAAAAATATGTGATGAATTAAGTATGAATTTATTATGTCTTGGTGCTCTAATATAATATGTCATGCCATTTAATCATTCCATGTTCTTAAATTTAATTAAATGCTATATTTGACCTCATGTTTAAATTTTTAACTTTTTTGTTATGTTGTTTTTTTCTCAGATTGGGGGAGATACAAATGAATATACTGATGCTGATTTTGATGCAATTCGTGAGGAATGGGCAACTTATGTGTCAAACTTCATTTTCCGGTAGTAGCTAGTGTCATATGTTTGTAAAACTTAGTGGCCTACTCTTAATTACTAGTAATTAGCTTTTGTAGTGGATTGTATGCGAATGAAACACATTGTTTAAACTTCTATTATATGAAATGCAATATTTTGGTGAATGCGCTTGTATTTTGTAATATTAGCAGGTTTAATGGAAAAAACAGAAATTATATACAATTTTTTTTAAAAAAAAAATAAAATCATGACGCGCAGCATGCGTGTCATAAACTGAGGACATAATAAGAATGTCAACAATAGAAATCGATGACACTTATATGATGACGCGCAAATGGGTGTCATAAAAGAGTGTCATAAAAGAGTGTCATGAATGCGCGTCGTAAATTAATGACACGTAATTGCGCGTCGTAAAAATTTATGACCCTAGATACAATGACAGGCTTTTGCGCGTCATCTTATGTCATTTATGACGCGCATTGCGCGTCATTAAAGGGATTTTTTGTAGTAGTGATGATTTGTATTGTTTTACATTGTACGTTTTGTTTTGCATTAAAAGAACCATTTCTATATTGTTTTGTATTAAACCAACACATTCTATGCTTTTTTAAAGTAAAACAACACATATAATTGTGCTGGTTCGCATTAAGAATGTACTAGTTTTATATATGTACTATTTTACATTGAGACAACATTATTTGTACTGTTTTAAAGTAAAACAACACGTTTAATTGTACTGATTTGTATTAAAAATGTATCGGTTATATACATGTATTGTTTTACGTTAAGACAACATTATTTGTATTGTTTTGTATTTAGACTAAAAATGCATTTATTCATTTTTCTTAATTGAGCCACATGTCAAAGTTCTATTGCTTCCTATTCTTTTTAGGAAAAATCAATTTCTTATTTAATCCAACCCCATTGTATATGTATGCACTTTAATATAATAATATTATTCCGGTATCTTACATAATATTAGAGTCTACATTTTAGGTATATATTCAAACTCTAGTCATCATCACTTTTGTAGCCACTTGGTATAAACTCCAGACAAATTAAGCGGTGAGTCGCCCCAACTACCATGTCCTCTGTCTCAGTTTTTTCATGTTTTAGTTTTCAGTTTTCTTTTTCAATTCTAAGTTTTGGTTCTTGGTATTGTTTCACATCTAGTTTAAAGTTCAAGTTCTATAATCCCACACATGGAATTATCACGATGTAATTTCTGAAAGAGTTTTGTACCTTAATCGCCGATGTCATCCACCACTAAAATAAGCCTCCGGCCGCCCTGTTTTCCTCTAGACACCAGAATTCAAGATGTTGTATGTTCCTTATTAGCGACTAGTCACGCCATCGCTTGCGAGCCCCTTTCCGGGCAATGGTCCTCTGCCGCATATCGCTCCATGTCCTCATGTTGTTCTCTTACAGAACTACGATCCTTAAACGAATAAGAAAATTTTGGACTGGCAAGGACCTCCAAATCCCACGAAATCACTGACATTGGTGACCTAGATAGTACATTAAATTGTACGGGATCACGGAAATGAAGATGTGAATATATGACACACTTACAGCATTGGTTATGAAGTTATGTATTACACGCGTTCAACAATAAAAAAGATACAATTCATAAATCTCAAAATACTTCTTATATCTAAAATTACATATTACATATAATAATAATAAACAATGAAATTACAATTTTAATTCACGAAACTATAAATATTTCTATGTAAACACTGTTTGCTATTTTATTTATTAGTTTACCATCTTTTTAAAATAGTTTATGCCTGGCTATGATTTTAACTCTTAATAATACCATGTACAACTCTTAATAATGTCATGTACAACTACTGACCATTTGTAAAAACTAGGTTGTTTCAAAAATAAACCAGCCCTAAATAGGGTTTGAAACTACATGTTAACATAAAATAATAATGAAAAATAAAAGTTACACTTTGTGTGCTGCTAAGCAATGTAGTACTTATATTTTCCAGCAACTTACATTGAGTAGAAAGCTATTAAATACGTTTAAGTCAAATTTATCATAGTCTTGAAAATTGAAATCCAAAAACCACCTAAATTGTCTTGCTTAAAAAAATGACTAAGAGTATACCTAACATAAAAAAGAGTGCTTATATAGACACCCAAGATTTTACTAAATTCACCCTTTCCCTACGATCGTTTCGCTCCAAACGGTCGTTTCAAGGTCGTTTCATTTAAAACGGCCGCCACGTGTCGCGACGACGAAACCTTAAAATTCAGGGGGCCCCCCTTTTTATAGACCGTTTCATCCGAAACGATCCCCGAACGATCGTTTCGATCGAAACGACCGTGTGAGTTCGGTGGATTTAGTAAAAGCAAACGGTCGATATAGCCTATGCCTAAAAAAACATGTTCAATAAATAGAAAATCACTCAAATGGAATTCAAACGGACAGAACACACCTATGACTCACCGAATTGAAACGCTGATTTCTGAAGATTTTAAAGACATAACGAATAGTGGGGAAATCTTCTAAAACTATATTAATTAAGTTCATGTAACATAGCTTCTTGTATCCTTGCTAATAATAATGCAAAATGATGCAATTCTGCGTGGGAAGCCAATTCGATCACAACTTTGAAGATACCATAAAATAAATAAGTAAATAACAAAAGCCCGTACACAAAATAAATAAAATAACAAAAGTAAAAACCATAACTAAAACAAAATAGGAATGTTAGCAATAAGCATGAAAACACCCATTCTTGATTTAAATATATTTGGAGGCTCTAAATATTATTTCCCCAGAATTATCAACGTTTACATGATTTCAAGTCGTAAGATGGTTTCCATGTGTTTTTGAAGTTGTTGCACATATATACCTCTTTGCAATAATTGAATAAGGAGGATTTATATGAGAATGTAGAAAAACGTACTCTAGATAATAAAAAGGTTGTTGAATAAATATGCTTTATTTGTCACTAATCAGATTCGAACTCGTGTCTCATCGGGTCGAATATAGCCGTTAGGATACTTTGGGTAAATTCTGTCAGTTTACCAAAGTCAAAGGGAGAATTGTGTAATTTTTCTGTTTCCGGTTGTTAGCGTCTTGTTCGAAGATCGGAGAGCTGATAAAAGGAGATTTGGGCGTTTGTTCTTAAAATACACAATTTGTTAATTCCTCTTGTAATTCGTTTTCGATTTCAGTTTCTTGTTTGTAATCGTTTTTGCATGAATCAATAAACCTTTCGGCTCTTGATTTCTCGATTGTATTTTACAATTGGTATCAGAGCCCTGGTTCGGCTCGAAATCGAAGAAATTCAAGGAAGACGACAGTGAAGGTTGGAGTCATTCAACTTCATAATGGTGACAACAAAGTTTGAAGTTGAAAGATTTGATGGAACGAACGATTTCGGTCTCTGGAGATTAAAAATGCGCGCACTCATGGTTCAACAAGGAGTTGATGATGCGCTACTGGGAGAGCCAAATAAACCAGATGAAATTGAGGAGAAAGAGTGGAAGATCATCCTCAACAAGGCACATAGTGCCATTGTACTCAGCCTTGGAGATAGAGTGCTGAGGGAGGTCACAAAAGAGAAATCCGCTGCTGCAATTTGGCAAAGGTTAGAATCTCTTTACATGACAAAGAGTTTGTCACAAAGGCTGTATTTGAAGAAAAGATTGTATACTTTTCAAGTGACTTCTGGTAAATCATTAACTGAGGCATGTGATGAGTTTAATAAGATCATTTTAGATCTTGAGAATATAGATATTGCAATTGATGATGAAGATCAGGCTATATTGTTTCTATCTTCACTACCTCAGTCATATGAAACCTTTGTGGATACTTTGTTATATGGGAGAGACACCTTGTCTATGGAAGAGGTTCTATCTGCTCTGAAATCCAGGGAATTAAAGAAAATAAATGGTGACAATGATGATACAAGTAGTGGTTTACTTGTAAGAGGAAGAAGTGAACAAAGAAGTGTCAAAGGAAAGAGCTATGACAGGTCCAAATCAAGAAGCAATTTCAAAAGAAAATGCTATGTTTGTGGTTCTGAGAAACACTTGAAGAGGGAATGCCCTGAAAGGCACAAAAAGAAAAGTGAAAAGGGTGGGTTCAAAGGCAATGCAAGTGGTGGTCAATCATCACCAGAGGGGTCACATGATGGATATGAGAGTTCTGAAGTGTTAGTGATAACAGATACCAAGATAAAGAAGGAGTGGATCTTGGATTCAGGATGCTCCTATCACATGTGCCCAAGTAAGGATGATTTTTATGACCTGGAATACAAAGATCTTGGAGAGGTATACTTAGGTGATACAGGATCAAAGGCATTGGATCAATCATCATTAAGTCTCAAAGTGGCCAGGAATTTAAACTCACCAAAGTCAGGTATATCCCTCAACTCTCAAGAAATATGATATCCTTAGGAACTTTAGAAGATGAAGGATATCATGTGAATCTAAAGAATAGGAGAGCCAGAATAGCAAGTGGTGCCCTGATAGCATTAACTGGTACTAGGAAAATGAACAACATATACATATTAGATGGTGAAGTGCTAAAGAAATCTGTAAATGTTAGTACTAAAGTTAGTGATGCTAATCAATGGCATAATAGGATGGGTCATATTAGTGAACCGGGTTTGGTTGAACTAAGTAAAATAGCTTTGTTAAAAGGGTTAACCAGCACAAAATTAGATTTCTGTGAACATTGTGTGTATGGTAAATCCCACAAAGTAAGATTTGGTAGGGGAAAGCATAAGTCCAAGGGTATCTTAAACTACATTCACACAGATCTATGGGGGCCTGCTAGAGTAAGTTCTTTGGGAGGGGCAAAATATTTTCTATCCATAATTGATGACTTTTCAAGGAGGGTGTGGGTAATTCTTTTGTAACACAAATCTGATGCTTTTTCAAAATTCAGAGATTGGAAAGTATTAGTAGAGAATCAAACTGGTCAAAGGATTAAAAAGATAAGGTCAGATAATGGGCTAGAATTATGTAATCAGGAGTTTGATAATATGTGTAGATTAAGTGGAATTAGTAGGCACTTAACTATTCCAGGATACCCCAACAGAATGGCTTAGCAGAAAGAATGAATAGGACACTACTGAATAAAGTAAGATGTATGCTTTCTAGTTCAGGACTTCCCAAAACATTTTGGGGAGAAGAGTGTCCACAGTTGCATATCTTGTTAACCTCAGTCCCTCATCAACAATAGAGATGAAGTCTCCTATGGAAATGTGGTCTGGTGAGGTCCCAACTTATGATCACTTGAGGGTATTTGGTTCTGTGGCTTATGCACATATAAGTCAAGGTAAGTTAGAACCCAGGGCCCAAAAATGTATCATGGTTGGTTACCTTAGTGGTGTAAAAGGATATAGGTTATGGAGATATGAGGATGGCAGTCCCAAAGTCATAGTAAGTAGGGATGTGATATTTCAAGAAAATGTAATGTATAAGGATCTTAAAGGGAATGTTGAAATGACCAATAAGGTGCAGGGAAGTGATGAAGTCAGCATTGAGGTGGAGCTACCTCATGAAGAAACTGCTCATTCAAACATTGATGATAGCATCCCATCTGAATCAGCAAATGAGAGCCTAAGAATTGCTGATTATCAATTAGCCAGGGACAGAATTAGAAGAGAGGTTGTTAAACCTGCTAGGTTCAGAGAAAGTGGTGAAAGCTCACATAGTTTATCAGCATTTGCTTTCAACATAGCTACTGAAACAGCATCATATGAACCATTATCATATGAGGATGTTGTTGATTGTGAGGAAAGTGAGAAATGGAAACTTGCCATGCAGGATGAGATGGAGTCCTTATACAAGAACCAAACATGGGAACTTGTCACTAAACCAGAAAACCAGAAACTGGTTGAGTGCAAGTGGTTATATAAACTTAAAGAAGGTATACCAGGGGTTGAAAAACGAAGGTTTAAAGCAAGGCTTGTAGCCAAAGGGTATACACAGAGGGCAGGGTTGACTATAATGAGATTTACTCCCCTGTGGTAAGGCATACATCAATAAGGATAATTTTGTCAATAACTGCCATGTATGATTTAGAATTAGAACAGATGGATGTAAAAACTGCTTTTTTACATGGAAATTTAGAAGAAAATATATACATGAAACAACCTAAGGGATTTGAGGTAGTTGGTCAGGAAGATAAAGTCTGTTTGTTAAAGAAATCACTTTATGGTTTGAAGCAGTCTCCAAGGCAATGGTATAGGAGATTTGATGACCATATGTTGAATCATGGGTTTACAAGGAGTTCATTTGATCCTTTTGTGTATTTCAGTGAGTTTGAGACTGGAAATTACATTTATTTGTTACTCTATGTTGATGATATGTTGATTGCATGTAGTAACAGGAATAAGATCAAAGAAACCAAAGTTATGCTTCAAACAGCATTTGACATGAAGGAATTAGGGTGTGCTCAGAAAATTCTAGGCATGGAGATTGTGAGAGACAGATCTAAGGGAATACTTTGGTTAACTCAGAAAAATTATTTGGAGAAAGTATTGAAGCAATACAACATGCTGGAGTCTAAACCAGTGGTGGCTCCTATAGCACAACACTTCAAAGTGTCATTAAGTGATTGTCCTTCTGATGAACAAGGTAAGAAGATGATGGCTAAAATACCTTATTCAAGTGCAGTTGGAAGTTTAATGTACATGATGGTGTGTACAAGGCCGGATATAGCTTATGCAGTAAGTATTGTAAGTAGGTATCTAGCAAATCCCGGCAAGAAACATTGGGAAATTGTTAAATGGATTCTTAGATACTTGAATGGTACAAAAACCTGTGGTCTTGTGTTTGACAGAAATGATGCTCAAAATGCTGATGTTACAGGGTATGTTGATGTAGATTTTGCAAAAGATATGGACAAAGGCAGGTCAGTTACAGGTTATATATTTCAAGTGCTTGGAAATACTGTAAGCTGGAAGTCTACACTTCAAAAGATTGTAGCTCTATCATCCACAGAATCGGAATATATAGCTTTGACAGAAGCTGTTAAGGAAGGAATGTGGTTAAGAGGATTTGTGGGAGAGTTGGGAGTTATAGGCTGCAGGGCTTTCATTAAGTGTGATAATCAGGGTGCTTTGCAGTTAGCAAGAAACCAAATGTATCATGAGCGTACTAAACATATTAATGTCAAACTTCACTTCATTAGAGAGGTTATTAGCTCAATGGAGGTGGAGATTGAGGACATCAATACTAAAGATAATGTTGCAGATTGTTTAACCAAGGCTATTGCAGGTAATATTTTTAGGCAGTGTTTAGGTGGCATGGGCATTGGATAAACAAAGGTAATTTCAATTGATCAGTGCTCATTTGGTTATAAATGGAATTGTATTTGACACACTAGGATATATAAATCCGTTGGATCCCTGATATTCAGTGCTAATGTTGAATGCATTTCTATATAATCAATGAGTTCTGCTGAGTTATTTGACAAATTTCATCAAGGTGGAGTTTGTTGAATAAATATGCTTCATTTGTCACTAATCAGATTCGAACTCGTGTCTCATCGGGTCGAATATAGCCGTTAGGATACTTTGGGTAAATTCTATCAGTTTACCAAAGTCAAAGGGGGAATTGTGTAATTTTTCTGTTTCCGGTTGTTAGCGTCTTGTTCGAAGATCGGAGAGCTGATATAAGGAGATTTGGGCGTTTGTTCTTAAATACACAATTTGTTAATTCCTCTTGTAATTCGTTTTCGATTTCAGTTTCTTGTTTGTAATCGTTTTTGCATGAATCAATAAACCTTTCGGCTCTTGATTTCTCGATTGTATTTTACATTTATAAAATAACATGAGTTATACAACCTCTAATAATAATTTTGTTTTCCAAGCACATGCAACTTACTCCATGTACAAAGATCTATTTGCAATAAAGAAAATGTTAAAACTTAAGTTTGTATCATATATAGTGAGTTACATGAGTGAAATTTTATTATTTTATTTCTCTTTCTAGACTTGGTCAATATAATACTCGGGATATTACTGTTTTGTTTGTTTGATAACTTGTGATCTGTAAGTACATAAAGCTGCAAATGAAAGATGGGATCATGTGCTGGACAAAATAGAATAGAACCAGATCTTGGTGCAAAATGAATCTATCCTTCTTATTTTCAAAAGGCCCCCATTCACTTGTAAATGTTGCCATTTTTTCAAATCCATTGGCTTTTTATTCACAAAATTATGATATATTTTAGTCGATGATAATCTATATTATTATTTTGGTCATTAAGAGTTTTAACTTTTATTATTGTTGTCAAGAGTAATTCAAGTATCATAATAATCATACATTTACACTTAAGTTCCAAATCATAATAATAACCGTGAACGGAATGATCAATAAACATAAAGCAAAAACATGTCAAAATCAAGTATGCATGTGTGATTATTGTGCTAGCTGGATTGCCCTTAATGACGAAATAAAAGTTGGGAATGGTAATGTCAAATTGATAATAGTAACCAATAAGTCATAGTTTGGATTATTAAAATACAATTTATCTTCTATTAAAACGTAGTTAAATAATCATACAATTAATTATACTATATATCTTTATCTTTAATCATAATAAAACACATTAAAATGGGTGCCACATGTGTCATTGTAGGAGGTCCACATCAGCATTGTCACATGTCAAAATCACATTCAAGTATCAATTTATTAGATTATCAATTAAGTATAATTAACAATTTTGTCAAAACTAAATTTCCATTTAAAAAAAGAATTGACAAACTTAATGTGAATATGATAAATTTACTCAATAATTTGATTATTTTAGAAAACTAATCAACAATTTATCAAACATAATAAATTTGATTATTTTAACCATTTTTTATTTGTATCTAATATTATAAATTAAAACCGTGTAATACACGAGTTACTAACCTAGTATGATATAAAAATGCAAAGATCGCTAAAATTTATAGACTTACAAAACAGGTTAGCTTGGTAGCAATATAACCGTAGAAAACAAAGGATGGAATTTAACTTTTTGTAATACTTTTCTTCTTATAGTTTTACAATTAAGATAGACACTTTTCTCTTTATAGTTTTACTCTTATTATAAAAATATTATAATTTTTTAAACTAAAAAGAAAAACCGAAACCTCTCTTTCCTTTAACGGTCCATTTGATCTTTCTCACTTCATATCCACCACATATATATCACCCACATTGCTCGTGGACATGAGAAATGCCTCACCTAACATACCATCATATTTTATGAACATTGGCTTGGGTACAAAGAATTTCACATGTAAACTTATTCAGGTGAGAGCAATCTCATGATAAGTGACCTATTGAGAGTCTCCATCAAATATATAGAACTACAAGCTCTGGTAGGTAGGAAAGTGAACAATATTTCCTTATATGAGGGCCAGATGGTACATACGTACGGTTTAGTGCTTATGGGCTAGTTGATCGATCTATAACACTTATGAATGTATTGCACTTTCATGCATCGGAATTATAGTGAACCTTCCATTGATTGTTAGATTAATGATTTAGAAACTTTGCTGTAATATCATATCGCTTGTTGAAACTACCACATAAAGTGTTATGAATTCATAAAAGATTCATGCATTGGAATTGTATCAAGAAATACAAAACTACTTTTCACGTTAACATTTCTTTGATTATTATTATTTTTACAAGGAAATGAAATAAATACTTTATTTTATGGTACGGTTACAAAAAAAAAACTAATCTATTACAATACAAAGAAAAGAAAATTCTACTCCTATTAATACAATTACAAGAAAATGAAAGAATTATGATACAAGAAAAGAAAGTGAATTACAATACAATTACAAGAAATAAGAAAACAATAATTACAAAGAAATGAAATACAGTAACAAAGAAATAAATAAAAAGAATGCAAATGACAAGAAAATGAGTGTAATGAAATAATTGAAATGAAATGAAATTTTGAAAACCAATTGAGAGTTTAAGGATGATGACAGAATGTTTTGAGAATGATTTTTAATTAAAATCTTGAACGCTTAAAAAATCAAAGAAGAAATAGCAAAGCTTTTTGGCGAAGGATTAGGGTTAAAACCCGGGTCCTTTAAAACAAATTTCGGGTCTACCAAAGATCCTGTATTGTTTTCCAGGGTACAATCGCGTAAACCGCATTGTACGGTCAGGATAACGCTAAGCCCGAAGTTACCTTCGAGTTCTTGAAGAAGAAGGTGAAGATTGCCTTGAGTGAATTTTTAGAGAGAAAAGAATCGTGCTTGTGAAATCTGGTGTGTGGGAAGCCTTGGCTAATGAGACTGCATTTATAGTGGTGGGAAGCCTTGGTGAGCACTCTAAGTTAATTCGTAGTCAAACTTTGCATTAAATGTCTTTAATGCAAATTGATTTCTAATTAACACGGAATTACCTTAATTAGCTCAAAACGCGTGAACAGCTGTAACTCCGGAAGAACACGCGTTTTTGGTTCAACCTTCCAGCTGAACACAAGAGCCACATAGGTCCGCTTGAACCTTCCGGTTCAACTATTTCGCTTGAACTTCAACCGGAACAACATCTGACTGAACTCGCGCACTTCGTTCTGACCATCCGGCTGAACCACACAGGTTCAGTCTTCTAGTTGAACTGGTTCCGCTTGAACCTACCCACCTAGACTTCAACCGGACCAACTTCCGGTTAAACTTAAAAACAATAAGGCGGCTCACGGTGACGTGCGAAGTGCAAAGTGAGCCAAAAGCGCCACATTGTGCCTCAACCGCCCACGCGCGCGCATGTGCTAGTGCGAGTTAGGGATGCTTCGCACCCCTTAGGGTCCAAAGGATGTGTCCTACTTAAGGAAATAATAGTTGGTAAGGTTCTCACCTTATAAACAACTTTTAGATTCATCCCCCAACCAATTGTGGAATAAGTTCCACTTCATTTTCTCTTTAAAATTCGCAGTTTTCACGGCTGCGAGTCCTCAACTTTGAGCCTCGATATCTCATTCATACGAGCTCGGATTTGGACGTGGTTTGGTGCGTTGGAAAGCCATCACAAAGTACTACACAAACCCATAAAATACAGAGGCAGCAACCTATGTTATCTATATTTTATTTTAGTCCAAAGTTGGTAAAAACTCATTTTCACACTTAGTGAAAAAACCCATTTTCCACTAGTTTTTCTCCCAAAATTCCAACAATCCCCCATATGAATGGGTATCGATCTATTATTCAAGAATCAAAGCAATTTCGACAGTCCAGTATTGCAGGATAGGTTGGTGTCCCCTTTGAACCTTCCTTTGTGAAGCATACTTAGGTTACTGGTGTTTTGTAGACACGATGTCTTTGAACCAACCGACCGTTTGTGTAACCATTATTATACTCACACAATACTTTCCCTAACTTAGTTAGCCTTCATTTTTGTGTCCAATCATGGTCCTGAAACACTTATCTGGTTCTGTGAGAGCTCTAGGATTTGCGCCCCAATAAATCCATTCGAAGTGACCACACTTCTCTCTCACATAGATGATTACCACAATCATTAAAAGCATTGGTATAATATGATTTACTCAAAATCATCTATGACTTAAACAAAGTCATTGACCATTGTATGCTTAAACTCACACGTTTAACTGTTTGGTGATAGGAATGGACTAGGAAGTACACAACCCCCTTTTAAGAATTTGGGGTACTCCCGCACAGTGACCTTAGTCAATGCAATTAGGTTGTCCTATTGAACCTAGAGCCTGTGATCTCCATTTTCATAGGTTAGATTTTCCTTCACATCAACTTTTAACCCAATGGGCTTTAGTTCAATTCCCCTTGATGACTTCAAAACTAACTATTTGCTTAAGCCTTTTGTAAGCGGATCCGCAGTGTTATCCTTTGACTTCACATAGTCAATTGAGATAACTCCCATAGAGATTAGTTATCGTACCGTATTATGTCTACGTCTAATGTGCCTTGATTTGCCATTGTACATCGCTGATTAGGCGCACCCAATTGTCGATTGATTGCCACAATGTATGCAAATAGCCATCATTGGCTTAGGCCACCTTGGAATTTCTTCCAGAAATTAACGTAGCCATTCCGCCTCTTCACCAGATTTATCCAAGGCGATGAACTCAGATTCCACTGTGGACCGTGCTATAACCGTTTGCTTAGCCAATTTCCAAGCAATAGTCACGCCACCAAGCGTAAACACATACCCGCTTGCTGATTTGGAATCCTTTATATCCGAAATCTAATTCGCTTCGCAATATCCTTCGATAACTGCTGGATCTTGTGTATAATGCAGTCCATAGTCTCTCATGTATCTTAAGTACCTTAGTAAACGAGTCATTGCTTTCCAATATTCAACGCACGAATTACTCGTGTACCGGCTTAGTCTGCTCACAGCATAAGCCAAATCTGGTCTGGTACATGTCATAAAATACATTAGACTGCCAATAACCCTTGAGTACTCCAACTGAGCAACCCCTTTTCCTCTATTCTTAGGGCAAGATGAAGGGTAGTATCAAACGGAGTTTGAGACACACTCCTATCTCCCGCGTTGAACTTCTCAAGGATTTTATCCACATAGTGAGATTGACTCAAGACAATACCATTTGGGGTTCTGATAATTTTTACACCAAGTATCACATCTGCAAGCCCCATGTCTTTCATGTCAAATCTCGTTTTCAACATGTCTTTGGTAGCTTTAACCATCTTATCATCACTCCCAATGATAAGCATGTCATCTACATAGAGACATGGGATCACATAACCTCTAGGTGTGTCTTTTGCATAGACACACTTGTCGCACTCATTTATTTTGAATCCGTTGTCAAGCATGACAAGGTCAAACTTCCGGTGCCATTGTTTTGGAGCTTGCTTAAAGCCATACAAAGACTTAACGAGTCTACACACCTTGCCTTCTTGGCCAGGAGTGGAAAAACCCTCATGTTGTTCCATGTAGATCTCTTCATCTAAATCACCGTTTAGAAACACGGTCTGAACATCCATTTGGTGAATCATTCAAATTTTGTAAAGCTGCTATAGCAAGCACCAATCTTATCGAGGTTATGCGCGTCACAGGTGAGTAAGTATCAAAGTAATCGAGGCCCTCCTTTTGCCTGTATCCTTTGATCACTAGCCTCGCCTTGTACTTATCAATGGTGCCATCGGCTTTCATCTTCTTCTTGAATATCCACTGATATCCAAGTGGTTTGCAACCATTAGGAAGATCGACAAGCTCCCAAGTGTGGTTCTACAAAATAGAATCTATCTCACACTTGATGGATTCATTCCATTGAGGCCCAGCTGAAGAGGTTACCGCCTCGTGGTAGGTATTGGGCTCACCCTCAACCATGTAAGCCGTGAAGTCATGACCAAAGGATTTTTCAACCCTTTGTCACTTACTACGTCTAAGCTCACCCTCATTAGATGTGGGTTGTTCATGAATCTCGTTACCAACACATGGTTGCTCATGAACGTCCTCACGAACTAATGGTTCTTCATGAGTGTCATCACCAACTAATGGCGTCGATGAACTCGCGCATTCTCATGACAAATACGGGAACATGTTTTCAAAGAATGAAACATTCCTTTAGATAGTGCCTTCGTGTATATCGGGGTTTTTCGAGTCATGGACAAGAAACCAATATGCACTACTGTTTTTTACGTATCCAATGAACACGCAAGTCCATAGTTTGGGGTCCTAACCTTTTCACCTTAGACAAAGGAGCTAATACTTTAGCTAGACACCCCACACTTTCAGGTATTTGTAGGATGGCGTTATGCCGGTCCACAATTCATAAGGAGTTTTATCCTTATCTTTGTGGGGTATCTTATTTAAAAGATAGTTAGCAATCAAAATAGTTTTTCCCCACATGTATAGGCTCATCCCAGAACCATTCAACATGGCATTTATCATCTCTTCCAATGTACGGTTCTTTCATTCTGAAATGTCATTGGATTGTGTAGAATATGTGCGGTGGTCTCATGGACAATTCCACTTTGTGCACATAAGGCCGCAAACGGTGAAACATATTCACCTCCTCTATCACTCCGCAAAACCTTGATTTTCTTGGTGAATTTATTCTCAACCAAGTTCTTAAACAAGACAAACTTGTTTATTGCTTCATCCTTACTCTTAAGTAAGTATACATAGCAATATCTTGTACTATCATCAATAAATGTGATGAGGTACTTGTTTCCACCACACGTGGGGACGACTTTCAAGTCACACACATCGGTGTGAATTAAGTATAGGGGGTTCAATTATTCGTTCAACCGATTTAAACGATGATCTTGTAAGTTTGGATTCGACACACGTTTCGCATTTTAAATTCGAGTCTATTTTAAATTTTGGCAAACATTTTAAGTTCATTAAACGGAGAATTGAATTAAAATTGACATGTCCTAATTTACCATGCCACATATTTGAATCATAAAACTCAATCATATAAGTAGAAGAGTAGGCTTTCGCCATTTATTAATTACCATGGTAGACAACTTAAACATAGAGTTTTGGTGCCTACAAATATGCCATTTTTGGTCAAAACGACTTTATCAGACTCGATCACAATGCAAAATCCAAACTTATTGAGCAGCCATCGAGAAACGAGATTCTTTCGGATTTCTGGCACGTACAGAACATTGCTCAATGTTAGTTCCTTCTCAGAAGTGAACTTCAAGACCACGTTGTCTTCACCCATGATATTGGCAGTAGCTTTATTCCTCATGTAAAGCTTATCGGTCCCCTTCGCCTCTTTAAACATACTAAAGAGGGTCTTGTCCCCAAAGACATGGCTGGTGGCAACAGTTTCAACATACCAGCCAGGGTTCTCCCCAACAATGTTGACTTCAGATATGAAGGTAGACGCCTCTGTGATCATGGCCACTAGTGGAATGTCATCTTCCACCATGTGATCGCGCTCATGTTGTGGCTTCGGGCACTGATCCGTCCGATGACCATGCCCCCACACAGTGGTAGCACTTTCCTGAAAACTTTTGAGGCTTCTTTTTCACAGCCCCTTTCTTTGGTGCCAAGTGCTCCACTGCTTGCCTTTGCCTTTGGCCCTACCGTTGCGCTTGCTTCCTTTGGAAGACTGACCAACGTCCACCATATTCACCTTACCCATAGCTTGGGTGGTGGTGGCCTTTTGAGTCATCTTATTGTCCTCCTCGATATGAAGACGGACAATGAGATCTTCGATGGTCATCTCCTTCCTTTTGTGTTTAAGATAATTCTTAAACTCAAGCCACAAAGGCGGAAGCTTTTCGATCACTGCCACCACTTGAGACGTCTCACAAAGGGACATACCCTCCGCATGGACCTCATGTAGTATAATTTGAAGCTCTTGGACTTAGCTCATGACCGATTTATTATCAACCATTTTATAGTCCAAGAAACGGGCCACCACGAATGTCTTCGTGGCAGCATCCTCCATTCTATACTTCTTGTCTAAAGACTCCCACAATTATTTGGAAGTCTTGTACTCCAAGTAAACATTATACAATGAGTCCACGAGCCCGTTCAACACATAGTTACGGCACAAGTAGTCCGAATGCTTCCAAGATTCCACTGCGCTAACGGTTTCAACGTTGAATTCCCCTTCACCGAGTTGGGGAGCGGACTCCGTGAGACACCTCGCAAGGTTTAAGGTGGTTAAATAGAACAACATATTTTGTTGCCACCTTTTGAAGTGCAAACCCGAGAACTTCTCGGTTTTTCGGTTTTTGTTGCCACCTTTTGAAGTACAAATGCACAAAACAGTTGTGAAAAGCACCATTATTTAGTCCAACGCTAAAACTTAGCACATGACTAGGAAAGACTTGAAGATGATAGATACCAAATCTATCTATAAGGCCCACAAAGTCTCTTATGGGCCTTTAAAAGCTAGCCCACAAATACAATTTAACTTATTAGGGCCTCGCGCTGCATGTGCACCATGCCTATGTGATCAAGTGGTCCCTACCACCTCACATTCAATTCTCCACTAAAAAAGTGGTCCCACCTCTAACAAATTAACATTCTGCATGAAGATGTCTACCAATGAAAATGGTCCACGAAAAAAGGAAATAAAGAGATGGTTATTGGAGCATGGGGTAGAATTGGGGCACCTGGAGGCTATAAATAGCGCGCAGAGTACCGAGATGTTATGCATAAGTATATTGATTCTGCTGTAGATCTAGGCCGCTTCGATAGGATACAAACTAGCTACACTTGGCTCCTTGAACAAAAATATTTAGCCACGCACCCTTGGTATGACATGACCGCGGACTCTCATATGTCAGATTGTGCTAAAGATTTGAGCGATCATGAGCCTACGATTTTTGAGAAATCACTGGATTACGCCTCTGATGACGATCTTGCCTAAGTTCAGGAAGCCTTAAAACCTACTCAAGAAGCTTATGATTTGTATGTGGACAAAGAGGATTTCTAGCCAAACCCGAATGGAGCGGGATCTTCGGGTGTTGGTGACGTTGAAGGAACCTTGTTTATTTCTTTTATATGTAGTTGTTGCCCTTGGAGCCTTTTCTGATGTAGACATTAAGGGCGCCGTCCCTCTTTTGAAAACATGTAATGTAATGGTTATCTTGTTTGTGTATATTACCTTTTTGTGTGTTTGTATGTTTCAAAAGAATGATGTCTGAGGGTTAGCGATACGCATGCCTTTATTTATTTGTTTTTAGGCCTGCGAGCGTGTCATGATCACGCCGCCCATCACTTTAGTCAGGGACGTATGAGTGCAGTGCCATTTGCGCGTACCTTATTACTAAGGTATCAAGCAATCAGTGTTGGATACTTGTTTGATATGCAAGGTACCAGGGACTTCCGTGGGGCCTTGTTCTTCAAGGACGCGCACGCTCGCGGGAGTATGTTTAAATTCTTATCAAGACAATACCAATCCACATTTAACCAGCTTGGGTTTTGTGCTAAAGGGAATGTCCGCTGCAGACGGAGTATCTCGGTGCTACGCATTTATTTTTGAAAAAATGGATATAAATAATCCTAACTATGGGCTATTGGCCGAAAATAATCCTACCTTCATTTTTGTAACAGAACAGTCTTATAAATGCACCCTGTTTTTTCTAATAATTTTTTCCGTTAAAAACTAACCCCGTTAGTTTGTGATGACGTGGAGGACCAATATTGTCATTATTTAAACGTATGACCCCGTTACCTCCGGCAACGAGAGCTAGAGGGGTGGCGCGAATCAATGAGCAGCGATGGAGGAAGAGGACGAGGAGGAGGTGGTGGTGGTTGTGCAGCGGCGAGGATCTAAAACCGTCATCGGTCTGGGAGTTTCGAGTTTTGATGGATGTGATGAAACTGCTCGAGGGACGAAGACGATGTATGGAAATTAAATGTCGATCTAGATGCAAGTAAACAACAAATTGAGTGTAGAAATAGTATCGGATCAGTAAACCGATAGAAGTAGAACAAATTTAATTGAATAAAATTGAATTTCATAAGATTTGAATGATAAACACAGTGATGAAGAACGAGAATAAACCAGAGACAAAAGTTTGTCAATTTTATAACTCAATTGAAAACAGATTCCGATCAAATAATCTCGAAATCTCATATGGAACCATAATATATCACATTTAATGAGTGAATCCAGTTATATAGGAACTAATTTGAAGAAGGGGTTGCCGGAGATGGAGACGGGTGTCGGTTCGGGTTTTGCTGCCGGTATACTACCGGGGAAGAAAGTTTTTTTTCAAATTAATAAAGTTTAAATAATAACAAGAATGGTCCCCTAGGCTTTTTAAATAGAAACAAGTTTGGATAATGACAGTATTGGTCATCCACGTCATCACAAACTAACGGGGTTAGTTTCTTTTAGCGGAAAAGATTATTAGAAAAAACATGACTATTCTATTACAAAAATGAGGGTAGGATTATTTTCGGCCAATAGCCCATAGTTAGGATTATTTAGATCCATTTTTCCTTTATTTTTTAATGCGCACCGTGAAGTAAAATGTGTGTTTTTACTAAGGGTATGTTTGGTATGAGGTAATGGAATGAACGAGAGAATAGAATGGACAAGGTAATGGAATGATTGATGAAATGAAATGAATCATTACCATTCCATCATCATGTTTGGTTGCCATGTGGTAATGAAATAAATCATTTATTTCATGTTGGTTGATAGTTAGTAAAAAATGTGGTAATGAAATAAATCATTTATTTCATGTTGGTTGATAGTTAGTAAAAAATAAACTAATAGAATCCAGTGTTACCAACATTTTCATTTAAAATAATATATTGATTTATATTTATATATATATTTTTAACTTTTAATTAATTTATTTTTATTAAATATTTTAAGATTTATGTTTTTTTTATTTGCAACTTTAATTTTATTTTTATTTATTATATTATATTTTATCTTTTATTTATTCTATTATTGTTATTTAATATATATTTTATTTTATTTATATTTTATATTTTTTCATATTTTTAGTTTTTATTCTTGATTTTTTTTGTTTTCATAAAATGGTAAGAAAAAAATCAAATGGAATAAAGTTTTCATTCCATTACTTAAGGGAATGAAAGAAAAACACTTCATCCCTAAGGAATGGAAATCTTTATAAATGGAAGGAACCACATTCCTTATGTAATGATCCATTCCATTCCAATGTGTTACCAAACATGTTATTTTTTTCATTCCAACGTAATGACCCATTCCATTCCACTCATCATTCCTGCATACCAAACACTACCTAAGTCTTGCGCAACTTATTTTTCAAGTGGAGCGCAAATTTAAATGAGAAAATTCTTGTCTTGTTTTAACAAGATATTTCTTTCTGAAGCCGTAAAATGCGGGCGTTAATATTAGAATTATCGTGTTGCCTTTTTCGTTTTAATTTAATCACAAACTTTTTTAGTTTTTAGCTTCCGCGTAATTTTTTGTTTTAAGTTTTCTTAATTTTTTGTTTTAAGTTTTCTTATGTGCGCGTACTTTTATGCGGAACCATGAAGATGGAAGAAACTTTATTGATAAGTAACTGATGGTTAGGAACAACTATTAATAAGAAGCTGATACTTAAGAACAATAAGTTACGTGTAGCATTTTCTTAACTGGGCTGCATTCCAAGTGCGCAACACTGGTTTACCATCCAAATGTGACAATTCATAGGCGCCTTTTCCAAGTCCTTTTTGATAATATACAGACCTTCCCAGTTGGGGCATAGCTTCCCATGTGGGAGCGTGTGGCTTGCATCATTACTGCGGAGAACGTATTCTCCTTCTTTGAAAGTTTGTTTGCGCACAATCCTGTTGTATATTTTTTTTTCAATTGTTCTTTGTATCTTTTTTCCTTCACCGCCGCCAATTCTCGGCGCTCTTCTAACAAATCAAGGTTGTGTTGGAGCTCCTCATCATTTTTTATTAGGTGGTTGTTTAAAGGCGGTGAGCAGGAATGCTTATTTCGGTGGGAATCATGGCCTCGGAGTCGTATGTTAGGCTGAAAGGGGTCTCACCATTACTTGTTTTCTTCATTGTGCGGTGAGCCCATAAAACATGGGGTACCTCGTCCACCCATGAAGCACCTTCGTAGTCCAATCTTGTCTTCATTCCCTCTATGATGCTACGATTTATTCTTTCGACCTGGCCGTTCTCTTGCTGGTGCGCGACCAATGTGAAGATTTGTTGAATTTGGAGCTCCGGGCACCAGTTTTGATGGTTTTGTTGCTGAAATGATGCCATTATTTGACACGAGGAAGAGAGGTATGCCAAAGCGACAGATGATGAACTCCCTTAAGAACTTCTTAATGTTAGTGGCGGTGATTGTAGCCAAAGGCTTAGCCTTAAACCATTTTGTGAAATAATCCACTGCCACTACTAAGAACTCTACCCATCCCGCGGCTTCGGGAAATGCTCCCACAATGTCAATGGCCCATTTTTGGAAGGGCCAGGCGTAGGTAACGGGTATGAGGTCATTTTTGGGTCTAGAAATGACTGGCACGTACTTTTGGCAGCTCATACACTTCCGCAACTCTTCGTCGGCCATTGTATGCATGCCTGGCTAATAAAAGCCAGCGCTTTTGAGCTTGGCCACGACAGCTTTCGGACCCACATGTATTCCACAAATGCCCATATGCACTTCTCGGAGCAAGTAACTAGCTTCTTATATGTCTGCACATCGGAGTAAGGGGCCCATATAGGTGTGCCGGTATAAGATGCCATTTATCACTTGATAGTGTGCGCATTTACTGCACAGTTATGCGCTTCTGCCTTGCCTTGAGGCAAAGTTTCCTCTGTCAGGCATTTAATGATTGGCGTCATCCAGATGGGCAGTGATTGTTGAGAAACGTTGACATGATGCACTTGGACCGCTGCTTGCTTTAATTGTTCGACATGAACATTTTGGAGGGGTTCCACGAAACAAGAAGCCAGCTTGCTGAGAGTGTCTGCCTTCTTATTTTGGCATTGCGAAACGTGTAGGACGTCGTATGTCTCAGAGTCTTTTATCAGGGCCTTACAAACGCTCAAGTATTTAACCACTGGGGGATCCTTGGCGTCATACTCTGTGTTTATTTGGTTGTCCACCAAAAGGGAATCCACATTTGCCCATATATGTCGCGCCTTGTGCTTTAAATCCAACTTAAAGCCCGCAATTAGGGCTTCATATTCTGTTTCTTTGTTACTAGCGTGGAAGTTTAGCTTAAAGGGCGCGAGCATACTCTTTTCCAGCGGGGCTTATCAGGATAACCCCTGCTCCAGCACCCTCTGCTCACGAAGCGCCATCAGAATGAAGCTCCCATAGTTGCCCTTCTTGCGTGACCTTTGGTGATGGAATACACAAATCCTCTAGTGTGATGCGGGCTTCCGCAGGTATTTCGAAGAGAATATCGGCAATCACTTGACCTTTTACAGTGGTGCGAGGCTTGAAAGAGAGATTATAAACTCCTAGCTCAATTGCCCATTTACAGAGGCGCCCAGATGGATCGGGCTTCTTGAGGACATGCTGTAATGGGTAACTTGTGAGGATTTTAACTTCATGTGCATGAACATGTCTCTGCTGCCTGTGGGAGGCATGTACCAGGGACATGATTAAAACTGAAATGATTGCCCTTTCAGAGGCCGCCAAATACATTTTTAAAATTTCATTAACGCGCGGAGCAGTTAAGGCGGGGAGATTCACTAGATAGGCTTGTAATTCCTGAAAAGCACATTCCACTTCCGTGGTCCATGTGAAGTGGTTATCCGCCAAGCATTTTTTTTCAAAACTATGATAAATGAGAGGGAATGTTCCGCGTGTTTTGAAAGGAATCTATTGATGGAGATAAGTCTGCCATTGAGAGCTTGAACTTCCTTCAGAGAAGATGGAGAAGGTATGTTGATTACTGTGAAGACCTTGTCCGGATGGATGCGAAATATCATTAGTGATTATTACCCCCAAGAATTTGCCCTCTTCCATCCTAAGAGAATATTTTCCGGGATTGAGCACGATGTGATTATTTCGGAGCATGGAGAAAGTTTCAACGATGTCCGGCAGCAGACGTTTTTCATCCAGACTTTTGATCACTAAGTTTTCCACATATACCTCCACATTCTTCCCGATTTGATCCTTAAAGACTTTATCCATCATACGCTGATAAGTGGCGCCCGTGTTTTTTAATCCAAAAGGCATCCTGGTATAACAGTAAATGCCACTATTAGTAAAGAATGCAGTCTTGTTATCATCTTCCCTGGCCATTTGTACTTGATGGTAGCCTTTGTACGTGTCCAAAAAGCATTTAAAGCGAAAAGGAACCAGGGAGTCAACCTTCACATCAATTACAGGCGGCGGATAAGCGTCTTTAGGGCACGCACGATTAAGACTCGTGTAATCTACGCACAAGCGAAGTGAACCGTCTGCTTTGGGTACTATTACTGGATTAGCGATCCATGTTTGCTCCTACATGTGACGCACAATGCCTATATCTTCCAAATTTTTCGACTTCTAACACAACAAACTATCGGCGTTTGTCATCCATGTGCCGGTGCTTCTGAACAATGGGCTTGACACCTTTAAAAGTTTTAAGATGGTGCTCCGCCACACTGCGCGGGTCCCTTTCATATCATTATGAGTGAAGGTGAATATGTCCATGTTGTCTTTAAGCAGCTGTTTTAGGTGGTATCTAATTTTTAGAGACAGCGCATGTCCCAGAGAAACTGTTTGGTCGGGGAAGCAGCTGTTTAGAACCCACTTTTTTACTTCATTTGGCTGGGGTGGGCGTTGGGGAGCCGCTACTTTTGCGCTCGTTCTTGGTTTATTAGCCCCAACTTTAGCCACTCCACGCAGGGTAGGAAGCATTAGGAGACTCCGTGCGGTGGAAACCACTGCAGCTAGATTCCCAATGTGGGCCTACCAAGAATGGCGTTATGCTTGCTTTTAGCTATAATGACCCAAAAGGTCACCATGACTGTTCTGTCCCACATGTCGTCCCCCATGGTTACAGGAAAATCAATTTGTCCAAGGGGCATACGGGTCTCACCCGAGAAACCGCTCAGAGGCTCGTACGTTAGCTCAAGGCGAACTTGGTCAACGGGGTCCATGTTGTAGAAACATTCTTCATAAATAATATATGCGGAGCTACCTATGTCAACAAGGACATGGCGCATGCGGTATGTACCTTGGCGGAGAGTGATTGTGCATTCATTATAATCCCCTACTCGTGGAGGAAAGACTATTGGAGCATGCATCCACGGCTCCACCCGCTGTCCCACTCTTTTTTTCTGACCTTCTATCACCACGCACCATGAACATGTCTTTATATTTTGGGGAGTCATCTTTTTTTATTGTCATCATTTTTTTTTGTAAATGTGAGAGCTTTCCTTCATTGACGAAAAAGGCAATTTGTTTTTTGAGAGTGAAGCACTCGTCTGTGACGTGGCCATGCCCCTTGTGATACTCACAATATTTTTTAGTGTCACACATGCTGCTTTCTTTTAATGGTCTCGGATCTTCTCATTTTAATATGTCACTGTTGAAGATTGCGCTTGGTGATTTAGATAAATACTAGTTTACGGGAGAAGTTGCGGATCCCCGTCGCGCAACTGTGGAAGCTTCCTTATGGCGATCTGTTCGCGGTAGGCGTCATGTCATCCCGTGTTGGGATGATATGGCCCAAATCTATTCCCCGAATGCTTATCACTTCCGCGCGAGTGACGACGCCCGCCACGAAAATCCTTCTTTCCATCAGATGAGTATTTTGACCCTAAGTATCGAAGAAGAAAGACTAACATCACCAACGATCATTATTATGAGTTTAATAATTTCAACACGGTATTAGATATACAACTCAAGAGCTTGGCAACCGTTTTAACAAGGTAACCACCAAATTGCTTACTTGTATGTGTACTTTGAGCCCACATTATAGTTTTTGTGTATTCGATATGCAAAAGATTGGCCAAGATGTATCCGAGCGGTTTTAATTATGATGACATTGATAAGCGTAAGTATGACACTCGTAGCTACATTGTTAACGTGAAAAATGATTCAAGATTTGCCAACATGAATGGTATATCTAATCTAGCAAAAATTATGGTAGAAACAAGGAAACATATTGCATATCTTTTGGTCTATCATTTTTTGAGTTGTCACTAGTTTTACCGGTTGCAACGACAAATGTTGAAAGATGCTTCTTCTCAACGAAGCATGTGAAAACGTAATTGAATAATTGGACGAGCGATGAATATATGAATGATTTTTGCATTTGTTACACTCAAAAAGAGTTTCTTGAAAATTTTTCGGTCGAAGATGTAGTGGATCGATCATTCTCAAAATATGAAACTCGTAGGGAACAACTCTAGAATAATATGTTTTTCTTTATTTCTAATTACAATGTATTTTTATTGTGTGTTCCAATGACGATTTATTTTTTTATGGTATTGTATGATATTATTTTACTCGAAACGAACAGGCATAACCCGATGGCTCCACCCAAAAATCTAATGTCGCCATTAATATAAAAAAGAAGCAAAAAAAATGAAATAAGATCCTGGGTCTGCCAATGCATGTAATCCATATCTATATATGATCAATGAGTAACACAAAGCAGGGGATGGGTAAAATGAAAATCACCTTAAGTTGAGAAAACCGTGAAAGCTCTTAAAAATCGTGGTTAAAAATCATTTTTTTTTATATTTTTATGGTGGTTCTCTAGGTTATAAGCTACCCAGGTGGAAAAAATAGAAAAAACGCCGAGTAGCTTTAAAAAAAATCGTTTTGTTACATACGTAACATTATAATGTTACATATGTAACAAGACGGTTTTTGGATATTTAAAAAAAACTACTCGGTCTTTTTTCTATCTTTTTCTACCTAAAGGTAGCCTATAACCTAAAGAACCACCATAAAAATGAAGAGAAAAAAAAAACGTTCTTTGACCTTGATTTTGAAGAGTTTTCACGGTTTTCTCAACTTAAGGTGGTTTTCATTTTACCATTTCTCATACAAAGCAAGCAATTGTGCTAACTTTCATTGTCTTCGCTTGAAATAATCTATCTTAAATTCTTTAGTATTTGGCGCTTTTATAAGATATCCACGATTCTTCTCTATTTGTAATCCAATAACTCGATTCTAGTATTGAGCGAAAGGTTATACCTATGGTTCGGTATTACAGGTCAATCCTAGTCCACTAATACCAATAGGCAGCAGAGGGGAAGAAGCACTACACCTAGGAATCAACAACACTAAAACTTTGTTATAAATTATCCCTTTCTTTAGCAGGCTTGGGACTAAAAGAATGGTTGGGACAACAAACATCCATCTCGTTTGTATTTTGGATACCCGTATAACCATCGAAGGCTGTTGAAGTGACTAATTTCTGGAAATTGGGAAGCGTTGAGAACAAAGAAATTGTTGGAGTTATCATTTCTCTCTAGTACCAATACGTTTGATGTTAAGAAAAGATCTCTTGCAGTAAGGTTGGCTAGATATTTCATGTAAAAACACTAGCCCTACTCAGTTCATAATGAGAAGATTTGCATCTTCTTTATCATTTTATTATTATGCACATAAGGGAGGAGCCGTATGAGATGAAAATCTCATGTACGGTTCTGTAACGGAGATTCTTTGAATTGAATGACGATCGTAACGGATGTCAGCTCAATCCGAAGGAAATTATGCGGAAGCTTTACAGAATTATTATGAAGCTATGCGACTAGAAATTGATCCCTATGACCGAAGTTATATACTCTATAACATAGGACTTATCCACACAAGTAACGGAGAACACACGAAAGCTTTGGAATATTATTTTCGAGCGTTCGAACGAAACCCATTCTTACCACAAGCTTTTAATAATATGGCCGTGATCTGTCATTACGTGCGACTATCTCCACTATAGAAATAAAAAAGTAAAGAAAGATCAAATTCGCTAGTAAATACTAGAAAAGGGCTTTATACATATGCATCGTCTAAAACAACGATTTTTATTAGCTGTAGAACAGAAAGAAACTTCATAGAAGTTGAAATATGAATAAATAGATATGCCTAGCTATTTTAGTCTATGGGTAAAGGATCTAATTGATAGAGTAAGCACCGTAAAGATCAATTAGCGAGGTTTTGGCCGATACAATAAGAACTGCTTACTTATGTCATGATTGAGACAAACGTTAGGAATCCACTTATGTAATAGAGTCGATCCACTAAGGTATTGAGCAGCGGTGTAGGATCAGATCCCAAAGATAGTAAGTCTTTCCATTCGAAATTCTTTTTCAAAAATTCTATATAATATCAATTTCTATATGATATGAAACTGAGATAGTTACCTTTCAGAAAATTCTAATGATAGGCGAAATGCCTATGTTTTATTATTCTGAAGGTGGGAGAAAAGAGAAAACTAAAATAAACCGGATTTTTAATCCAAACTTAAGATTTAAGTTTGAAACTCATTTTATTAACTCCTTTTCATTAACCCAAAAAAATGGGATAGATCTACGAGAAATCTTATTCAGTTAGATATGGTAGATTCAAATGGGATACAAAAAGAGTTGACTGGCGAGCCGTATGAGGTAGGAAACTCTCAAGTACGGTTCTAAGGGAAGGAATTAACCTGCCTATTCCGACCGGGGAGAACAGGCCATTCGCCAGGGGGATTCTGAAATTGCGGAGGCTTGGTTCGACCAAGCCGCTGAGTATTGGAAACAGGCTATAGCACTTACTCCTGGTAATTTTATTGAAGCTCGTAATTGGTTGAAGATCACTAGACGTTTCGAATAGAAGATCAGACCTTTTCTTTATTTTAGTTATTATTTAGATTTAGATTGTTTTAGATATTTTTTGATTTGTTATAATTAATTGTTTTCTAAGCGGTTTCACTAACAAGGACACCGCCCCTCCAAAATCCCAACGCGTTTTGGCGAGTGCCCTCTTTAGTAAAAACATGCTTGAGATGGAAACTACCTATGAGATGACGGTCAGACAAAAGGTTGGTTGGGAATGCCTACGACAACCGCATGCGCAAGATTTCCTCCACGCTCTCCCAATTGATGGACTGGGGCAGCACATGTCGCCTGTTGAGTACCGGGCGATCCTCAAATACAGGCTCATGATCCCCCTGTTTCCCATGGACGAAAAATGCCCCGTTTGCAACAAGGCGTGCCTGGATTCGTTCGGGGAGCATGCTGTCCACTGCAAAGAGCTCCCTGGTTTTAAATACAGACATGACACGGTTCGGGATGTTCTTTTCGACATCTTCACGCGGGCGGGGATCTCGGCCAAGAAGGAAGCCCCTGTTAACTTTCTGTCTGATCCCTCGGATGGTCGTTTAACTCTCAGACCAGCCGATGTTCTCGTTTTTGGGTGGCAGAATGGGAAACATGCTTGCGTCGATCTTACGGGGGTTTCTCCTCTTGTGGGGCTGAGGGCCAATACTTTCAAGGCTGGCTAAGCGGCCTCCAGGGCGGCTGCTGGGAAGGTGAGCAAACACGAGAAATCGTGTATTGAAAATCAACATGTGTCTGTTCCCTTCGCGTTTGATACCTTCGGTCATCTTGAATCGGAGGCGGTGGCCACGCTGAAACGGATCCAAAGAGTCATACACGGGAATAGCACGACCTCTAGAATGAAGAACTTTGTATTTATACGTCTTGGTTTTGCTATTCAAAAAGGGCTGGCGGCGCAGCTTGTTGCCCGCCTTCCCGGCATGACAACTTGATGTCATGTGTATTTCCTGCTTATGTAACTCGTCAGTATATATATAAAAAAAATCTCAATTGTTTGTTGGACCCATCAGTCAAATCAAATAGATCATTCCTTTGCGAAGAACCAATCAAAGAATTTCTTTATATCCCTTCTAAGCGTTCTATTTCGTATGGTAGTTTATTGTCGTTCTTTTTTTCTATTAAAAAAAGGCTTTTAAAACTAATCAAAAAGACTTCGAATCACTGAATATATCAAAATTGATTAGTAATAGCTAATGTCTACTCGCATGATTTGGAATAGAGTACTCTTACTCTATCTAAAAAACATGAAGCAGCTCCATCTAAGAACTTTTAATTGATATCTGAAACGAATAGCCAACTAATCAGTAGCAACCTCCTATCAACATCGTCGTTTATAACATAATAATTTTTTAAACGAACAACAAACAAAGCCTTGACCCCCGCAAAGAGCCCACTGAGCAAGCGGAGCTCTTTACGAAAGCCCGAGCCAACAGCAGTTGTTGAACCCATTATAGGAAAAATCCATCTCCGCGAGCGGCCGGATGATAAAACATGTTCAAGACAGGAGTCGAATTTGTGACCTTTCAGTCTTAAGTCTTCCCCTCATTATCAGCTACCGCTAGAATAAGTCGTAGTGGTTTTATAACATAGTATTTACTACGGTGTGTGTTGACAATATCAACTATGATTTTCCACATCTTTAATTCTTGTGATCACTTACTACTAAACTGTTCATCCTTTACTACCAACTGGTGTTTACTCTTTTCAACGGTATCTAGCCTTTGAATCTTTCAGTTGTAGCAATAACTAACTTCCTATCAGTAACAATAAACAACAAAACATTTATTAACACAAAAACTAACTTATCATGTTTTGTAGCATCATCCCTTATAACTAACTCACTATTTTTTATTGTAGGACAAGAACCATTTAACACTTAAAAAAACACATTTACTATTCATGTTGATACTGTCATACTATACATACGAAAATCATATAACTTATTCTTAGTATTTAGTTACAATGTCTTTCAACTTATTCTTATATTCTTATTCTTATTATTTAGTTACAATCTCTTTCAACTAACTTATTCTTGGCTTCTTGCTAAGATACTTCTGTGTACAAAATCATATAACTGACCCGTGATTCAACTCATTAATAGCATTTTAAAGTTAACGAATTATTGTCAGCAAAATAACGTTAAAGTTGGCATCTTAAATAATCAAGGTTGCATGAAGATATGTCCTCATGTTAACATTATTGTGTTGGTCGGCTCTTGTTTCTATATTAATTATTAATGTTGTTTTGTCATGCAATAACTTAGACTTAATTTGAACTTATTCAACTAAAAGTCATATATTTTTATCCCTCCTATATAAACTAAAGTAGCAAAATTAGAACTTTTGCTATTTCTCCTGTATAAACGTAAGTAGCGAAACTAGAACTAATTATGCAAGAGTCCTAACAAAATTATGATTTAAAATGTACTTTAACTACTTTATGAGAGACAACTTTGTACGTCAAACTTTAAAAGCAGACATTGGACTTTTATTTGTATAAAGCTCATTTCGTCAAAAAAAAAAAAAAAAAAAAAAAAAAAAAAACTATTTCTTGTAGAGATTATACCCTCCAGCATAATTTGGTAGTTTTTAGCGATTTTTTTATATAAAAAAAATATATGAGTTGAACTTCCCTTTAATTGTAATCAGTCAATAAGAGATAACTCTTTGGAAAAATTCTGATCCTGTCACAGATCACAGGAAGTCAATGGACCCAGATCCTCCTCACCTCAAGTGTCGCCTCAGCCGTAATAAATGAATATGTTAGAGCATATCAGTTTTACAATAATCACAATCATATATAATATTGTCACTTTGATATATAATGATCTTAAGAAACTTAACTCACTGAAAAGATATTTATTTGATTTGTGCCAAAAATAAATAAAATAATAAGAAGAAAGGGGTTAGAATTATTAATGGTGGTAGGGATGGTATGTCTGTAAAACCTGTGAGGTGCAATTATTTGTAAGTTGTGGGGGCAAATGGTGCAAGTAGAAAACAAAAGGTTATGCCAGCAAATTTTGGAAGCAATAGTGGCATAGAGACAAATTCATTCACAGAGCAGGACCACTGTTTTCATGATTTGCTATTCAGGACAAATATGTTCCATAATTAATATTTGGCCCTTGTTCTTTCTTTTTGTAGAATAGATATGACAAGTATCCAATACAAGCATACGATAATATTGATGGATTAATATTGATTGTTGAACAAAGATTATTATTTTATTTAGATAATAGTGGTTTATTTGTTTAGTATTTTGAGTCAAATAACGATTGTTGAGTTATTTAGGAATTGGTATTTGAGTCATAATAATATTACATGTATAGAAAGTTTGCGTTTGTATAAATAGTGTTATATGATCTTTGTAATTTGTGTGATTTTGTTTTTAATAAATTTAGTGATTATTGCGTTTGCTAGATCCGGTCTCCAACAAGTATAACTTAGCCAAATAAATAATTTCATCAAAGAAATAAATTTTTTTTATTCCTATTGTTATTACTTCCATTAATAAAAAAATTTCTCGATATGATTCTTTTTAGAGTCTAAGAGGTTCGTTTATCGTTATAGTTATCGATTAACAACTTCGATTCGACATATTCAACCATTCAATTTAGAGATGCACATTTGACTCGGATCTAAAACCGATCCAAAAACTAGTTCTGATTAGACCAGTTTGAAAAAATTTGATTTGCCAGTTTGAGTCTCTATTTGTTAAAACCCATATGTTTTAGCCTTTACACTTATGAAGTGGTTACTAATCCGAGCCAGTTTGATCTAATCATCTTTTAACTTTCTTTAGCTCAATCTGAATCGGTTTTAGAACTAGTTCGGTTTTGTACATCTCTAATTTAACCCGATTTTTGAAATTAAGTTAAGTATGAGTACAAAGGTAAAATTAAAGGTGGCAAAGGGGTCATTAATAGCCCATAGTTGTTTTGGGCTTAATCTTCTATTCAATAAATGACTACTTGATCCAACATGAATGCAAATGGGTAAATGAATTTATATTCATATTTGGGTTTATGTTTAGTGAGCTCACTCATCTTGGGCTGGGTTGACACTTGACAGTTAACTTGTATAATATATTCATATTGGGTTAAAGAGCCCACACTTTAGATTTGGGCTAACATAATCATAATAGTGGGCCGATTGGTCGATGTAATGCTGCATGTAGGCTATGTGTGTTTACAATTTATTATTCGAATGGGCTTGAAACAATAAAAATAAATCGAGATTCGAATCCAATTTGATTACTAATTTGAACGTTTGAATCGGGTTGACGATAAATTCAACTTCATATTGTGGTTACGTGTCGATTCTAATTTGCAGTTTTCGGACCGAATTATTATAACATATATATTTTTATTCGAAACAACTCCGATTGAATTATTTTGAAAATTTAAAATTGTCATTTTTTTTCATCATTCTCTCTTGTTCGATTTATTCTAAACAAGCCCAATTTGAGTTTTTCAATTTAGGTTGCCTTTCAAATTTAAATTAGAATCTAAATTCACTTTTAGAAAGTCCGATATCAAATAACCTGAAAACCGATTCGATAAGCATCTTCACATAAAAATAATAGCTTAAATCCATTATTTTTTTTAATGCTTTTCACTAATATAATCATGTATTGGTACAACTCAAACCTACCAAAAAACTGTCATATTATCATGTAGTTATTAAATTTAGTGTATGTTTATATCTGGTTGTCGGTGTAAGTAACCAATCGGATTGTTATTTAAATATTAGAAGTGATCTCTAGAACATAAATTCATATTCTAATTATTAGTTAGTTTAATTCATTTCTATTTATACCGACATTATATAATATAACAATTATAAAAAAAATAAAAAATCTGAGGGTATAAACATAGTTTATATTTGTAAGAATCATAACTATTAATGGTTTGTTTTAAAATGTTACATACAAGACATAGACCACACCGCGCGTTGCGGCGGTGGGTTCTTAACAGTAATGAATTAAGATTAATGTAAACTAATAGTTGGTGACCCGAAGTCTAAAAATTGTGTTTCGACTTAAAAAGTCATACTGTCCTAAAGGTCTAATCAAAATGACGATTGCTTACTCATCATATGTGCTTTGCTTATTCATAATAAATTTATCAACCTAATACAGAACAGTCATTTATGACAATTGGGGAGTCATAACGTGTAGTAAGACACCAAATGTCCTTTGCTTAAAAAGCTCATAGTAGAGACATGGTAAATAGAAATACCATACTTCACCAAATGTCCTTTGGTTAAAGCTCATAGTAGAGACATGGTAAATAGAAATACAGACATTTGGTTAAAGCTCATAGTAGAGACATGGTAAATAGAAATACAATAAAATAACCAAGTGACAAATGGTATAGCTGAAACAACATTGCACATGAAAACTGCAAATGATGTGGTCTTTTTCTTCTTGTAGAGAAAAGAAAACGCACTCCCTGTAGGTAGCATAAGTTTGACATTCAACTGCCAAACTTCACACACATGTGGAAGAGTAAATAATTAATCAAAACTTTAAACAAACAATATCACCTGGTAGACAACAAATCGTCTAGAAATGTACCTGTAAAAAAGGACCCTTCTCCACACCTGCAGGTATAAAGCATCATACAATATTGAACTTTGAACCAACTAAACCACCATGATTAAAAAACTCAAGATCTCAAATTTCTTTATCGGCGACAATGGATTTTTTTGTTGGTGCTGAAGGAAAACTTTTAGATGGTAGGACAAATGCTACACTTTAAATGGGTATTACTTTTTGAGTTTATATGGACAAATGCTACACTTTAAATGGGTATTACTTTTTTGAGTTTATATAGCACATACAAAGTTTTGCATTCAGTTCTTCTTCTTAACTTTTATTGCAGCCTCTCTAAACACATAGAGAAGATCATGAAGTTAAACTTCTTTTATATCAAAATGACATTTCTTAGACTTTCAGTCAAAGAACCGCAAACCTGTCTACACACATTTTCATTCTGATGAATCAAGCATCTCCCGTAAGTTATCCTTCTCCTCATAAAGGTTTTGTAAACACTTTTGAAACCATTTAAATCAATAAAAAATCTACATTTTCTTTTGGGTCAATTTAGCCCCAAAATAGCAAAAAGTAACAAAGAAATCAAATGTTCGAGTTGAAATGCAAATGCAGTCCAAAAGTAAGAAATCAAATGTTCGAGTTGAAATGCAAATGTAGTCCAAAAGTTTGTTCCACATAATGAAATCTATGAACTTGGAGTTCCATGCAATTTTGTCATGGTTCCATAAATGAAACAAAAATTTGAATCACTGCAAAACATTCACAAACATTTAATTAGGGAAAGTGGGACTCACCTCATTTGTAGAAATAAATAACCTCATTATTCACACGTTAAAACTTGAAAACATCACAGAACCGACACCTAAACGTTGACGACAGCTATTCTCGTTGTTGTCCGTCGTCGACCACTTGTTAGCTCACACCGCCTCCCCTTCATAAATAAGCAAATGTTTGTAGTTAGAGTACCACTAAAACATACTCAAAGAATGTTTATAGCTGCTACACATCAGAACATCTTTATCGAGTGTTTATCTAATGCCTAAATATCTCAAAACTTAAATTAATCTTGTAGTTTTCATATTCAAATAGTACTTGTTTCAAAATCTTACGATAAATCCTGTCTTCATTTTCATAATGTGGACATCTTTTCTTGATGAAATTGATTTTGTAGGATTTAACTAAGAGGATAATTACAAATCTAATAAACAAAGATAATTTCTTGAATAATTAGAGACACCAAAGACACTTGATTATTTATTATTAAAAAGATCAAAAGTAAGGAATTGCCTGCTCTTCCTATCCTCCCAGATCAGTGAATATAGACTCAACATCACGTGGTGGTTCACACTGAATAGTGATGGAAAATCAAGCTAAACATCCACTCATAGATGCTTATCATTTTTCAGGTCTGTCATGGTGTCATTAAATAAATTAAAATTGGTCAAACATTTAAAATAACAGAATCATTACTAAAGACAGTTGATATGAGGAAACATACACATACATCAAGGCATAAATAATTCGTAATCAAGTTCTGATAATCATTACTCAAGCTGATGTGAAATACATATCGGGCTCTTCTAGACAAACACGCACATCAGAGTCTAGGTTCTTTAAAATTTAAATATGAAATTTCAGTAAACATATACAAAACTCCAAGAAACAAACATAGGTGTATGAGGTTATACACGTAAAATTAAGATAGCACATGAAAATGGTTATCAAATGGTTAGAGCTACCCCGGCCTTCATCAGTCAGACGGAAATCGTCTCGTATACCTGTGCAAATGACCAAACTCACGACAACAAATTTATGGAAAAAACTTTGTACTAATCTGTACCAGTATGCCTACAAACAGAAGGTGGAAAACTCTTGAATTTAGAAGGTAAAGAAACAAAATATGAAGGTGTCAACTGTCACCACCCATAAAAGCATGATACAACTGGCGTAGTGAGAACAATAAACCTGGAGTTCAGAAAGCCTGAAATCATTGACTTACCTTAAAATATAAATAATCCATAATAAATTAGGGCTCCCGTTGCACCACGCCACCAATCTGCTGATCGAATCCCCTATTTCCCAAAGTGTCGTACGATCCGGCCGACGGCTGCGCGCAAGCACCATGCCGTGGCCAGAAACGTAAGGGCTTAGACGATCAACGCCTCAACCCTAAAAGCAGCCAAAGTTCAGATCCGATGCAAGAAAATAGAAGCCCACATAAAATGTAGTACCCGGCGCCGCCGTTAAACATCGAAGGATGTAATAAACGGCGACTCAACCCACATCATCGATTCATAGTCTTAGAGAGAGAGAGAATCAAAATGAGACAAAGCATGTGTGAAACAGTAGAAAGATAAGCTGTTTTATGTCTCTCGAAAAGGCTGAATACCACCAAAGTTAAATACCACTAAAGTTGAATACCATCAAATATGTCTTGAAAATGTTAAATACCACTATTAATTAAGTAGAATACAACTGTACTCCCAGAAAAAAAAGCCCACGTGTGAAGTGCAGAACACCACAACTCTCTAGTGGTTTAAATGATGATGTGGCTCAATTTTAGTGGCTTAAATGATGATGTGGCTCAATTTTAATGGCTTAAACGAAATACAGTATTATGTGTCTATGCCTTTCAATTCAAATTGTTATATTATATAATACCTTTAAAAAGTTTCAATCAGCTCATTTGTATTTTATTTAAACTTAGTGTTTAAACCTCATACCATTTTAAAATATAATGTTTTATAAAATTATGAATATACTATTATAATTTACTAATTTTCATCGACATTTGATGTAAGTTGTGTTCGGCTTTAGCTTTTTTAAGGCCCCAAACGAACTCTAAAGTTGGGCCCTTCAAGTCTTACTTTGCTTTTGAATTTTCCAAACCGTAAACACTTAAATATTATCATTTTGATTTGCAAATTTAATTCAAATGCACAACAATCAAGATAATGTCAAGCATCCAATAGGACTAAACTCAAATAAGTATAATATAGCTTCAACTCTCTTTGTGTGTCATAATATCATTAGATTATAAATTAAGAATTAAATTCATACCTGTAAAATAATTAAAGCCATGTTTTAGGTGAGGATACAAATTATTAAACAATTAAAAAAGGAAAATTTTAATTTAATTTTTTGCAAAAAACATACTTATGTAAAATAAATTAAATTGTCGTTAGAAAAATGTTGGAAAGAAATAGATATAAACCATAATTGATTTTAAAAGGAAAATTGGATTTTAATAATACCAGTTTTACCTAGTTGGCGGATAATAATACGAGTTTCAAAAATTGCACACAATAATATCAATTAACGAGGTAGGTGCTTATAATGAAATGCCGTTAGTTTTTTGTTAACGGTGTTAATAGTTTGCTGACGTGACATTCAATAAGGGACTGTTTTATAATTTCTGAAAATGGAGGGGTTGTTTTGTAAATTATTTCAAAATCTTGTATTTGAAAGGGAAAATAAAAGAACAAAAGAGAGAACAGAGAAAGAGGGGCGCCAGTCACCCGCTCCTTCCCCGACCGACTACTGGCGACCACCTTCCCGTTCATCTGAGTTCGCCGGAAAAACTCGTCGGTCGTCTGAATTTGCTGGCAAAACTCGTTGGTCGTCTCTTTTGACGGAACAGAGACTATAGGCGGCGATTTCGGTCCGATTGGTGGTGTTCCGACGAGTCGTCCATTTTGCCCTAGCTCTCCCGGTCTTCTATTTTGACGCAACAAAGACTATAGACGGCGATTTCGGTCCAATTGGTGATGTTGCCGGTTGTCTCTTTGCCCTAGCTCTCCTAACCACCGCCACCACCATCGGCGACCCACGTGGCCTATCGCTATCGCTGCTGCTCTTCCCTATTGGCTACAGGAACCGCTACAGGAACCGGAGGCCGGCCGGAGCCTCGCGGGCGCTGCTCGATCTCGCCGGTAGTCGTTTGCCGCTGACCGAACAACCATCATCGCTAGCTTTATCACCGGTGACGGCTAACGCCTGCCGGAATGGCGGCTCTGATTCAAACAAGGGGAGAGAGAAGATGGGTCGTGTAACGGCGGTGTGTTTGGGGTGCACAAGGGGTGTTTGGTTGTTAAATTAAGAATTTAATAGAAGTTACAAGATAACCCCTCCATTTTAAAAAATTACAAAACAGTCCCTCAACAGATGCCACATCATCAACCCACTAACACCATTAGTATAAGACTAACGACATTTCATTATAAGCACCTACCTCGTTAATTGATATTATTGTGTGCAATTTTTAAAACTCGTATTATTATCCGCCAACTAGATAAAAATGGTATTATTAATATCCAATTTTCCATTTTAAAATGGAAAATATGTTAGGTGTTTGGTCGCTTGGTTTGCGAAAGATAGCATACAACCATCGTGCCAAAAAATGGCGTTTAATAACCTGTGGCTGAACAAAATATTTAACAACACTTGAGAGAATTTAAAATATTTAATTTAATTTAATTTTAAACAATTAGAGGAAAAAGAAGAAGTGGTAAGACGACTGATATGGCTTTCGGACCTGAACACGTAGAAAGAGGGGAGACGGCATTACCAATTGTATTGTAAAGTAACCTTGCTAATTGCTATATTTTCCAACAAAATCTATTACTATACAAACATTTTTGAACTGCTTGGCCCATTGGGTCCTCCTTGAGAATCGGTCTATCTCAGGTAACTGGAGTGATACAGATCAATGATGGGTTACCGAGCTAGAGTCAACTACAAGAGGGACAAGTGCTTCAGATCTGATTTAAGATGGATCGGACTTGGACGTGTTTGGAGTGCTTGACTAGTGAACATGCAAAACAAGGAGCGTTGTTCGACTTGGGCAGGACATGAGGGTGTCATGCGACCAAGCTCGGACGTAAGAATAAGTAGGTGTTTGTATTAGCGTAATCACTAAGGACTGAAGAGCATTGAATGAGGGGGATTTATATCCCTCAACCGCTTGTCTCATAATGTTATTAATGTTGTCTCAACTCCTTGTCTCATAATATTATAAATGTTCGTTCCGGAATATGCATGTTTGTCCAGCCCGTCCTAAGCAGGTTAGTAAGGTTGGACGGATGTGCATGACAAGGTCCAACTTAGTGTATAGGTTGGTCCAATTGTGTGATGATATCGGACTTAGTATGTACGTCAGACTAGGTGAGTTGTTTCATGGATCATATGCCGAAATGCTTACGCGGAATTATCTGATCCGGACATATGTCATCATGGTTAAAATTGTAGGAATTATTATTTTAAGTCTTTTCTTCTACACACTTGTCGCACGAGGTGGGTTTGCGTAAAGGTTTTGATTTATTTTTACACTTTTGGTGTCGTTAATTTTTATGTGGTTTATCCAAGCTCTAATGCACGCGGACATAAATCTTGTTTAATTC
>JBCNJP010000010.1:88917670-88941366 GCA_039602395.1 Deinandra increscens subsp. villosa | reverse complement strand
GGACGGGTTGTCACACTTTTTCGTTTTAACTTTTTTAGTTTTTAACTTTCGCGTAATTTTTTTGTTTCAAGTTTTCTTATGTGCGCGTATTTTTATGCGGAACCATGAAGATAGAAGAAACTTTATTGATAAGTAGCTGATGGTTAGGAACAACTATTAATAAGTAGCTAATACTTAAGAACAATGAGTTACATGTAGCATTTTCTTAACTAGGCTGCATTCCAAGTGCGCAACACTGGTTTACCATCCAAATGTGACAATTCATAGGCACCTTTTCCAAGTCCTTTTTGATAATATACGGACCTTCCCAGTTGGGGCATAACTTCCCATGTGGGAGCGTGTGGCTTGCATCATTACTGCGGAGAACATATTCTCCTTCTTTGAAAGTTTGTTTGCGCACAATCCTGTTGTAGTATTTTTTTCAATTGTTCTTAGTATATTTTTTCCTTCACCGCCGCCAATTCTCGGCGCTCTTCTAACAAATCAAGGTTGTGTCGGATCTCCTCATCATTTTTTATTAGGTGGCTGTTTAAAGGCGGTGAGTAGGAATGCTTATTTCCGGTGGGAATCATGGCCTCGGAGTCGTATGTTAGGCTGAAAGGGGTCTCACCATTACTTGTTTTCTTCATTGTGGGTGAGCCATAAAACATGGGGGACCTCGTCCACCCAAGAAGCACCTTCGTAGTCCAATCTTGTCTTCATTCCCTCTATGATGCTACGATTTATTCTTTCAACCTGGCCGTTCTCTTGCTGGTGCGCGACCGATGTGAAGATTTGTTGAATTTGGAGCTCCAAGCACCAGTTTTTGATGGTTTTGTTGCTGAACTGAGTGCCATTATTTGTCACGAGGAAGAGAGGTATGCCAAAGTGACAGATGATGAACTCCCTTAAGAACTTCTTAATGTTAGTGGCGGTGATTGTAGCCAAAGGCTTAGCCTTAAACCATTTTGTGAAATAATCCACCGCCACTACTAAGAACTCTACCCATCCCGCGGCTTCGGGAAATGCTCCCACAATGTCAATGGCCCATTTTTGGAAGGGCCAGATGTAGGTAACGGGTATGAGGTCATTTTTGGGTCTAGAAATGATTGGCACGTACTTTTGGCAGCTCATACACTTCCGCAACTCTTCGTCGGCCATTGTATGCATGCCTGGCTAATAAAAGCCAGCGCTTTTGAGCTTGGCCACGACAGCTTTCGGACCCGTATGTATTCCAAAAATGCCCATATGCATTTCTCGGAGCAAGTAACTAGCTTCTTATGTGTCCGCACATCGGAGTAAGGGGCCCATATAGGTGTGCCGGTATAAGATGCCATTTATCACTTGATAGTGTGCGCATTTACTGCACAGTTTATGCGCTTCTGCCTTGCCTTGAGGCAAAGTTTCCTCTGTCAGGCATTTAATGATTGGCGTCATCCAGCTGGGCAATGATTGTTGGGAAACGTTGACGTGATGCACTTGGACCGCTGCTTGCTTTAATTGTTCAACATGAACATTTTGGAGGGGTTCCGCGAAACAAGAAGCCAGCTTGCTAAGAGCGTCTGCCTTCTTATTTTAGCATTGCGAAACGTGTAGGACGTCGCAAGTCTCAGAGTCTTTTATCAGGGCCTTACAAATGCTCAAGTATTTAACCACTGAGGGATCCTTGGCGTCATACTCTATGTTTATTTGGTTGTCCACCAAAAGGGAATCCACATTTGCCCGTATATGTCGCGCCTTGTGCTTTAAATCCAACTTAAAGCCCACAATTAGGGCTTCATATTCTGTTTCTTTGTTACTAGCATGGAAGTTCAGCTTAAAGGGCGCGAGCATACTCTTTTCCGGCGGGGCTTATCAGGATAACCCCTGCTCCAGCACCCTCTGCTCATGAAGCGCCATCAGAATGAAGCTCCCATAGTTGCCCTTCTTGCGCGACCTTTGGTGATGGAATACACAAATCCTCCAGTGGGATGCAGGCTTCCGCAGGTATTTCGAAGAGAAAATCGGCAATCACTTGACCTTTTACAGCGATGTGAGGCTTGAAAGAGAGATTATAAACTCCTAGGTCGATTGCCCATTTACAGAGGCGCCCAGATGGATCAGGCTTCTTTAGGATATGCTGTAATGGGTAACTTGTGAGGATTTTAACATTATGCGTATGGAAATGTCTCTGCTGCCTGCGGGAGGCATGTACCAAGGACATGATTAACTTTTCTAGCACTGAATAGTTAGCTTCTGCATCGTTTAGGACTCGTCCTATATAATATATAGGAGTTTGGATATCACCTCTCTCCACAAGTAAAACTGAACTGATTGCCCTTTCGGAGGCCGCCAAATACATTTTTAAAATTTCATTAACGCGCGGGGCAATTAAGGCGGGGAGATTCACTAGATAGGCTTTTAATTCTTGAAAAGCACATTCCACTTCCGTGGTCCATGTGAAGTGGTTATCCGCCAAGCATTTTTTTCAAAACTATGATAAATGGGAGGGAATGTTCGGCGTGTTTTGAAAGGAATCTGTTGATGGAGATAAGTCTGCCATTGAGAGCTTGAACTTCCTTCAGAGAAGATGGAGAAGGTATGTTGATTACTGTAAGACCTTGTCCAGATGGATGCGAAATATCATTAGTGACTATTACCCCTAGGAATTTGCCCTCTTCCATCCCATGCGAATATTTTCCGGGATGGAGCACAATGCGATTCTTTCGGAGCATGGAGAAAGTTTCAACGATGTCCGGCAGCAGACGTTTTTCATCCAGACTTTTGATCACTAAGTTTTCCACATATACCTCCACATTCTTCCCGATTTGATCCTTAAAGACTTTATCCATCATACGCTGATAAGTGGTTCCCGTGTCTTCTAATCCAAAAGGCATCCTGGTATAACAGTAAACGCCACTATTAGTAAAGAATGCAGTCTTGTCTGCATCTTCCCTGGCCATTTGTACTTGATGGTAGCCTTTGTAGGCGTCCAAAAAGCATTTAAAGCGAAAAGGAACCAGGGAGTCAACCTTCACATCAATTACAGGCAGCGGATAAGCGTCTTTAGGGCACGCACGGTTAAGACTCGTGTAATCTACGCACAAGCGAAGTGAGCCGTCTGCTTTGGGTACTATTACTGGATTAGCGATCCATGTATGCTCTTACATGTGACGCACAATGCCTACATCTTCCAAATTTTTTGACTTCTGACACGACAAACTATCGACGTTTGTCATCCATGTGCCGGTGCTTCTAAACAACGGGCTTGACACCCTTAAAAGTTTTAAGATGGTGCTCCGCCACACTGCGCGGGACCCTTTCATATCATTATGAGTGAAGGTCAATATGTCCATGTTTTCTTTAAGCAGCTATTTTAGGTGGTATCTAATTTTTAGAGACAGCGCAGGTCCCAGAGAAACTGTTTTGTCAGGGAAGCGGCTGTTTAGAACCCACTTTTTGACTTCATTTGGCTGGGGAGGGCGTTGGGGAGCCGCTACTTTTGCGCTCATTCTTGGTTTATCAGCCCCGACTTTAGCCACTCCACGTAGGGTAGGAAGCATTAGGAGACTCTGTGCGGTGGAAACCACTGCAGCTAGATTTCCAATGTGGGCCTACCAAGAATGGCGTTATGCTTGCTTTTAGCTAGAATGACCCAAAAGTTCACCATGACTGTTCTGTCCCACATGTCGTCCCCCATGGTTACAGGAAAATCAATTTGCCCAAGGGGCATACGGGTCTCACCCGAGAAACCGCTCAGAGGCTCGTACGGTAGCTCAAGGCGAGCTTGGTCAACGGGGTCCATGTTGCAGAAACATTCTTCATAAATAATATATGCGGAGCTACCTGTGTCAACAAGGACACACGGCGCATGCGGTATGTACCTTGGCGGAGAGTGATTGTGATTGTGCATTCATTATAATCCCCTACTTGTGGAGGAAAGACTATTGGAGCATGCATCCACGGCTCCACCCGCTGTCCCACTCTTTTTTTCTAACCTTCTATCACCAGGCACCATGAACATATCTTTATATTTTTGGGAGTCATCTTTTTTTTTGTCGTCATTTTTTTGTAAATGTGAGAGCTTTCCTTCATTGACGAAAAAGGCAATTTGTTTTTGAGAGTGAAGCACTCGTCTGTGACGTGGCCATGCCCCTTGTGATACTCACAATATTTTTAGTGTCACACATGCTGCTTTCTTTTAATGGTCTCGGATCTTCTCATTTTAATATGTCACTGTTGAAGATTGCGCTTGGTGATTTAGATAAATACCAGTTTACGGGAGAAGTTGCGGATCCGCGTCGCGCAACTGTGGAAGCTTCCTTATGGTGATCTATTCGCGGTAGGCGTCATGTCGTCCCGTGTTGGCATGATATGGCCCAAATCCATTCCCCGAATGCTTATCACTTACGGCCGAGTGACGAAGCCCGCCACGAAAATCCTTCTTTCCATCAGATGAGTATTTTGACCCTAAATATCGAAGAAGAAAGACTAACATCACCAACTATCATTATTATGAGTTTAATAATTTCAACACGGTATTAGATATACAACTCAAGAGCTTGGCAACCGTTTTAACAAGGTAACCACCAAATTGCTTACTTGTATGTGTACTTTGAGCCCACATAATAGTTTTTGTGTAATAGATATGCAAAAGATTGGCCAAGATGTATCCGAGCGGTTTTAATTATGATAATATTGATAAGCGTAAGTATGACACTCGTAGCTACATTGTTAACGTGAAAAATGATTCAAGATTTGCCAACATGAATGGTATATCTAATCTAGCAAAAATTATGATAGAAACAAGGAAACATATTGCATATCTTTTGGTCTATCATGAGTTGTCACTAGTTTTACTGGTTGCAACGACAAATGTTGAAAGATGCTTCTTCTCAATGAAGTATGTGAAGACGTAATTGGATAATTGGACGAGTGATGAATATATGAATGATTTTTGCATTTGTTACATTAAAAAAGAGCTTCTTGAAAATGTTTCGGTCGAAGATGTAGTGGATCGTTTTCAAAATATGAAACTCGTAGGGAACAACTCTAGAATAATATGTTTTTCTTCATTTCTAATTACAATGTATTTGTATTGATTGTTCCAATGACGATTTATTTTTTTATGGTATTGTATGATATTATTTTACTCGAAACGAACCGGCATGACCCGATGGCTCCACCCAAAAATCTAATGTCGTTATTAATATAAAAAAGAGGCAAAAAAAAATGAAATAAGATCCTGGGTCTGCCAACGCATGTAATCCATATCTATATATGATCAATGAGTAACACAAAGCAGGGGATGTGTAAAATGAAAATCATTTAAGTTGAGAAAACCGTGAAAGCTCTTAAAAATCGTGGTTAAAAATCATTTTTTTAAAATATTTTTATGGTGGTTCTCTAGGTTATAAGCTACCCAGGTGGAAAAAATAGAAAAAGTGTCGAGTAGCTTAAAAAAAATACAAAAATCGTTTTGTTGCATACGTAACATTATAATGTTACATATGTAACAAGAAGGTTTTTGGATATTTAAAAATAAACTACTCGGTCCTCTTTCTATCTTTTTCTACCTGGAGGTAGCATATAACCTAAAGAACCGCCATAAAAATGAAGAGAAAAAAAACGTTCTTTAACCCTGATTTTGAAGAGTTTTCACGGTTTTCTCAACTTAAGGTGGTTTTCATTTTACCATTTCTCATACAAAGCAAGCAATTGTACCAACTTTCATTGTCTTCGCTTGAAATAATCTATCTTCAATTCTTTAGTTGTAACGAATGGCCAACTAATCAGTAGCAACCTCCTATCAACATCGTCGTTTATAACATAGTAATTTTTTGAACGAACAACAAACAAAGCCTTGACCCCCGCAAAGAGCCCACTGAGCAAGCGAAGCTCCTTACGAAAGTCCGAGCCAACAGCAGTTGTTGAACCCATTCTAGGGAAAATTCATCTCCGCGAGCGGCCGGATGCCAGGGGCGGACCTGTAATAAGCCCAGGGGGTCCCCGGGGACCCCCTTAACTTCGTACGTAAAGTGGAAATTATATGAACGGTTTTAGATAAAAAAAAATTGTAAAAGGGAGTTATTAAATAAATAATTTGGTAAAATAGAAGCAAAGATTGCATTCAGCCCGTTGGTAAGATGTTCTGGCGAGTTTCGGAAGTTCTCATGTTCTAGTCTTCTGCCTCCGTATTCCTTTTATCAATTTGTTTTTATTAGTTTGAAATTTGAATGTCCTGCACATTTAAATGAGTTAATAAATGCTGCTCTGCCTATTCTTGTGCAATTAAATGCATCTTCCTACTATAATAAATAATTACAATTGTTGACACATGTCAACACTAGATTAATTCTCATAAATTTTTTCACTCCCTAATAAATTCTTTTTTATTGTAAATTATATCCTATTTTATAATCATGATATATTTTTATCTATCTATATTTATGGAATTATGACAATCATATATTAATTTACATCTTATTTTTAGTTAAAAGTAATTTTTAAACTATTATTATTTTCATTTTAAAAAATATTTAGAAACTTATAAAACACCAATAAACACTTATTAGGGTGTTTTCAAATATAATTGAGCAAATCATATTTAATATTTTTTTAGTTAATGAATACCTAATACTAATTTACAAATTCTATCGGCGTTACTTTGTGGGTGTTACTATTTATAGAGAAATTCATAAGCGATAAAAATCATGTTCATATTCAATATTAAATAGTTTTTCCTACCATATCAAATGAACCATGTTCATCCAATTTGGAAATTTAAGACATCGCGACTAATACAATTGTAAGTTTTTTAATGTATATCAACATAACATTTTTTATTGATAACATTATAATCTTTTGACGATAATTTAGATTATATACTCAACAATTAGAATGTGCGCATTAATATTTTGATAAACTTTATACTCATCTAACATTCTATACAGACTTAAAGTCTTAACTTTGTCAATTCATCATTCATGTTAGTCGCTATTGAGGGTTGATTGTTTTTTAAACATGATCACGTTTATCTTGCATTTTTAAATATACAAGTAGGACATGCCCTAAATATATTTTTTGATAAGGAGAGTAAAGTCACCAATACTATATTATGAATTATAACTTTAGTTTTTTTTATCTAATGTAATGTAATATGTTATTCCAGGTCATAAGAAGAGTATGCATGAATTATCAATTATATATATATATATATATATATATATATATATATATATATATATTTAATGATTCAACCCGTATAACATACGGGTTCTATTCTAGTTAATAATAAACCCCTATAATCTCTCGATTACAAGAATATGTGTTTACATAAATGGAATAAAATGATGAAAATTATGTCTTATATTAGAATTGTTGTGATCAAAATGGGATAACAAAGACTACGCATATGTAACAAAAAGTCCACAAGCCACTTATACAAGTTAATATATGTAACTTGATGGTTATGTTTATGTAATACTATATGTCTTATGTGACCAACCCGATCCGGACCAAATTTTTCTATGTATGTTTCTATTAAACTGAAATATCTAAAAATAGTGACTTTGTAAAAAAAAAATTGTGGACCTCCTGAAAAAAATTTCTAGTTCCGCCCCTGCCTGATGATAAAACATGTTCAAGACAGGAATCGAATTTGTGACATTTTAGTCTTAAGTCTTCCCCTCATTACCAGCTACCACTAGAATAAGTCGTAGTGGTTTTATAACATAGTATTTACTATGGTGAGTGTTGACAATATCAACTATGATTTTCCACATCTTTAATTCTTTTGAATTTTGATCACTTACTACTAAACTGTTCATCCTTTACTACCAACTGGTGTTTACTCTTTTCAACGGTATCTAGCCTTTGAATCTTTCAGTTGTAGCAATAACTAACTTCCTATCAGTAACAATAAACAACAAAACATTTATTAACACAAAAACTAACTTATCATGTTTTGTAGCATCACCCCCAACATCATCCCTAACTAACTCACTATTTTTTATTGTAGGACAAGAACCATTTAACACTTAAAAAAAAACATTTACCATTTATGTTGATACTATCATACATACGAAAATCATATAACTTATTCTTAGTATTTAGTTACAATGTCTTTCAACTTATTCTTATATTCTTATTCTTATTATTTAGTTACAATGTCTTTCAACTAACTTATTCTTGGCTTCTTGCAAAGATACTTCTGTGTACAAAATCATATAACTGACCCGTGATTCAACTCATTAATAGCATTTTAAAGTTAACGAATTATTGTCAGCAAAATAACGTTAAAGTTGGCATCTTAAATAATCAAGGTTGCATGAAGATATGTCCTCATGTTAACATTATTGTGTTGGTCGGCTCTTGTTTCTATATTAATTATTAATGTTGTTTTGTCATGCAATAACTTAGACTTAATTTGAACTTATTCAACTAAAAGTCATATATTTTATCCCTCCTATATAAACTAAAGTAGCAAAATTAGAACTTTTGCTATTTCTCCTGTATAAACGTAAGTAGCGAAACCAGAACTAATTATGCAAGAGTCCTAACAAAATTATGATTTAAAATGTACTTTAACTACTTTATGAGAGACAACTTTGTACGTCAAACTTTAAAAGCAGACATTGGACTTTTATTTGTATAAAGCTCATTTCGTCGCAAAAAAAAAAAAAAAAAACCCATTTCTTGTTGTGATTATCCCCTCCAGCATAATTTGGTAGTTTTTTAGCGGTTTTTTTTATAAAAAAAAATATATGAGTTGAACCTCCCTTTAATTGTAATCAGTCAATAAGAGATAACTCTTCGAAAAAATTCTGATTCTGTCACAAATCACAGGAAGTTAATGAACTCGGATCCTCCTCAAGTGTCGCCTTAGCCGTAATAAATGAATATGTTACAGCATATTAGTTTTACAATAATCACAATCATATATATTATTGTCACTTTGATGTATAATGATCTTAAGAAACTTAACTCACTGAAAAGATATTTATTTGATTTTGCCAAAAATAAATAAAATAATAAGAAGAAAGGGGTTAGAATTATTAATGGTGGTAGGGATGGTATGTCTGTAAAACCTGTGAGGTGCAATTATTTGTAAGTTGTGGGGGCAAATGGTGCAAGTAGAAAACAAAAGGTTATGCCAGCAAATTTTGGAAGCAATAGTGGCATAGAGACAAATTCATTCACAGAGCAGGACCACTGTTTTCATGATTTGCTATTCAGGACAAATATGTTCCATAATTAATATTTGGCCCTTGTTATTTCTTTTTGTAGAATAGATATGACAAGTATCCAATACAAGCATACGATAATATTGATGGATTAATATTGATTGTTGAACAAAAATTATTATTTTATATTTAGTTATTAGAGATATTAGAGATAATAGTGGTTTATTTGTTTAGTATTTTGAGTCAAATAACGATTGTTGAGTTATTTAGGAATTGGTATTTGAGTCATAATAATATTACATGTATAGAAAGTTTGCGTTTGTATAAATAGTGTTATATGATCTTTGTAATTTGTGTGATTTTTTTTTTTAATAAATTTAGTGTTTATTGCGTTTGCTAGATCCGGTCTCCAACAAGTATAACTTAGCCAAATAAATAATTTCACCAAAGAAATATTTTTTTTTATTCCTATTGCTATTACTTCCATTAATAAAAAATTTCTCGATATGATTCTTTTTAGAGTCTAAGAGGTTCGTTTATCGTTATAGTTATCGATTAACAACTTCGATTCGACTTATTCAACCATTCAACTTAGAGATGCACATCTGACTCAGATCTAAAACCGATCCAAAAACTAGTTCTGATGAGACCAGTTTGAAAAAAAATTGATTTGTCAGTTTGAGTCTCTATTTGTTAAAACCCATATGTTTTAGCCTTTACACTTATGAAGTGGTTACTAATCCGAGCCAGTTTGATCTAGTCATCTTGTAACTTTCTTTAGCTCAATCTGTATCGGTTTTAGAACTAGTTTGGTTTTGTACATCTTTAATTTAACCCGATTTTTGAAATTAAGTAAGAGTGTGAGTACAAAGGTAAAATTAAAGGTGGCAAACGGGTCATTACTAGCCCATAGTTGTTTTGGGCTTAATCTTCTATTCAATAAATGACTACTTGATCCAACTTGAATGCAAATGGGTAAATGAATTTATATTCATATTTGGGTTTATGTTTAGTGAGCTCACTCATCTTGGGCTGGGTTGACACTTGACAGTTAACTTGTATAATATATTCATATTGGGTTAAGAGCCCATACTTTAGATTTGGGCTAACATAATCATAATAGTGGGCCGATTGGTCGATGTAATGCTGCATGTAGGCTATGTGTGTTTACAATTTATTATTCGAATGGGCTTGAAACAATAAAAATAAGGAAAATTGGCCTGTAATAATATAAGTTTTCACTCTTTGACCAATAATAATATGAGTTTTTGAGTTGGTCTGTAATAATACCAGTTTTCGAACTATTGGACTGTAATAGTATGCCGTTAGTTCTTACTTAACGGGGTTAAATCCCTGCCTATGTGGCTGCCCACGTGGCTTCAATGTATTTCTTTTAACAAAAGACTATAGTATAAGGACTGGTTTTGTAATATTTCTAAACTGCATTTTTGTTTTTTATTAAGATATAAAGAAAAAAAAAAGGAAAAGGAAAACAGGAAGAACAAACAGCCGCAACCACCCTCCGTCGCCATCGCACCTGCCGCCACCCACCCGTCCGCCGCCATCGCCACCGGCCGCCATCGGCGGAGCTAATGTAACAGCCCCCGCAAAGAGGGAGAAAAGGGGAAAAGTTCAGATCTAGGTTTGAAGAAGAAATCGGAATCCACATAGGCAGAGCTAAAGTAACAGCCCCCACTATAGTCTTTTGTTAAAAGAAATACATTGAAGCCACGTGGGCAGCCACATAGGCAGGGATTTAACCCCGTTAAGTAAGAACTAACGACATACTATTACAGTCCAATAGTTCGAAAACTGGTATTATTACAAACCAACTCAAAAACTCATATTATTATTGGCCAAATAGTGAAAACTTGTATTATTACAGGCCAATTTTCCTAAAAATAAATCGAGATTCAAATCGAATTTGATTACTAATTTGAACGCTTGAATCGGGTTGACGATAAATTCAACTTCATACTGTGGTTACGAGTCGATTCTAATTTGCAGTTTTCGGACCGAATTATAACATATATATTTTTATTCGAAACAACTCCGATTGAATTATTTTGAAAATTTAAAATTGTCATATTTATTCATCATTCTCTCTTGTTCGATTTATTCTAAACAACCCAATTTGAGTTTTTCAATTTAGGTTGCCTTTCAAATTTTAATATATATATATATTTTTTTTTGAGAAAAGCTACACAATGGATCGATGGTAACAATTAATTCGAAGCAATTATAAAGCAGTGGGGGTAGCCGGGCAACAAGCTGCGCCGCAACCCCTTTCTGGATAGCGAACCCAATCCTACTAAAAATAAAGTTTTGAGCTTTTGGTGACGACAAATTATAATGTACGACTCGCTGAACCCTGCGTAGAAATTCGACCGCCTCAGGGGCAAGAAACCCAAAGGTGTCGAAGGCAAAGGGAATAAACACGTGTTGATTTTCAATGCAGGCCTGTTCGTGTTTAGCAACTTTGCCGGATTCCGCCTTCAAAGTCGCATGTCCCGCAGAGAACACATTGTCCCAAAGCCCAACAAGAGGGGACACACCGGTAAGGTCAACGCATGCGTGTTTCCCCCTAGCCCAACCAAACACAAGAACATCAGCCGGTCGTAAAGTAGATCTCCCATCAAGCGGATCGGTCAAAAAGTTCACCGGGGCCTTTTTTTTAGCAGAAATCCCCGCACGTTTCAGAACATTAAACTAAACATCCCTGACCCAGTCATGTCTGTATTTGAAACCAGGCAGTTCCTTATAATGGACGGCATGCTCACCAAAAGTGTCCAAACAAGCTTTGCGGCACACGGGGCAAGGTTCATCATCAGGGAAGATAGGGATCATGAGTCTGTATATGAGGATAACCCGGTATTTCACAGCCGACATCAAATTAGAATCTAAATTCACTTTTAGAAAGTCCGATATCAAATAACCTGAAAACCGATTCGATAAGCATCTTCACATAAAAATAATAGCTTAAATCCATTATTTTTTTTTAATGTTTTTCACTAATATAATCATGTATTGGTACAACGCAAACCTACCAAAAAACTGTTATATTATCATGTAATTTATTAAATTTAGTGTGTTGTAATTTATTAAATTTAGTGTGTTTATATCTGGTTGTCGGTGTAAGTAACCAATCTGATTGTTATTTAAATATTAGAAGTGATCTCTAGAACATAAATTCATATTCTAATTATTAGTTAGTTTAATTAATTTCTATTTATACCGACATTATATAATATAACAATTATAAAAATAAAAAAAAAATCTGAGGGTATAAACATAGTTTATATTTGTAAGAATCATGACTATTAATGGTTTGTTTTAAAATGTTACATATACCTTTAAAAAGTTTCAATCAGCTCATTTGTATTTAATTAAACTTAGTGTTTAAACCTCATACCATTTTAAAATATAACGTTTTATAAAATTATGAATATACTATTATAATTTACTAATTTTCATCGACATTTGATATAAGTTGTGTTCGGCTTTAGCTTTTTTAAGGCCCCAAATGAACTCTAAAGTTTGGCCCTTCAAATCTTATTTTGCTCTTGAATTTTCCAAACCGTAAACACTTAAATATTATCATTTTGATTTGTAAATTTAATCCAAATGCACAACAATCAAGATAATGTCAAGCATCCAAAAGGACTAAACTCAAATGAGTATAATATAGCTTTAATTCTCTTTGTGTGTCATAATGCCATCAGACCTGTAAAATAATTAAAGCCATGTTTTAGATGAGGATACAAATTATTAAACAATTAAAAAAGGAAAAATTGAATTTAAATTTTTGCAAAAAACATCTACCTATCTATTAAACAAAACATATTAGGTTGAGTTGTCACTTAATAAGTGTGTCCACATCATCAATTGGTGATGTGACACCCTCTAATCACACTAAAATCCTAGGTGTAATTTTTTTAATTATTTAGATTTTTTTATAAAAATTACGGTTTAATGAATGTGTCTCGCGGATCCGCGGAAGATCCGGTTGATTTTTTGACCCGAGTATAAAATCATAATCCACGCATTCTCGGTTCATTTGTTTCAAAAAAATTAGGGTTTCAATTCGATTTCTCTCTCGATCTCCGCCAACGATTTCAGTGATTTCCGGTGAGTTTCCTCCGATCTTATACATAGATGTTATGTTTACGCTTAGATATCATGTTTGATGATACGATTGTTGTTTGTTTCCGGTCGCACAATCGATTAGGGTTTCATCTCTGCTTCTCTCGCCACAGGAGCATCACCTACCAGACTTCGATCGGATCTTCAACATCGTAAGTATCTTACTCCAAATCAATGTACAAATCTGTCTTATTTTCATATTCTAGTAACAGTCGTTGTTGAATTTTTATCAATCGTTACTTTTTTAGGGTTTTGATATCGATTCTATTTTGTAGGGTTTTTAATCAATTCTTCATATTGAATCTTAACTGATGATTGTTTTAATTTAAAACTGTTTAAGTGATTGAAAACGATTGTTCATGTAACTATTTTGATTCTGTATGGATTCTTCTAATCAATTGTTCAAATCCAAGAACAAGGTAAGTGATTTCGATTCAAGCATCTTCGTAATCGGTGATTTCAATCAAGTTTTTAGGTTTTAGGGTTTTTTAATCGGTTATCTTGTCTGATAAGTTATACGGTTTTTTCTTGATTCAAGCATCTTCATAATTGGACTATGGTTATTTCTCAATTCTTATATTGAAGTTCGGTTTTTTGTTTTAGATTCTCATTTACGTGGAATGTGTTTAGGTTTTCTGAAGCTAATATTTTGTTTCCTTTTTAATTCTGATTTACAAGGGTAAGATGTGTTCTGTTTGAGGAGAGTTTCTGAAATCCACACAAATGGTTAACATTTCTCCAAGAAGAAAGGCAGAGGTAATTCATAAATTTCCCTTCACCTAGATTATCGACCTGCTTATCTTTGATTAGTAGTTTTCGATCTTACTCTTGATTTCTTTTTGTAGCTCATGTTAATTTTTGTTGTTATTTGCATCGTGTTATTGTATATCAGATTTTACATATGTCCGTATGCGCTATAAGTGTGTGTTCATATACTGATTCTAGAATCGGTGCTTTTAATTCTTCTGTATAAGGATTACCAAAGCGACCATAAGTTCTCTCACACTACCTGTTCCCCAAACGAAGTTGTATGTTTCTCTCCCTCCCTCCCTCCCTATATATGCATTTGAGTATAATTTGTGAATGGATTTATGGTTGGTAACATGCTGCCTAAGATAATTGTGGTTTTCTTTTCTTGACATCTTACATTGTTCTCTTTCAACACTACGTCAAAATTCACCTTTGGCCACGGAAAAAAACCGTGACAAAAGGTGTTTGGTCACGTTTTTTTTTCCATTCCAACCGACACCATAGGTGTCGTGACCATATGTTACAATATCAGTGGCTAGCCACCTATAAGCGTGGCTAAAGAGTACCAATATTTGTTGTTGTAATCAAACAATTCTTCAGAAAAGCGTGGCCAAAGGGTCCCAACGGCCACATGTGTTTAGTTAATGTGGCCTTTGGTATTTTATGGTCACGTATATTCGTGTTTTAGCCACATACATTATAAAAATACGTGGCCAAAGGGTTGCTGAAATCATACATTTTGTCACAGTACGCGTGGCCAAAGGTTGGCAACGGCCACGTTAAAATATCAAAAGCGTGGCCTTTGGTATCATATGGTCACGTATATTTGTGTTTTAGCCACATATGTTATAAAAAAACGTGGCCAAATGGGTTGCTGAAATCATAAATTTTGTCCCAATAAGCGTGGCCAAAGGGTGGCAACGACCACATTAAAATATATAAAGCGTGGCCTTTGGTATTATATGGTCACATATATTTGTGTTTTAGCCACATATATTTGGAAAAAAAAAAGTGGCTAAAGGGTAGTTGAAATCAGATATTTTGTCCCAATACGCATGGCCAAATGGTGGCAACGGCCACGTTAAGATATAAAAAGCGTGACCTTTGGTATTATATGGTCACGCATATTTGTGTTTTAGCCACATATATTTGGAAAAAGAAAGTGGCCAAAGGGTAGTTGAAATCATACATTTTGTCTGGTTCACACCCCACATGGTAAAACAATGGTGCTAGTGCGAACGCGGGAAACGTCCATCAAGAAGGCCGGGGCTGTTCGTTCAAATTCTTTAGTGGATGTAAGCCTCCTTCGTTCGCAAGAAAGAGAGATAATGGTTTAACCGTTCGCTTGATCAGAGAAATGGAAGCTGTCATTGGCATTAGTGAATGCCGTGCAGATCAAGCTGTGAAATACGCACCTCATTCCTTTGTTGGTGGAGCACTGTTTTGTTGGGACTCCATCTTATAATCCCAAGATGAAGAAGCCGTTACCAAGATGCGGTGGAACGATCTGAAGATTCTAGTGATGAATAAGTTCTGCCCAAAGAACGAGCTTGAGAAGATTGAAGCCAACTTTCTGAGTTTGGAAGCCCGAGATGCAACTCATCAGGAATTTACCACGAGGTTCGATGAAATGGCAAGGTTAGTGGCTAGGTTGGTGACACCGAAGTCGGAGAAAGTGACACGTTACGTGTAGGCTCTTCCTGTAGAGATACGGAAGATAGTGAAGCCTCATGCTCCTAGAACTTACCAGGAGGCAATCGATCTTAGCTCTACAGTTTACGATGAAGAATACGGTGAGGGAGGAAGACCAGGAAAGCACATAAGAAGCTTGTCGGAGGAAAGTGGAAGTTCAAATAGGTTTGATGGAGGTCATCGTAAGAAGCCCAGGAATGATTCTCGAGGCGACAAGCCAAAATGCCGCAAGTGTAACAAGAACCAATTTGGAAGCTATAAATTGGGATCGGGAAACTGCTATAAGTGCAGGAAGGAAGGTCATATTGCTATCAGTTGTCCGGAGTCAAAGAAATGTTATGAATGTGGAGAGCAGGGACATATCAGGCCAAATTGTCCCAAGTTAATGAAGAAACCAGAACCAATGAAGGCGATCAAAATCTTGAAGGCTAGGGGTAGGGCATATACGATAACTACTGCTGAGGCAAAAGTGACACCAGATGTAATTTCAGGTACTTTCCTCATTAATAGTGTGCCTGCGACTGTGCTATTTGATTCGGGTGTCAGTAGAAGCTTTGTATCACATAATTTCTGATATAATAGATAAATGCTTGATACAATTAGAAGAACATAAATTTCCTATTATATTATTCCCTATGACTTTAGCCGGTTTCGATATCATATTGGGAATGGATTGGCTCGCGGAGAATGACACGTAATTATATGTAATCAGAAGAAAGTTCAGATTCGAGCACCAACGGGAGACGTCTTATGGAGATCGTAACAGTTCTGCAGTGAAGATCATTTCCATGATTAAAGCGCGATAGTTCTTAAGTCATGGGTGTGAGTCGTTCTTAGCTTATGTTATTGACTCGAACTTAAAATCGAAGGAGTTGAAGGATGTGCCGGTAATAAAGCAATTTCCCGACGTGTTCCCAGAAGACCTGCTGGGCATTCCTCTTGAGCCTGAAATAAAGTTCAGAATCGACTTGGTGTCGGGAGCCAAACCCGTAGCTAAGACACCATATCGATTAGCTCCATCTGAAATGAAGGTACTAATGTCACAACTGCAAGAGTTGCTTGACAAGGGTTTCATCAAACCGAGTATCTCGCCTTGGGGTGTTGTGCTCCGGTTCTTTTCGTAAAGAAGAAAGACAGAAGCTTGAGAATGTGCATCGACTACAGGGAGCTGAATAAAATGACGGTGAAGAACAAATATCCTCTGCCAAGAATCAACAAATTATTCGATCAACTACAAGGAGCAAGTTGGTTTTCCAAAATTGATCTGCGGTCAGGTTATCACCAGTTGAAGGTTAAAGATGAAGACATTCCAAAGATGGTCTTTCGAACGAGATACGGTCATTACGAGTTCCTGGTAATGTCATTTGGGTTGACTGATGCACGTGCAACATTCATGGTCCTCATGAATAGAGTATGCCGACCCATGTTGGACCGATTTGTGATCGTGTTCATAGATGACATCCTAAACTATTCCAAGAGCAAGACTGACCATGCCATGCATCTGAAGGAAGTTCTAGAGACCATAAATTTACGCCATGGATCGTGTTCATAGATGACATCCTAAACTAGGTGTAACGGGTCGTGAGCACCGCCATAAATTTACGAATTAGGGTTTCTCCGGTTGGCTTTGAACGGGCCGTGATGGCTATCACGGGTCGTGACGTGGAGAAAAAGTCAAATCTTCAATTCATGTACAATTTAGCCCCAAAACTTCGTAAAATCCTCAAATATCACTTTGCCCCCCCCCCCCCCTTCTAATTACCTATTTATGATATTTCACTGCAAACAAAGGTAAAATAGACCAAAATAATACATAAACTATCAATATTCATGGGTGTTTGACTAATAAAATGATGTGTAATTTAAAGCAGATCAGACGCGGCCACATCTTTTGACTTAACATCTGCCTCACATGAGCAGTCTCCTCGGCATTAAACTTCATTGCCATTGGATGACCCTCTAGATCCTCCGATGGTTCGTGGTTATGTTCATGGTTTACCAAGGTTAGTTTCCACCCGCCTATATGTATCCTGTAATTACCTAAAAGTCTCAAACAAACAACCACATTTCTTGCTTCCAGTCTTTTTCGTGGTGGATTTCCCCTTGTAAAAACCACTACGATCACACAATATCCAGATTGTATCAAACTCACCGGATTTGTTCTTTGTTGTTTGTTTTGTTGCAAGAACGTAACCCTTGGTGTATGCTTGTTCTTGTGCTCAGTTAAACAGTTCTTGTTTTGATAAGAAGATCTGAAATTATTTCATGGGTATAACTAATGAAAATACTTTATTTTTTTCTTTCAAAACACGCGTTTATGAAGCTTATATTAGTTGTACCTGATCGGTTGTGTACACCTCAGGGCCATCGTTGTTATTGTTGTTGTTGTTGCTATCGATGTTGACGTCGTAGGCGCCGCCGCTGTTGTTATTGTTGTTGTTGTTGTTGTAGTCGTCGTCATAATCCCCATAATTATTACAATCGCCTCCTTATCTAGCACCATAGTTACCTCCACAATTATAATCATATCCATGAATATAATTATCTCTGTGATTATAATTACCGTTGTTATTACCACCGGGGATAGAGTTATCACCTCCACTAGTACCATGGGGGATAGAGTTATCACCTCCACTAGTTTCACCGGATGTTTCATAACCTGCAAATAAGTAGTTATACCACGACATGACTTGCGTATTTATTTGGAAATTCACAGGACTATACAAGACAATGAAAAATGAATTACAAACGATTTGTATCGTCCTCGTTTTATAACCAAACATATATACATTCAGGCGATTCATACGTATAGAAATTCAGAATATTATGTCGTATCATTTGAAAAGCGGAATATTGTGTCGAGTCACTCGAATCAAATCATTCAACTTTGAAATGGAGGAATTGTCTTGGAATCTCCTAAACTATCGTTTAGCAAGAAACGACCCAATCATGGCTCGTCCGGGAAGCAACGATCATTCCTAAGAAACACTTCACATGCATTTGCATCTTTGTTAATCCGTAAAATAATACAAACAATAGACACGATCGCTCGGACCTAAACGATCGTTCTAGGGAAGCCAAACGATCGTTCTTCTTCGAACGATCGTCTGAAAAAATCCCTCGTATAATGTCGGACCTCGTTTTCCGGTTGATCCTAACGATCGTTTGGATCCTATGTGAAAATCGAATCCTTCTGTGTCATAATTAGATCCCTTTCTTTTTTATTTACTATATACTAATATAGAGATAGAATTTTTGTTAATTTTATAGATAAGTCCACAAGTTAGTTGTTGATTGTATATATACTAGTTGGGTTAGAAGCGCACGTTGCGCGCAGAGGTTTTTATTCGAAACTACATGTACACCAATTAATCGCAAAATTACTTGTGTTTCGCGTGTCACATGTTGGAGAAGGGCATAACGCTACCATATGGGATGGATATAGAGCCAGAGATTAGAGAAACAATAGCTCGGATGTTTACTTTGTCTATCTGCATTTGAAAATAGCTGAACAACTCTTGCCACATTACCTTTACATTTGCTAAAAAATCAAGAAAAAAAAAATTGCTCTAGAACAACCTATGAAAACCAAGTTCAAGGATAGTAATCTATGAAGATATATATATATATATATATATATATATATATATATATATATATATAACCCATCCAACATTGATTGTAATATCTCAGTTGTCATTATGAGGCATGAAGCGTCCAGCCTCAAGGTAACATACCTTGTAAGATGCCCTACATTAAATTTTCCAGAAAAGTCCCTGTACTTTTGGTGGCTGATTGTTAATATGGGAGCAGTATATATTGATCTTGTGCAGTGCTGCATAAACACAACCAACCATTAATTAATATTATAGAACCACCCTTGAGCGCAGACGATAAAAGAATCTATATGACATGTGATTGATAAAATAAGGATAACATATACGGCCCATCTACACCAGAATTTAGTTACTTTTTTTTAACATGGATTAATGGGCAAAATACAGAGAGATACCATACTTTAGATGCTAGTGAAAATGCATACTCTATAACAATTGTTTCTATGCCACAAACACCCATCTCAAGATAATTTATAGCATGCAATCATACCCAAAAATATAACTTTTGTTATAAGATGGTACTTAGATCTATAAAAAATAGGCATCTTGAAGGATATTTAAAAAGCAACATGCATAAAAAAATCTTTGTAATGAAATTTGTAATTTTAAGCCTTTGAAGGATATTTAAAAGACTAATGCAAATGCAAACTTTTAGTATGGTAAGCGACATTAACTCAGCTGTAACTTTTGTCTTAGACAGGAGGGACCATATTCAAACACTACACTATCCTTTTGATTTGGGGCTCAAATCTCATATCCAACATACAATCAGTCGATTATAAAGCCAAATACTTGAATTTTGTGAGTAAAATCCTTTGATTCTTGTCCACATGCCTTTCTACACTCCTTAACTGCATCACCATAAACCGCTTAAAATACCAATAATCATGATTGAAAAAAATCAAGAAATAGGGTTTATTTAATGTTATAGAAACTTGAAACAGTATATGAACCTCACCATAAATTGACCACCTCCATAAGTAACAACTTTAACACCATTTTAAAATTATAATTTGTTACCTTCTTTAATAATTATAAAATAATGCTCAAAGATCAATAACCATAACAGAGGTCAAACAGAAATTTGATGGGGATAACGATGAGCATTAGAATTAATCGTTTCGCAAAACCCTAGCAAACCATCACCGTCTTATATGGAGACAATTGATTATTTGTAAATACACTAATATTACAATCAGCAAATTGAAATGAGCTTAAATGAAAGAGATACCTTTAAATATGAATCTAGCATCGTCCATTACAGGACCATGAGCAGGAAACCTGCAAGTAGCTACAAATGACACATATCATACTATATGGATGAGTATTACACTAATTTATAAAACTAATGTACTAATCAACCTTTTTTAGTCATATATGATACCTCAAAATTAGGAGTTCTCGAGCCAATAGAAATGCCTCTGGAGTCGGTTCTTGCAACACAAACTACATGTTTTTTGATGTATTCAAGATGAGCAACAGTTCCCCTTCAAAACGACTGATCAAACCATTTGGGTATTTTAAAAACAATGAGGAAAATAAAAACCCTAAAAAAATATAGAACTATAATGACTTATAAAAACAGTGAGGAAAACAAAAACCCTAGAAAAAAGAGAACTATAACGACTTACTGCTTCACCAATTCATAGCCAAGCATACTGATCTTCAAGAACCTGGAAGCGTCAAGCCTACCGTGGAAGGATATGGAGGAAAACGCCCGGTAAAAGAACATGGAGAGAGAGCATAAATTGTTGATTCATTGTTCCCGACGACATCAAATCTGATGCAAAGAGGAAGATATATCTTGAAAAGAGAGAGAAAGCGATACATGAGAGATGGGAGAGCAGGTATGAGTTGCTGCAAATAGATGTGGGAGAGGTATGGCCACAACTCCTCTTCAACCTGATTTGAGACTTCAACGTGTATAACACACAAAAGAAGAAAAGGAAAAGACATAAATATCCTTATAAGTTACCGAGGAAAGTTTAAAATTGTATGCAATAGAAAGCAGTACATAATGCTTTATAGGAGGTAATCTTGAACATAAATACATAACTTGTACATTGGGCTGTTGGAGGTGTACATTTTGTAGTTTACTATTCATCTATATTTACTATTCATCCATGTTTAAAATTGTTATATAGGATTATAGGGTAATATATAACTTGAAGTTAAAAGAAATAGTTACAAGGGTTTATTGGGCCATGTAGCTTAATAGAGTGATGACAAATGATAAGCTTTATTTTATTTTATATTTTTATATTTTCTTAATGGTGTTTGGAACTATACCCAAAGCTTTAATATACGGGTGAGCATTTATGAGACGGAATTACAATCGTCTATACTGAATTTGAAACTCCAGGCTTGACTCACGTAGAAACACCATTGTTTTGGTCAAAAATTCATAAAGGAATTTCGTATTCCAAACTTAGAATGTGAGGTAGTGTGCTTGTCAATATGCTTAAAATTGTAAAGTTACAAGTCAATAACCGAAAGTGGCCCCTATCATCGATCACAAGGCTGATATATATAGTTACAAGTCAATAACCGAAAGTGCTAAAAATAAGGGATTCTTCCACCAAGTCTTTGTGAACGTTGGGAGTCAGTTATGGCACATTCTTTAATGCTTGACCCGGTCTATAGCCTTCATTTACACGTCCCTTCTTGGTTTCTCTTTTTTTCCAGGTCAGCTCCCTCCCTTTTCTTTTCGATTTTCTTCCGCGATCAAGGCCAATGAAGCAGATGCTAAAGGCTTCACTACTAAGGCTTGGATGCAGCTACCTGGAAAGGAACTCTGGAGAAACTTGGGGGTGCTGAGAAGCTGGAGTTGCCCCTTTTGAATTTCCTGCATGGTAAACACTAGTATCCGACTTTCTTTATCATGGTGCGTTTACCCCTTGTTTTTTATTTTGTTCATGAAAATTTTTGAAATTTTTAAGTGAGAAACTCATCAGGTTCCTCAGGAATATTAAGGTAGTAAAAATGCTTTAAGTTAAGTATGTAAGTTGACAAACCATGACACAAGTCAGCATGATAAAATGTAATAATTTGAAAGTACATTACCTGAATAGTCCCTTAAGTAGGTTTTACCTTAGGCGCATTTAGATAGATTCTGGAATCCTCTTTCAACATCCTTGAGGATACCTGTGGTAAAATCATAGTAGTTTCGAAATTGAGTTAAACTGGGGATAAACCCGGGATGCTTGGGACTAAGCGAATTCTGGGGACAAGCCCGATAAACTTGGGACTAAGCCAATTCTGGGGACAAGCCCGATAAACTTGGGACTAAGCCAAAACTGGGGTCAAGCCCATTCGTAAGTGACATGAAAATGCCAAAACCTTAGATAATTCGTGAGGATAACACGTCTTCTATTACTTGAGGATCCTCCTAATAGCGAATAACGAGCGCTCCTGGCTATTCTTAGAAAGGTGAAGACCTTTTAAACCTTAGTTAACACGTAAGTGTTAAAAACCTTGAAAATCCTCCCAGCAGCCTCCAGTGACAAGATTGTCAGCCACCCCTGAAGTGGACTGGTCCGGCCACCTTGAGCATACTGGTGGACAACGTGCGCTCCTGGCGAGGGTCGTGCGCTACTGGCGATTACCCAAACGTAGGAGAGGAGTCAGCCTCTCAAACCTTAGAAGGTATGCGGGATACCTTAAGCGTAGAAGAGGTGATCAACCTCTAACTGGGGATATACCCAAAATACTATAGGATTCTCAAAATCTGCAAAACACTCAATACTTGGTGAGGGATGGGTGTTAGCATAGCTAACACCACTCCGATGCTTAAGTTAGTAATGTGTCATAAGAATAATTATAATAAATTGAACTAGGATTAGTATACGTACCTTGCAATATTTAGATAGTGGAGATCCTTGGGGTTCCAAGAGGATTCCAGTGGGATTCTTACATAAAATAAGCTTTGAGGTGGACGGCATTCCAAGCTCTTGGCAGAGGTTCTCCTTCCATATTTACCAAACGGTATGCCCCCTTCCCTTCTTTAGAATCTATAAGGTAAGGGCCCTCCCACTTGGGTGCTAACTTCCCATCAGCAGGATTGGTAGTATTCTGAAAAGCCTTCCTCAGGACCAAGTCACCTACTTGGATTCTTCTTAGCCTGGTATTCTTGTTATAGGATTTTGCTATCCGCTGTTGATAAGATGCCATCCGAATTTTAGTCATATCTCTGAGCTCCTCAACCGTTTCGAGATCCTGAAGGAGATTCTGGCTGTTGGTTTCAGGATCCTGGCAGTTGACTCTGGCTGTTGGGAGTACCATCTTCGTAGGCATCACAGCTTCTGCTCCAAATACCAATGAGAATGGCGTTTGGCCAGTAGCATTTTTAGGT
>JBCNJP010000010.1:88707438-88917170 GCA_039602395.1 Deinandra increscens subsp. villosa | reverse complement strand
TTTGCAGGGTCGAAAACACAAGTTCAATGATGAAACGGAGGGACTATAACCTAATGAAAATTTCAGCCATTGACTTAAGGTACAGATTCAAATGACACTCACTTGCGACTCATAACAACTTTCTATCTGATTGTCCATAACTTATAGTATACATAAACAGTGGCCAGGTAATTGAGATAACACTATGGGAAGACATTGGTCACACATATGTAAACAGTCTGTCACCTGGAATGATTGTAGCCATAACCTCTTTGATAGTAACTACACATGAAGGTAGAATACATACATAAAACTTTCTTTACCCTACCATCTAACATACTTATTCAACGATATTAAATATATGTTCACACAGATAAGCTACAGCTTGAATCTACATCAGCAACAACTGTCGAGGTAGAACCTCCTGTTGACGATTACAAAGAGTCAATTCAAAAGCTAAAGAGGCTGCCCAAGGCACAAACCGTGGTCTACGGACAGCAAACCGACAAGGACATCAGAAACAATATCACCACCCTGAAAGATGTTGTCTCCATGAATCCAGATTCCACAGACGTAAGCAAAAGACAATATATCTATGAACATAATAACTTACCAAAAAAAATTTCAAAAGAAAATATACTAACACATATTTACAACTCATATCAGAATTACAGATTTGCATGCAAGGCAGCAGTCAAAGAATTTCATGGCTACAGAAAATGGTATCGACGTTCGTGCCCAAATTCAAGTTGCGGAAGATACGTTACGTCCAGAAGAAGATTATCTCCTATGTAAGCATTGCGGCAGAATAGACAATCCCGTTTATACGTAAGCACTAAACATGGAATAACAAATACAATTTACCACACACAAAATACTAATCAATTTCTATTAACATACAATCCACATCTACCAGATATTGTGTCAATGCTACATTGGATGATGGAACAGCCACATTAGCAGTCGTCTTCTTTGACGATGCGATGACACAGGCTATTGGAATAGACTGTCAAACCATGGTGTTGAAGAATGGTTATGAAGATCCAACAATTATTCCAAATCCAATTTTGTCATTAGCAGGTCAGGAGAAGATCTACTCCTTCTCAATGCATAAGAACAAGGATGCTTCAATCCAAAAGACATTAGAGGTTGACACCACCACTGGCATACAGGAAGTCCAAGACATCTCACATACACTTACAGCAACCGCCCCCGCAACCCCAGCAGCCAAAATCTCAAGAAAACAAGCGACAGATGATCCAGGTAAACACCTAGACAACAACATACTTAAAAAAAAAGAAAATTTCCTTGCAATGGTAACTAATATACACACAAAACATCTTACAGAAACACAGGAATCCTCTACACAAGAGTATAGCAGGAGGAAGAAGGCAAAAAACGTCATCTAAAAGTGACTGTTAGATACATTTCCTTTCTGCCGGAATAAACTCTAATGTTCAACATTTAACTAATCATGTAATGCCACTTATGACAACTGTGTGATGCTAATAACCTACTTTCAACTTTAACCCCCTTTTACATCCTTGGACTTAACAGAACTACACCCGACAGCGAGGCCTTGCCCGCCGCAACGCGCGGGTCGCAGTTTTCGTATTCAAATTAAAGAGAAAAAAATTTTGTTTTTATGGTGTAATATTATAAAAAAGTAATGTAGTATGAAAAAGTTATGAATATTAAAAAAACATGAAAGAAAATTTAAAAAGGTCAACAAAAGAGACTATACCCTACACCCGTTAATTTTATTTTATTCTATTGTACCCGAATCTCAACCATTAATTTATAAAATTAATTAATGAGATCTATATATATTTTTTTTAGGTAAAATATGTTTTTAGTGGATCTAACTCCCATATACAACCATATACAATAGAGGAGAACCCTATATATAAATAAACTTAAAACTCCATAACCTAATGTGACCCAATATTAAACCCTCAAATAATATACTTGTATATTATTATTATGGAAAAAATGAATATGGGGTTCTTATGCATCTGAGTTTTATGTAAAACCAATCAAAACTATGTCGTTAGAATAAATTAATTACACAAGTAATTTTCAAAAGCGAAGTAGTTTTGATTAGTCTATATTCACTTCTCCCTATTATTATTAAATTAAGCATTTAAATTACACTTAAAAAAATGATTAATGTAATTTAGTATGAACAAATTTTAGAAACCTATCATGTATATTTCAGGTACTATATATTGATTGTGGGTGCATATTTAGTATTACAGTTACAATTGTTTTTACTTGAAAGACGAATGTATTCTCACTTCTCAGAGCTAAAAAAACAACGTATTTTCAGAGTAGAGACCACAAAATCTATTAAGAAAATCGTGTCCGACATGAATTGATCTTCGTCAATCTTCTTTTTTGGCATATGTTATTATTATTATTTTTTTTATTCCCTTTATAATAGGTATCCAGATTAGTTTGATTTATTTGTTTTCTTTAGGTATCGTATTTGTTTTATTGCAAACGAAATTTCTGTAATTATATATACGCATATACATGTACATATAATATATTAACTGTCATTTTCACATTATCTTTATTCATAAAAATACACGTCACTTTACAGAACGTTGGTAGAAAAATACGAAAACCAAATCCTATAAAATAATGTCTCAATCCATGTCTTTGTCTACGACGTGGAGGGAGTGATTACTAGGTATCATACGTAGCCATCCTCTTTATCGCAAGTTTTTTCCCCTACTTTAATTCATTTATTTTCCTATCATTTTATTTGTTATATACATATCTATAAACGGTATTAATTAAGATGTAAAGGAGTTGATCAGCCCGGTAAAATTAGGTTTATTAATCTTTAATTAATAAAATTACAAAGACTCTTTTAATATTATTATATTAATTAATACCTATAAATAAATAAATATAGATAGATATGATATCCACATGAATGACATATGTAAAACATATTTTACATTATTTTGCTTTCCTAGTTCAGTTCAATTAGTAGGAGGACCGATTCTTAAAGTAGATCTGAAACTCTGAAACAAGTGTCAATAGGAAGATTTTTGATGAAATTACAAACATACTAATATGAAGAGGGGACATTAAGAGCTCAAATGCATTCTAGGGGGACCTTTTTTCTCTGGATAACTGAATGTCGTTAACTGTTCCATGGGATTATTAGATAAGTAAATAGAATCATATTGTGGCAATAGAAAAGATGGCATGTTTGAGAGGAGCATGAAGCTCCAACATATGATTGCGCATCCAACAACTTTCGAACACTACATTTGCGACGGATCGGTATCCAACTTTGACACTAGAGCGAAATGTGGTTGTTGCCATCTAGAGGGCCAAGAAATGAAATTGTCTCCCAAATCAACACAACGCCCTAATATTGATCGTCAAGCATACAACCATCTCGCCCAGTGGCGGATCTTGAAAATTTTTTCGTGGGTGACCGAAAATTAGTGGTGACCATTATTAGTATATAATTTTTTTTTAGTGGTGACCGACAGGATATATATAAAAATTTTCTTCGTAAAACACGTATATATAAAAATTTTCTTCGTAAAACATGTATACTCAGTACCTCTGGACAAAAAATCAACAGTGACCGAGGTCACTGCTGGCACACTATAAGAATCACCCCTGATCTCGCCCTCCCCCAAATCGACGTCTAAGTGTTAAAAGGAAATATTGGTGGGCCACAAACTATGGTTAAATTGTACCATGAATATACTGGATGATGAGTTTCATGAAATTAGAATGATGTTCTCGAGGGCTATGCATAAAATACAAACCCACTACATTTCGTAAGAAATTCCAAACGTCCAAACATTAACTACTGTAGTGCTCAGTTGCTCACTCACTCAAGGTAAGGTATCAACTCTCGTCTTCTAAGGGCATGAGGTATACCTATGTTAACTTAATATGTTAAACATGCCACGTAGGCGTCACGTCAGCTTTAACACCACTTAACACCAGAGGGGATACTCCATGCCATGTTAAACTATTTTTAATTAATTTTTTTTCTTTTCATTTTCGAATTATTTTAATAACTACAAAATTAGTTTTTTTTTGTCTTCGAAAAAAAATAAATAAATAAATAAATAATAATTAAATAATTATTTAAAATTAAAAAAAAAACACTACAAATACATTTATTAAAAAGATAAAACCTATAAATACTTGAGAAAAAAAATAAAACATACAAATACTTGATAAAGTAATCAATGTGATCGTGATCGCTCGTAGATATCCTCGATCAAGTCCACCTTCAATTGGTTATGGATGCCTCGATTTCTTATTTCTTGACGAATTGTCCGTTTGTGATCCTCGTCGATTTCTTCATACTCCGTATCCAACTCCTCCTCGTGAAATTGACAAATTGCGGCACCCTGGTCCTCGAGAATCATGTTGTGTAAAATTATACAACCGCGCATCACGTTAGCGATTTTGTCTCGATGCCACATACGAGCGGGGTGAGCTATGATATGCCATTTATCCTTCAAATCGCCAAATGTACGCTCTATGTCTTTACGAGCCGCACTATGAGCTTTCGTGTAAACCCTGTGCCTTTCTCCGATGGGAGCCGTAAACCCTTTCACAATCGTAGAGTATTCGGGATAAATCCCGTCTCCCAAATAATATCCCCGCTTGTACGTGTTGCCACGTAGCTCAAACGATGAATCGGGCTCACGTCCCTCGATGATATCATCCCAAATGGGTGATCGATCCAACACATTGATATCGTTGTTCGACCCAGCGACACCAAAATATTGATGCCAAATCCACATATCGTACGAAGCAACGGCTTCGAGCATTATGGTTGGATGCCCATGATCACCTTGCATATACTGACCCCGCCAAGCGTTGGGACAATTCTTCCACTCCCAATGTGTGCAGTCGATGCTACCGAGCATCCCACGAAAACCCCATTTCTGCTCGTGAAACTCGTACAACTGTCTAATATCGCTAGGAGTGGGTCGGCGTAAATATTTTCTTCCATACAAGTTGTAAAGACCTAATTTTAAAACTACGTATGAGAATAAAACAAACATGATATTTAAATTAAATAACTAAACAAATGTTGTACGATAAGTATTACCTTTACAAAACTTTTGAATGCACGTCCTAGTTGTCCGATCGGACATCCTCAGATACTCGTCGAATGAATCACCCGTAACACCGTAAGCCATAACTCGAATTGCGGCCGTGCACTTTTGCAATGGAGTGAAACTGATCCTTCCTCTCGCGTCACTTCTTTGCTGGAAGCATGAATTCTCTCGTTCTAAATCGTTCACAATTCTTAAAAATAGTGAACGTCGCATACGAAAACGTTGTTCGAACGCTTCTGCCGGGTAGACGCATGGATCGTTGAAATAGTCTCTAAGAAGACTCGTTTGCCCCATTTCACGGTTTCGATTTAGACGAGCTCTTCGGGTAAGCGTTTCTTGCGCTCGTCTATTTAGCCGACGTTGCTGATAGTTCACCATCATCTGGAAAAACATATATGCGGCTTCGTCGGACGACGAATCGGATGAATCGTTGGACGAGAGGAAATCCATGGTAATTTTTATGAGATGAGAGTTGAGAGGGTCTGGTTTTTTTTAAAAGATGTGGGTGTAAAAAATGGAGAATGGTTTGATTTAAATAGTGGTAGGAAAAAAGGTTTTTTTTTTATTTAATGACCCAACGGTCATTTTTTGGACCGTTCAATGGTAACCATTTGATTTTCATGGGCGCCAAAGGTTTGGCGGATTGGCTCGGCGCCAGTCTTCAATGCGGGGTGGGGGCGGTGTTGGCGCCGAATGACGCCGTTAAAAGGCAAAATGGCACCCCTTGGCGCAGGTATACCGGGTGCCCTAAAGGGACATCAATGGCGTTCAATTTACAAGAGATGTCGACCAAAACATGCTTTCCATGAAGACATGTTGACTCACCCGATGAAGAACATCCTTAGCGTACTAAGATTGAGATAACAATAGGTATTGAGAATCTAAGTAACCATTATACCAAGGAAGTGATGCATGTAGAGGACCCAGGTCAGTCATGGCAAATTCAGCTGTAAATTGGTAATAATGTGATTAAGAAATGTCGTTATCAAGAGGACTATATCGTCCATATATAGAAGTAAGCCATATGTTTCTTGTACCGGTATATAAAGAGTTGTCACATAAAAATGATTTTAAACCTTTCTGAAATAATAGATGTATACACACTACTAGAAAACAGTCTATTTTGCTACAAAAATTTCCGACGCAATATTTTGTGTCGCAAACTGAGACACATTTGCGACACCAAAGATAAACGGGGTTTTGGTGATGATTTTTGCGAGAAAAAAAGACGACGCAAAGCAAAAAAAATGTTTTTTTCACAAATCCATAGTAAATGTGACGGAAAATAATATTTTATTTGTTTTTTTAAAGTTTATTAATCCTAATATAAATGAAAATATGGAAAACAAACCGTATAATAAAAGATAAAAGACATTCCGACGCAATTGCGAGGCCTTGTATATTTTTAATAAACTTTTTAATCATTGCCCTATATTGCGTAAGAAATAAGTAGCAAATTACTACACCTTTACTGCACTTTTTCAACAATTATATATAATTTTTTTATCCTGAATTAAGCTCAAACGTTGTTTTATTGGATTCATCTTTAATACAACTTTATTATACGTGAATGTTTTCATTTCAGAGACTTATATATGTTTTGCACTTGTGTATGTATGTGTCCAACATTATAAGTCATTAGTTAGGACACATTTTTAAAACATTTATTGGATTTTAATAATTCAAGTTATATCATTTTGGCCGATAATAATCTCATTTACGTTTATTCCCTATAATAATCCGAATTATCAAGGTATTAGATTCCATTGCACCTCCATTAAAAATATCCTAACCCTATTAGTTGTTTGCTGACGTGACATCTTACTTATTATTTTTAACCAAGATACTAAAATAGAGGGGTCATTTTTGTAATTTGTGAAAATAAAAACTAAAGAAGATCTTCTTTGTCCCGTAAATCCCCTCACACAGATCGGCAATTTCCACCAGAAATGACGGGTCTTGAGCGGCATACCACGCGTTAGGGGTGAGCATGAGTCGGTTTGAGTCGGTTTAACCCTTAAACGTGACCATAACCGAATTTCGTTAATTAAATTTTCTTAACCGTCGGTTTCGGTTAATGTCGGTTATGGTTAATCGGTTTTCAAGATCAATACGGGTCAGTTTGGGTCGGTTAACCGTAACCTGATTTGGGCTTATATAAACTGGGCCTGATCAAGTTAACCCAATTTTTTACCAAGTTTAGACATGAGAAAATATATGAATATAAATACATAGAATACATCTAACTTAAGTAAAGCTCCATTATATTAGTAATATAATGGAAACGAAGAGAATATTTCTTAAACATACAATCTAGAAGAATTCTTAAACATACAATCCAAAAGAATTCATTAGCATCTCACATACCATCTATGTTTCTTAACCATACCATCTAGATAAAATTAAAATTTTTAACAAAAAAAAAAAAGAAAGAAAGCAATAAGTTGAATCTAGATACTCATAGATCCATCCATATGACATATTTGGAACACCTAATCCACTTATCAGTTCTAAATCAATCCTGTGTCGCCATGATATTTGCAGACAAAATTACTATTGGTGATCAAGGGGTTCAAAACTTAAAGATATGAAATTTTCTGTAGTTTCTTGAAATTAACCAATACTCTCAACCTCTCAAATATGGAAGAAAAAATGAATTGTAAAAAAGCTTCTAGAAAGTGTGAAATAAAAGATGTGAACTTATGGAGGACTACTCTGCGTATGTATTATATGCATATATATACATACAGATACATATAAATAAGAGTAAATTACACTAAAGGTCCTTGAGGATTACACAAAAAACGAAAGAGCTCCTCAGAGTTTTAAAATTATGAAAAAGGTTTCTAACGTTTATATTAGTGTAACGAAAGATGTTCTTCCGTTAGTTAACACCACATAACACACATGGATATACTCCATGTTAGGGCATGTGGTATACCCATGTGGTGCTAAACTTAAACCAGTGTCACGTCAGCGATGACTAGATTGTTAACACCACATAACATGGATGGGGTATACTCCATGTTATGTGGTGTGATGTTATACAAGTATTTAATATATATAAAATAAAATATAAAAATGTTTGTCAAATTGTGATTGGGTGGTCTTAAGAGTTCACGCCGTTGAATATATGGCGCAGTGGGAGCATGGCGGAGGATGGCGGGGGACTGGGGTGGTGAAGGAAAACAAGTCGGGTAAAACGCTCCAGACACACATGTATATGATTATATAGATAGTTGAGTACATAAGCTATAGAGTTTTTAAAAAGTATTTTCTTTTATCTAATTAGAGTAAGTAATAAATCTAAAATTTATGATAGAAAATAGTTGACTAGTTAAATACAAAACTCATAATAGATTAGAAATAGTTAAATAATAATTATCTTCAGCCAAATTGGTTGAGATGAGGTACTCAAAGACATAAAAAATTGGATTTTTAGATCTAATTCCCACATGTAACCCAAAAAACAAATAGGGGTCAATGTTGGGCTAGAGGGCCTTCTCACATAGTCACATATGATGTAGGTTTCCTTCTAATGGTGATCTTCAGGATTTGTACTTGAAGAATATAGACGTACGAGTAGAGCTAGTGACCTGTCCATAACCCAAAATTGCCGTTCAAAAAGCAAGTTATTTCAAACCTAGTTTAACCTCAATAATCGAAACAAGTCAAATACAAAACTCATAATAGATCAAAGATTAACGATATTAATCTTAAATACAAAACTCATAATACATCCCACAAGATTAGTTCTTTATATTTTCTTAAATAAAATATTTAATTTCACAAATTATACAAAAGTAAAATGAAATCTAAATATCTTCCTTTAAAAACTATTTTGAAAATAATAAATTATAAAAAAATTAAAAAGTGAAAGAAAATGATATCTATGTAAGGTTATGTGTAGTGGATGGAGCTCCTTGTGGGCGTTATGCGACATGTGGCGTCCATGTTATCAAGAGAGGCTCCATGCCTAAGTGGTGTAGTGGTTAACCAATTTATAACCTCCTATCAATGATTACATAATTATTTATTTAATCATTTTTTATATAATTTAATATTAAAACCTAAAACATTCATTAAAAAAACAAGATACATTAAAAAAAACTACAAGATATTTAAAAAAAAAGGTACAACATTCATTAAAAAAACACCAAACATGAAAAGTTAAAAAATAAAACCTAAGATTCTTAAAATAAATAATCTAAAGTCCATATTCTTTCATGATATCCGCTCGAATTTGCAACGCGAGGCTACGTGCGGGTTCGTCTTCGAGGATCGGTTTCATGAGCCTCTCCAACGCTTTTTCTTTTTGCCGAGCGTTAACGGCTTTCGCTTGTTCTCTCTTAATTGTCAACAAATCATCAAAACGTTCTCGCATTTCTTCATGGTGGACGGAGTAGGCGGAGGATGGTGCTTGACTTGTCGATGAGGAGGCCGCTCGTTTCCCCTTCGCCTTTTCCTTTACCTTTGCCTTGTCCCTACCCGTCGGTCTAGGCCGCTCGATTTCGACATCGTCTTCGTAATCGTTCACATCGTTCAAATCAAATGCTCGAGCGTCGGACATATTAGGGGAGTTGGTGGCGGCGACGGAAGACGACGTTTTTGATTTTTTACTTGGTCGTCTTGTCGGCCTTGAGAGATCCGACTGATTCATCCACTTTGGTGCATCGCAAACCACTCGCCAAGCCTTGAGGTTGTTAAACGCCGGCGCGTTTGCTCGATACTCCGCCATTGCCTCTACGATGATGTCGGTGTCGTCCGCACCACTCGGTCGACCACTTTTAATCTGATCGTATACGGTGGAAAAGGCTTTCATCCTCTTGTTCATTTATGTCCACTTTCCCGAGAATGAATCGTTAGCTCGGTACGACTCCCTTTTCATCTCAGCGAAATTTTTTTGATGAATCTCCGACCAAAAAGTCACAAGGTCTGGACTATTACCTGTGTTTAAAAAATAATAATTAATAATATGTGTGTACTAAATGTTTGATTTTAAAAAGTATATCATTTACCGTGAATGGGATCCTCCGACATGTCAAGCCATGCTCGAGCTAGTGCCACCTCCTCCTCCTCTGTCCAATGTTGTACAAATTTTCGTTGACTTGGTTCTGCGGTGTCTTTTTTCTTGTGAGATCTCCGTTTTCTCGGTCCAACCGGCACCGCCTCCTCTTGCGTCTCCGGAACCTCCTCAGGTTCGTCCGGGGAAACCGCAACGGGTTCTTGTGAAGACGGACGGGAAGGTGGGATAGGAGATGGAAAAGGTTGATACGGTGAATAATCTTGGCTCGTTTGAAATGGTGCGAAGTTTTTTTGCGAGTACGAGTTGAAGCCGAAGTTTTGGTAAGGTGTAAAAGGTGGGAAGGCTTGTGGCGGGGGCGTCATGTTCGCAACATAGGCGGACAAACCATCGTCGTGCGGTTGTTTCTCGGGCTCGTTTGTTCGCCGCGGGGCTTGGAAGGGCGGGTTTGAAGAGGTCCGCCACGAGGAAACATCTTGATTGTAGTAGTTAGAAAGAATTTTATAAAAGTGGGAGGATGAGTGGAGGAGTGTGTTAAAAAATGGATGAAAGTTAGTATATATAGTGTGTAAAATAGGTTAAAAAATTTTAAAAATAAATAAATAAGCAAATGACCGTTCAACGGTCGAAAAATTAAATCCTTCTCCTCCTTCCACGGCGCCATTAACATGGCGCTCCCCCACCATTTGACTAACATGGTGTGACAACTCGTACTTTCCAGGTATACTTTAATATATTAATTATGTGCAATTAGCTGTAATTCTATGTGCATTAGGCTAATTTGTTTAAATTAGATGCCTTTACGTGCGAACATAGACAATCTAGGTCCGACAACAATTACCCGTAATGGAAATCAAATAAAATTTCGTAACAATTCACGATGGAATTTTAATAATAAGAAATTCATAAACAATGTTTTGTGGAATCTAAATATAAAATGACTATTTTATATTTTCTAAACTTTTACGTTTTGACAAACGTATTTCAAAAACGTCGCTTATTCAAACGACCATTCTAGTCCAACAATACTTTGGTTTTAATTCTAAAACTAATTCAATTTCAAACCGTTTATTTTCCTTCAAACTATTTAAATTCCGTCAAACAAATCACGTCATACTTTTAAACGAAATCCGCTCACGTCGAGCAAACATTTTAATTCAAGTTTGAAGTACATCATTAGTGCACAACAACATAAACACCAAATCATGACAAGTGACATTCCAATTATCCGTAAACGCCCGCGATAAACAATATTTTTATTGTTACGATCACTCGTTTCACGTCGAAAACCCATTTTCATTCCGGACATCGTTTTTGCACAAACAAAGTCTCATTGGACTCGTAGGACCAAACCGGACTCAACCCGACCCGACTCGAGACCCGGTTCGGCCCAGAAGGCCCAATGGGCCTACGGCCCAATTTCTTTCTCTTTTCTTTCTTTTCCTCGGCCCAAACCCATTCGGCCCACTTCCTTTTTCTTTCTTTCTTCGGGCCGAAGCCCGTTCCTTTTTTTTCTCTTTTCTTTTCGGGCCGAGCCCGTTTCATCTTTTTCTTTTTTTCATTTGGGCCGAAGCCCAATATCCTTCTCCTCTCTTTCTCTTAATCCCGATCGGCCCATTCCCCACTAACCAAACACTTAACAAGTTTTTCAAGTAACCAAGTTTTCTCAACCTTAGTTGGATCCAATTCTCATGAACACATGACTAAACCACTTTGTCATCTTGATTTAACAACACATTTGTCTCCATAAGTACAAAGCAACTTGGTTAACCTTTGGTTAATGGGTTTATCCTCTTACAACACCAACATGCTTGTCCCTCATGAGTCACCTATGTCCCTCTTGTCCCATCCTTCCTTGGCCGGCCTACCCAACACCCCCACCATGCTCCTAGTTTTTCAAGTCCCAAGCATGCAAGTACAAGGAGAAACCCACTTGGTTCAAGACACCTCAACCCCTTCCTTTCTCCTTCTTGCTTACGGTTCAAACCAACCAAACCAACACCCCATTTCGGTTCACATGTAACCGAATCCACACACCACCACTTAACCATCCTTTTAAACATCTAAACACTTCATTTTATCCTACACAATTTCAAGAAACAAACACCCACTTTCTCTCTTTCTCTCCTCTCCCTCTCGGCACTCTAAATCACCACCGCCACCATCACTTTTCCACCACCAATCATCACTTATTCAAGTTCCTAAACTCACCTCTAGTCAAGGTAAATCATCAACAACTTCTATTTCATCATCTTTCTTTCATTATTTCTTCTAATCCTTCATAAACAACACTTTCTAATCATTGTTTTTCTTGTCAAAATCCATGACAAACTCTTGAACTCTCATCACCATTTCCTTCACATTTCAAGAGCAAGGTTGGGTTTGGAGCTAAACTTGGAAGCTAGTTCAACAACCCATTAACGTCATTACCGATCCGGAAAGCTCTAAGTGAGAAAAACTTACTTTCTTTGGTTATTTTTCTCTAAATCTATCATTTCTTTATGTCACATGTCATGTTCATGAATAAGTCTTGATTTGGTTGTTGTATGACTTGCTAGCAAACATGAATGTTAGTATGGTTATGTGCTTGTGATGGAAACTAGTTGTGTTAAAGAGATTATTTGACAAAATATATATATAACTTGTGTTTTGTTAAAAGAATCACTTTAAATGACCAAATGTAGACAAATACTAGTTCTTGTATGTTAAAAAATTTGGAACACTTATCTTGGTGAGAAATGGACATACAAAGTGTTAAAAATCGAAATTTCATGAAAAATATAAGTTTATGAAACTGGGCAGAGATGACACACATTCTGCGTGTCATAAATCTGCTGTCATCTGTGAACTATATGAACAAGAACACTGAACAGAGATGACACACATATTCTGCGTGTCATAAAACTGCTGTCATGCAGAAAAATATATATTTTTCCAAACCTCCAAACACTTGTAATTTGACTCCAAACCAAAACCAAAGTTTACTAAAGGGTGATTTTGAGTCATAAAAGTGTTTACCAAAGATTTAAACATAAAACTTCAAGAAAATAAAAGCATAGAATTTTCATGACATAAATACCATTTATTTTTTTTATGAAAAATTAAGTTTAAGGCTTTTGACAAGTTGTGACCACTTAGGACTTGTAATGTATTATTAGGGATGCCAAAGGTATTTTTCTAAACATACTAAATAATTCGAGAAGTCAAACACTTGGAAACAAAACGGTTATATATCTTAACTACGACGTTTCGATAAAAAAAATCGCAACTTATTTTCAATTTGGAATTGGGTCTACTCCAAAACATGAAACATGTTAGTTTGAGATATAAAAATATTTTATAAGGTTCAAATGGAGTAAAACATGTTTTATAAACAAACCGGACAAAAACTGTAACTTTCGGTTACTCAAAAGCGTCGGATTTTACAAGTTAAACTTCCATTAATTAATTTGGCAACTCAAAACCGTTAAACACATTAAAACAAGTCTACTAACAAATCCTAAGTGTTAGGAAAACCTAAAACGTCATAACATCGTCATAACAGTCAAACCGGCGAAACCGGTTAACTACCGGACGAACCCACACTTAATTTTACCAAAATATAACTTCATATATTTTTGGAAACATTTCTTCATACTAAGGAAGATTATATTTATTAATCGAAAAGTCCAAAACCTTACAAATATTTAGTGAATTAAATATTTACGATTTTTCTTAACGTTTAATGAAAAATAATCCATATTATTCAATATTTAATTTTCAAACGTAATCATTATTTATTTATTCAAATAAATAATAAACTCCATCAACTTCAATACTATTTATTTGACAATAAATAAGTCCTAGGATTTCCATCACCATCATTGGGTAATAACCAGTCGAGACTTAACCTTGAACATTGAGTGACGTATTCACTAACTCAAGATAGCCAAACCCTAATACGTCATAACATTACTTTGTAGACGTTTGCTAGGCTAAGTTCAACCTAACATACCTGTCATCCACCTACAAACATGTGAGTCCTCACGGCCCCTTTTCCATTTCTGTTTTCTAACTTGGGGGAGAATTCAATGAATGCTTTTCAATTTCAAACTGTCTGATATTATGATAACTGTACGACGTAATGATTGCATGTTCTTTTCATTTCCCCAATCTGTGTATTCATGTTGATTCATGTTATATGCCTAAGTCCCACTATTAATTGGATTCAATTAGTTCATTCGAAACGATAGCTTGTGAATAGATCTATTTGGGTTGACGACCCTACTCTGACTCGGTCGCTCCAGTCATGACTCCATGGTTATAGTCAAGGGGTACATTTGTTATTCGGGTCATTCGGTATTCTTGGGGAAGAATACCAGAAGTGGGTAAACAGTTAGTTTTGAATTCAAGGTTCATGCTCGATTTTTACAACAACAGTGTCAAACAAACTAATATCATGACAAACCAAATCATTTTCAAACATGATTTCAAACAGTTCAGTGTCATTAAACCTGTGAAACTCACCAACAATTCTGTTGACTGTTTTTATTCTTGAATTCTCAGGTGATTAAAGACTGCAACTCTATGTTTTTCTGTTCCGATCCTGCTTGTCATATCATGGTCTGCCTGTCGTGTGTTCATGCATTTCATTTTGGAGATTTAGACGCATTACGCCTTAGGGTAGTTATGTTTATAAATCTCATGACTATGTCTTTTGGAAAACTTATCATGTAACCACTACTTTAAATTCCGCTGCCACGTTTTAGATGTTTAATTTAAATGTTTGAAACTTACATTTTCAGAAGACAAATGGTTAAATTAAATGTTCATTAGACGTCATCATTCATAACCATGACCATGATGCCAAATCAGTCACATGCCCACATTCGGTCATTTTCTCGGGGTGTGACAGACGTGGTATCAGAGCCATGGTTATAGTGAATTAGGATGCATCGGTCTGCACCTAGTCTATAACCTAAGCTCTGCATCATTCCTTTGTGTGTGTGTGTGCATTCATGCATTGCCTTGTATGTGTGCCAACTTGCAAACCAATGTGCTTCCTTTTAGTTGATTGCCTTACATAAGTATTATATATATTATTGTTATAACTTGGAAATGTCACAGCATGGCAAACAGAGAGATGGTTGTGATACCTTCTGACTCCGAGCCAGAGCCAGACTACACTCCGTCTTCGCCTGATGATGTGCCCAGGTCGCCAGACTACATGCCGTCTTCACCCGTTCCGGAGACTGCACCTATCCCTGACCACTCGACGCAGAGGGACACTACGGAGCACTACTGGGTCCGATTACGTCAGACGACGAGGACGACGAGGATGAGCCCGAGGAGACTATCCCTGCTACTTTCTATCCTCATGTCGCTGTGATGTCTGTTCCTGATCCGATTGTTTCTATCCCTGACCCTCTTGTATCACACCCTCCTGCACGAGTTCTTGACCCTTCGTCTACCCCTGCACCGTCTCATCGTCTCTACTGTTTCACTCCAGGTGGTCATAGGCTTAAACATACACCTAGGAAATCTGTCATTCGTACTCGCCCTATGCCCACTGCCCCTGTTGATGAGCCTGCCCCTAAAAGGCAGTGCGTTTCCGAGCCACCCATTGTTCCATCTGTTCCTGAGCCACCGTTTGTTTCGTCAGTCCATGAGGTAGGAGAGTCGTCTGCTTCTGCAGCTGCTCGTACTGCACCCATCTATGATGGTATCCCTGTTCCACTTCCTGACCTTCTCTCCATTCAGTCTCGTTTGTCTGGGCATGATGATGCCATTCGTCGAGTCATCGTCGAGCTTCGTTCACTGTTGTCTTATCACACCGTCCAGACCCTCGAGACACGTCTGACTACTATTGAGGATCATGCCTTTGCTACCGGACTTGCCATGGGTTCACTGCACGCGAACTTCACTGATGTTTCTGATTCGACCACTACCATGATGTTGACCGTGGAGATGCTTCAGATGCGTATGCAGGCTATGGAGGATTCGATGAGGATATTTCAGACGTTTATGGCTTCACTCAGCCAGGTTGCCGGACTGTTCTTCATGCCGCCATTTCCACCATTTCCCAGAGGCCCGTACTAGTGGTACTACCTAGTGATGCATTCGTATCATGTTTAGTTAATGTATGAAAACTATGTTGTATTTTGGCAAATGGAGCTGCGCCTCCGACTTTTGAAACAGTTATGGTATGTTCGTACTAAAATTGTAATGTTTGTCATGATGTATGTTTTCGAATATTAATTAACTGTGGTTGTATTACTTTCATTGTAGCTTCTTATGGATGTATGGATGTTATGGTTGTTATGCATGTATGGTTGTTCATTATAGATATGTGGACTTTATATCGTTATATATATATTGTCTAATTATATTTCTGGTTTACATTCGTGAATTAAGAAAAACATGTCTGGACGCCGAGGACGCCCGCCGGTTAACCGAAACAATCCACCTCCACCTACACACATGAACGCTGAACAAGTCGAGGCTTTAGTTGCCCAACGTATTGCTGATGCCATCACCGCTAATGAAGCAAATCGCGCCGCCGGAGGCCCTGGAGAAGGTGCTGCTGGTGGTAAGACCTTCGATAAATGTTGAAAATCCGAGAATTTAAATTCCCCCGAATTGTTTTCAAGGTTTTATCTAACGTTTCAGGTGCCCGTGAATGTACCTATAAGGACTTCATGAATTGCAAACCTATCAATTTCAAGGGTACCGAAGGTGCTGTTGGTCTTATTCGCTGGTTCGAAAAGACTGAATCTGTTTTCCGTATCAGTAACTGTCCTGACCACTCAAAAGTCAAATTCACTGCTTGCACATTCATTGATGGTGCTCTCTCATGGTGGAATTCGCACGCCGAGACCGTCGGAACTGACCAAGCGTACGCTATGCCTTGGGAAGACTTGAAACAACTGCTGAGAGATGAATACTGCCCGCGAGAGGAACTTCAACGTTTGGAAGTTGAGTTCTGGGGACTCACCATGAATGGGTCTGATATTGCTGGATACACCAAGAGATTCCATGAACTTGCTCATTTATGCTCTTCAATGGTGACACCACTGTACAAGAAGATCGAGCGTTACATTTGGGGTCTAGCACCCAACATTCAAGGGAATGTGTTATCTTCCAATCCAACCACTCTGCAAGCCGCCGTCCGTTTGGCACATAGTCTGACCTATCAGGCTACTCGCCAAGGTGTTTCCTTTGCCAGGAAGGCTCCTGATCAAACCAAACCTGTTGCTGATGTCTGTTCACCGTCTTCTTCATCTGGGAAGAAGTTTGACCGTAAACGCAAACGCGGTCATTCCGGTAAAAAGAATTCTGAGAAGCGATCTGAGGAACAACCCGAAAAAGCCTCCGAACCAGTCAAAGCTTTTGTTGCTACTGCTTCCACTCAGGAACCAAAGAAATCTGGCTACACAGGAAATCAATCTCTGTGTTCGAAGTGTAACCTTCATCATACCTTGGATTGCAGCAATGTCTATTGTAACAACTGCAAAGCGAAAGGTCACATTGCCAGAGACTGTCCATCCCGCACCTGCTATGGTTGTGGAGTTGTTGGACACATGAAGAACCAATGTCCAAAGAAGAATCAAGCTGTTGGAACTGCCCGTGGAAGAGCCTTCGTGATGAACGCTGGAGAAGCCCGACAGGACCCAAATACTGTCACCAGTGCATTCATCCTTAACAATAATTATGCCTCTGTTTTGTTTGATACCGGAGCGGAGAAAAGCTTTGTGTCTACCGATTTCTGCTCATTACTTAAAAGCAACCCATGTGCCTTAGACACTAAGTACACCGTAGAACTAGCAGATGGTAGTCTAATCGAAACTGACAAGGTTTTCCAAGAGTGTTCCCTACACCTTTCCGATCATCCATTTAGCATTGACCTGCTGCCCGTCGAATTGGGAAGTTTTGATGTCGTAATTGGCATGGACTGGTTATAGAAGAATCGCGCGGAAATCATCTGTCATCTCAAACAAGTCAAGATCCCGCTGGAAAATGGTGAAACTCTAACCATCCAAGGTGAAAAGAGTGGAACCAAGCTAGATATCATATCCTGTATGAAGACACGCCGATACCTTCGCAAGGGTTATCATTCTATTCTAGCACATGTCGTTGGTAAGGAATCCAAGGAGAAAACGCTAAAGGATGTCCCAATCGTTCCGTGATTTCCCTGAGATATTTCCTGAAGACTTGCCAGGACTGCCGCCAGCCAGACAAGTAGAATTTCAAATCGATCTTGTTCCAGGTGCTGCTCCTGTAGCCGTTCTCCCTATCGTCTCGCCCCTTCGGAAATGCAAGAATTATCCAGTCAGTTGCAAGAACTATTGGATAAAGGATTCATTCGACCCAGTTGCTCCCCTTGGGGTGCACCTGTTCTTTTCGTCAAAAAGAAGGATGGATCATTTCGCATGTCTATCGACTATCGCGAACTAAACAAGTTGACAGTGAAGAATCGTTATCCACTTCCGAGGATCGACGACCTATTCGATCAACTTCAAGGATCAAGTTATTATTCAAAGATTGACCTACGATCTGGTTATCACCAGTTAAGAGTTCGTGAAGAAGATGTAGCCAAGACTGCTTTTAGAACCCGTTATGGTCACTATGAATTTCTAGTAATGCCATTTGGCTTAACAAACGCACCCGCCGTATTCATGGACTTGATGAATCGCGTGTGTAAGCCATACTTAGACAAGTTTGTAATCGTGTTCATAGACGATATCTTGATCTACTCCCGTAGTAAAGAGGAACATGAACAACACTTAAAACTTATCTTGGAATTACTCAAGAATGAGAAGTTGTACGTGAAGTTCTCAAAGTGCGACTTCTGGCTTCGAGAAGTACAATTCTTGGGTCATGTAGTTAATGAGAAAGGAATTCATGTCGACCCTTTTAAGATTGAAGCAATTAAAGATTGGAGTGCACCCACTACTCCGACTGAAATTCGTCAATTCTTAGGACTCGCTGGCTATTATCGAAGATTTATCGAGAACTTTTCAAAAATAGCCCAGCCTTTGACCGCTCTCACCCAGAAAGACAAGAAATGTGTCTGGGATTCTAAAGCCGAAACCGCCTTTCAATTGTTGAAGCAAAAGTTGTGTGACGCACCAATTCTGTCCTTGCCGGAAGGGACAAATGATTTTGTGGTATACTGTGACGCATCCCGTCAAGGCTTAGGATTTGTACTTATGCAACGAGACAAGGTCATTGCTTATGCCTCACGACAATTGAAAATACACGAAAGGAATTACTCGACTCACGATCTTGAGCTTGGAGCCGTTGTTTTCGCTCTGAAGATTTGGAGACATTACCTTTACGGTACAAAGTGTACGCTTTACACCGACCATAAGAGTCTTCAACATATATTCAATCAGAAAGAGTTGAACATGAGACAACGACGTTGGATTGAATTACTAAACGATTATGATTGTGAAATCCGTTACCACCCAGGTAAAGCTAATGTCGTTGCCGACGCATTAAGCAGAAAGGACCGAGTAAAACCTCTCCGTGTTCGCGCCCTTAAATTGACTATCCAATCCAATCTCACCTCTCTCGTCCGTGAAGCTCAAGTCGAAGCCCTCAAAGATGAAAATATCCCTAATGAAGGCTTACGTGGAATGGAAAAGCAACTAGTCCAGAAGTCTGATGAAGCTTATTATTTCATGGAAAGACTGTGGTTACCAAATTTCGATTCAGTGAAGAAATTGATCTTAGATGAAGCTCATAAGTCCAGGTATTCGATCCACCCTGGTTCTGACAAGATGTACCATGGTTTGAAAGAGTTGTATTGGTGGCCTAACATGAAGGCTGAAGTCGCCACATACGTTGGTAAGTGTTTGACTTGCGCGAAGGTCAAAGCTGAAAATCAAAAACCTTCCGGTTTACTCGTTCAACCCATAATCCCAGAGTGGAAATGGGAAGGAATTTCCATGGACTTCATTACCAAATTGCCAAAGACTCGAGCCAGAAATGATGCCATCTGGGTTATTGTCGATCGTCTTACCAAATCTGCTCATTTCCTGCCCATTCAGGAATCCTACACCACTGAACAACTTGCCTAAATTTACATGAAGGAAATTGTATCTCGTCATGGAGTACCTATTTCTATCATCTCGGATCGAGACAGCCGTTTCACCGCCCGATTTTGGCAAACCCTTCAGAAAGCTTTGGGTACTCGCCTTGATATGAGTACAGCCTATCACCCTCAAACTGATGGCCAAAGTGAAAGAACTATCCAGACTCTCGAAGACATGCTTCGTGCTTGTATCATTGATTTTGGAAATAGCTGGGATGAACATCTGCCCCTAGCTGAGTTTTCATATAACAACGGCTATCGTACTAGTATTCAAGTCGCCCCTTTTGAAGCTTTGTATGGAAGAAAATGTCGTTCACCACTTTGTTGGACTGAAGTTGGTGACATTCAACTCACAGGTCCCGAACTGGTGCATGAAACCTCCGAGAAAATCACCCAGATTCACAATCGATTGAGAGCTGCCCGCGACCGACAGAAGAGTTACGCTGACAATCGACGCAAACCATTGAAGTTCTTCAAAGGAGATAGTGTCATGCTTAAAGTAGCACCTTGGAAAGGTGTTATTCGTTTCGGAAAACGTGGAAAGCTTAACCCTCGCTACATTGGTCCTTTTAAAATCATCGAGGAAATGGACCAGTAGCCTATCGTCTTCAGTTACCTCCCGAACTGAGTAAAGTCCATGACGTGTTCCACGTCAGTAACTTGAAGAAGTGTTTGTCTGACGAATCTGTAGTCATTCCCCTGGATGAAATCGAGATTGACGATCGTTTACATTTCATGAGACTCCTGCTGAAATTTGTGATCGTGAAATCAAACGATTGAAGAGAAGCCGCATTCCCATCGTAAAAATTCGTTGGAACTCACGCCGAGGTCCAGAATATACATGGGAACGAGAAGACCAAATGCGTGAGAAATATCCACACCTCTTTGCCAATGCTGACAACCCTAGTGGTCAAGACTAAATTTCGGGACGAAATTTCTCTAACCGGGGGAGTATGTGACAACTCGTACTTTCCGGGTATACTTTAATATATTAATTATGTGCAATTAGCTGTAATTCTATGTGCATTAGGCTAATTTGTTTAAATTAGATGCCTTTACGTGCGAACATAGACAATCTAGGTCCGACAACAATTACCCGTAATGGAAATCAAATAAAATTTCGTAACAATTCACGATGGAATTTTAATAATAAGAAATTCATAAACAATGTTTTGTGGAATCTAAATATAAAATGACTATTTTATATTTTCTAAACTTTTACGTTTTGACAAACGTATTTCAAGCACGTCGCTTATTCAAACGACCATTCTAGTCCAACAATACTTTGGTTTTAATTCTAAAACTAATTCAATTTCAAACCGTTTATTTTCCTTCAAACTATTTAAATTCCGTCAAACAAATCACGTCATACTTTTAAACGAAATCCGCTCACGTCGAGCAAACATTTTAATTCAAGTTTGAAGTACATCATTAGTGCACAATAACATAAACACCAAATCATGACAAGTGACATTCCAATTATCCGTAAACGCCCGCGATAAACAATATTTTTATTGTTACGATCACTCGTTTCACGTCGAAAACCCATTTTCATTCCGGACATCGTTTTTGCACAAACAAAGTCTCATTGGACTCGTAGGACCAAACCGGACTCAACCCGACCCGACTCGAGACCCGGTTCGGCCCAGAAGGCCCAATGGGCCTACGGCCCAATTTCTTTCTGTCACACCCCGAGAAAATGACTGAATGTGGGCATGTGACTGATTTGGCATCATGGTCATGGTTATGAATGATAACGTCTAATGAACATTTAATTAAACCATTTGTCTTCTGAAAATATAAGTTTCAAACATTTAAATTAAACATTTAAAACGTGGCAGCGGAAATAAAGTAGTGGTTACATGATAAGTTTTCCAAAAGACAAAGTCATGAGATTTATAAACATAACTACCCTAAGGCGTAATGCGTCTAAATCTCCAAAATGAAATGCATGAACACACAACAGGCAGACCATGATATGACAAGCAGGATCAGAACAGAAATACATGGAGTTGCAGTCTTTAATCACCTGAGAATTCAAGAATAAAAAGAGTCAACAGAATTGTTGGTGAGTTTCACAGGTTTAATGACACTGAACTGATTGAAAACATGTTTGAAAATGTTTGGCTTGTCTTGATATTAGTTTGTTGACACTGTTGTTGTAAAGATCAAACATGAACCTTGAATTCAAAACTAACTGTTTACCCACTCCTGATGTTCTTCCCCAAGAACACCGAATGACAAGAATAACAAATGTACCCCTTGACTATAACCATGGAGTCATGACTGGAGCGACCAAGTCAGAGTAGGGTCGTCAACCCAAATAGATCTATTCACAAGCTATCGTTTCGAATGAACTAATTGAATCCAATTAATAGTGGGACTTAGGCATATAACATGAATCAACATGAATACACAGATTGGGGAAATGAAAAGAACATGCAATCAGTACGTCGTACAGTTATCATAATATCAGACAGTTTGAAGTTGAAAAGCATTCATTGAATTCTCCCCCAAGTTAGAAAACAGAAAAGTAAAAGGGGCCGTGAAGACTCACTTGTTTGAAGATGGATGTCAGGTATGTTTGATTGAACGTAGCCTAGCAAACGTCTACAAAGTAATGTTATGACGTATTAGGGTTTGGCTATCTAGAGTTAGTGAATACGTCACTCTATGGTCATGGTTAAGTCTCGACTGGTTATTACCCCATGAAGGTGATGGAAATCCTAGGACTTATTTATTGTCAAATAAATAGGGTTGAAGTTGATGGAGTTTATTATTTATCTGAATAAATAAATAATGATTACGTTTGAAAAATAAATATTGAATAATATGGATTATTTTTCATTAAACGTTAGGAAAAATCGTAAATATTTAATTCACTAAATATTTGTAAGAGTTTGGACTTTTCGATTAATAAATATAATCTTCCTTTAATATGAATAAATGTTTCCACAAATATACGAAGTTATATTTTGGTAAAATTAAGCGTAGGTTCGTCCGGTGGTTAACCGGTTTCGCCAGTTTGACTGTTATGACAATGTTATGACATTTTAAGTTTTCTAACACTTAGGATTTGTTAGTGGACTTGTTCTAATGTGTTTTAGGGTTTTGAGTTGCCAAATTAATTAATGGAAGCTTAACTTGTAAAATCCGACGTTTTCGAGTAACCGAAAATTATAGTTTTTGTCCGGTTTGTTTATAAAACATGTTTTTCTTCATTCGAACTTTATAAAGTATTTTTATATGTCAAAACTAACATGTTTCATGTTTTGAACTAGACCCAATTCTTAATTGAAAATAAATTGCATTTTTTATCGAAACGTCGTAGTTAAGATATTTAACCATTTTGTTTCCAAGTGTTTGACTTCTCGAATTATTTAGTATGTTTAGTAAAACACCTTTGGCATCCCTAGAAATACATTACAAGTCCTAAGTGGTCACAACTTGTCAAAAGTCTTAAACTTAATTCTTCATAAAAATAAGTGGTATTTTTGTCATAAAAATTCCATATTTTTATTTTCTTGAAGTTTCATGTTTAAATCCTTGGTGAACACTTTTATGACCCAAAATCACCCTTTAGTAAACTTTGGTTTTGGTTTGAAGTCAAATTACAAGTGTTTGGAGTTTTGGAAAAATATATATTTTTCTGCATGACAGCAGTTTTATGACACGCAGGAATGAGTGTCATCCCTGTTCAGTGTTTTTGTTCATATGGTTCACAGATGACAGCAGATTTATGACACGCAGAATGTGTGTCATCTCTGCCCAGTTTTCATAAAACTTATATTTTTCATGAAATTCCGATTTCTAACACTTTGTATGTCCATTTTTCACCAAGATAAGTGTTCCAAATTATATTTAACATACATGAACCAATATTTTCCAACCTTGGTCATTTAAAGTGATTTCTTTTAACAAAATGCAAGTCATTTATATATTTTGTCAAGTAATCTTTTTAACATATCTAGTTTCCATCACAAACACATAACTATACTAACATTTATGTTTGCTAGCAAGTCATACAACAACCAAATCAAGACTAAATCATGAACATGACATGTGACATATAGGAATAAAAGATTTAGTGAGAAATAATCAAAGAAAGTAGGTTCTCCTCACTTAAAGCTTTCCGGATCGGTAATGACGTTAATGGGTTGTTGAACTAGCTTCCAGGTTTAGCTCCAAACCCAACCTTGATCTTGAAATGTGAGAGAATGGTGATGAAAGTTCAAGGTTTTGTCATGGATTTTGACAAGAAAAACAAAAGGTTAGAAAGATTTGTTCTTGAAGAAAATCAAGAAAGAAATGAAAGAATAATGGAGTTCTTGGTGCTAGAGATGATTTACCTTGAACAAGGAAGGTATGTAGGAACTAGGAAGCAAAGTAGTTGATGGTGAAATGGTGGTGGTGGTGGCGGTTCTTAGTAAGCCGAGAGAAAGAGAGAAAGAAAGAGAGAAATGTGTGTTTGTTCTTGAATGTGATAAGCAACAAATGAAGGACTTAGAAGTTTAAAAGGAAGATGGTTGGTGATGTTAGTTGGTTCGGTTGTATGTGAACCGAAAATGGGTGTGTTTCGGTTTGTTTCTAGCCGAAACAAGGAAGGAGAAAGGATGGGGTTGAGGTGACTTGAACCAAGAGTGTTCTCTTGTACATGCATGCTTGGGAAATTGAAAAAAAAACTAGAGGTATGGTGGGGATGTAGGCCGGCTAAGAGGATGGGACAAGAAGGAGGCTAGGTGCTCATGGGAGACAAGTATGTAGGAGGTGTAAGTGGTCATAACCATTACCCAAGGGATCTTGTCTTTGTAGTGTTCCTAAACTACAAACTTGTTTAATAATAAGGGAGCAACTTCTAATGACAAGTTAGTGGCTTTGGTTACAAGAGTCATTTAGTTATAGGTTTAGTTTGATGTCTAGTGTAGGTGCACATGGGCCGGTTTTTAAAAAAAAAGAAAAAGAAGATGATGATGGGAGGGATCGAACCCGGGAAAGAAAAAGAAAGGGAACGGGCTCGGCCCGAAGAAAGAAAGAAAAGAAATTGGGCTTCGGCCCAATTCGAAAAGGAAAAGAGAATGGGCCGGGCCGGGTCGGGCCTGTGGGCCGAGAAAAGAAATGGGCCGGAAAAAGGGGTCTGGGCCGGGGAAAAAGGAAAGAAGAAAAGAAATTGGGCCGTAGGCCCATTGGGCCTTCTGGGCCGAACCGGGTCTCGAGTCGGGTCGGGTTGAGTCCGGTTTGGTCCTACGAGTCCAATGAGACTTTGTTTGGGCGAAAACGATATCCGGAATGAAAAATGGATTTTCGACGTGAAACGAGTAATCGTAACAATAAATTGTTGTTTATTGCGGACGTTCCCGGATAAATGGAATTGTCACTTGTCATGATTTGGTGTTTATGTTGTCGTGCATAAGTGATGTACTTCAAATTTGGATTAAAACGTTTGCTCGACACGAGCGGTTATATTAAATGTCCATGAAGTTTTGTTTGACGGAATTTAAATAGTTCAAAGGAAATTAATTGGTTTGAAATTGAATTAGTTTAAGAATTAAAACCAAAGTATTGTTGGACTAGAATGGTCGTTTGCATAAACGACGTGTTTGAAATACGTTTGTCAAAACGTAAAAGTTTAGAAAATATAAAATAGTCATTTTATATTTAGATTTCACAAACATCGTTTATGAATTTTCTTGTTATTGAAGTTCCATTTTGAATAGTGGCGGAACTTTGGTTGATTTCCATTACGGGTAGTTGTTGTCGGACCTAGATTGTCTACGTTCGCACGTAAAGGCATCTAATTTAAACAAATTAGCCTAATGCACATAGAATTACAGCTAATTGCACATAATTAATATATTAAAATATACCTGGAAAATACGGGTTGTCACATACTCCCCCGGTTAGAGAAATTTCGTCCCGAAATTTAGTCTTGACCACCAGGGTTGTCAGCATTGGCAAAGAGGTGTGGATATTTCTCACGCATTTGATCTTCTCGTTCCCATGTATATTCTGGACCTCGGCGTGAGTTCCAACGAATTTTTACGATGGGAATGCGACTTCTCTTCAACCGCTTGATTTCACGATCACAGATTTCAGCAGGGGTCTCAATGAAATGTAAACGATCGTCAATCTCGATTTCATCCAGGGGAATGACCGCAGATTCATCAGACAAGCATTTCTTCAAGTTACTGACGTGGAACACGTCATGAACTCTACTCAGTTCGGGGGGTAACTGAAGACGGTATGCTACTGGTCCAATCTCCTCGGTGATTTTAAAAGGACCAATGTAGCGAGGGTTAAGCTTTCCACGTTTACCGAAACGAATAACACCTTTCCAAGGTGCTACTTTAAGCATGACACGATCTCCTTTGAAGAACTTCAATGGTTTGCGTCGATTATCAGCGTAGCTCTTCTGTCGGTCGCGGGCAGCTCTCAATCGATTGTGAATCTGAGTGATCTTTTCGGAGGTTTCATGTACTAGTTCGGGACCTGTGAGTTGGATGTCACCAACTTCAGTCCAACAAAGTGGTGAACGGCATTTTCTTCCGTACAAAGCTTCGAAGGGGGCGGCTTGAATACTGGTATGATAGCTGTTGTTATAAGAAAACTCAGCTAGTGGTAGATGTTCATCCCAACTGTTACCAAAATCAATGATACAAGCACGAAGCATGTCTTCAAGAGTCTGGATAGTTCTCTCACTTTGGCCATCAGTTTGGGGGTGATAAGCTATACTCATATCAAGGCGAGTACCCAAAGCTTTCTGAAGGGTTTGCCAAAATCGGGCGGTGAAACGGCTATCTCGATCTGAGATAATAGAAATAGGTACTCCATGACGAGATATAATTTCCTTCATGTAAATTTTGGCAAGTTGTTCAGTGGTGTACGATTCCTGAATGGGCAGGAAGTGAGCGGATTTGGTTAGGCGGTCGACAATAACCCAGATGACATCGTTTCTGGCTCGAGTCTTTGGCAACTTGGTAATGAAGTCCATGGAAATTCCTTCCCATTTCCATTCTGGGATTATGGGTTGAACGAGTAAACCGGAAGGTTTTTGATTTTCAGCTTTGACCTTCGCGCAAGTCAAACACTTACCAACGTATGTGGCGACTTCAGCCTTCATGTTAGGCCACCAATACAACTCTTTCAAACCATGGTACATCTTATCTGAACCAGGGTGGATTGAATACCTAGACTTATGAGCTTCATCTAAGACCAATTTCTTCACTGAACCGAAATTTGGTAGCCACAGTCTTTCCATGAAATAATAAGCTTCATCCGACTTCTTGACTAATTGCTTTTCCATTCCACGTAAGCCTTCATTAGGGATATTTTCATTTTTGAGGGCTTCGACCTGGGCTTCACGGACAAGAGAGGTGAGATTGGATTGGATAGTTAATTTAAGAGCGCGAACACGGAGAGGTTTCACTCGGTCCTTTCTGCTCAATGCGTCGGCAACGACATTAGCTTTGCCTGGGTGGTAACGGATTTCACAATCATAATCGTTTAGTAACTCAATCCAACGTCGTTGTCTCATGTTCAACTCTTTCTGATTGAATATATGTTGAAGGCTCTTATGATCGGTGTAAAGTGTACACTTCGTACCGTATAGGTAATGTCTCCAAATCTTCAGAGCGAAAACAACGGCTCCAAGCTCGAGGTCGTGAGTCGAGTAATTCCTTTCGTGTATTTTCAATTGTCGTGAGGCATAAGCAATGACCTTGTCTCGTTGCATAAGTACACATCCTAGGCCTTGACGGGATGCGTCACAGTATACCACAAAATCATTTGTTCCTTCAGGCAAGGACAAAATGGGTGCGTCACAAAACTTTTGCTTCAACAACTGAAAGGCGATTTCGGCTTTAGAATCCCAGACAAATTTCTTGTCCTTCTGGGTGAGAGCAGTCAGAGGCTGGGCTATCTTTGAAAAGTTCTCGATAAACCTTCGATAATAGCCAGCGAGTCCTAAAAATTGACGAATTTCAGTCGGAGTAGTGGGTGCACTCCAATCTTTAATTGCTTCAATCTTGGAAGGGTCGACATGAATTCCTTTCTCATTAACAACATGACCCAAGAATTGTACTTCTCGAAGCCAGAAGTCGCACTTTGAGAACTTCGCGTACAACTTCTCATTCTTGAGTAACTCCAAGATAAGTTTTAAGTGTTGCTCATGTTCCTCTTTACTACGGGAGTAGATCAAGATGTCGTCTATGAACACAATCACAAACTTGTCTAAGTATGGCTTACACACACGATTCATCAAGTCCATGAATACGGCGGGCGCGTTTGTTAAGCCAAATGGCATCACTAGAAACTCGTAGTGACCATAACGGGTTCTAAAAGCAGTCTTGGCAACATCTTCTTCACGAACTCTTAACTGGTGATATCCGGATCGTAGGTCGATCTTTGAATAATAGCTTGATCCTTGAAGTTGATCGAACAGGTCGTCGATCCTTGGTAGTGGATAACGATTCTTCACAGTCAATTTGTTTAGCTCGCGATAGTCGATGCACATGCGAAATGATCCATCCTTCTTTTTGACGAAAAGAACAGGTGCACCCCAAGGGGAGCAACTGGGTCGAATGAATCCTTTATCCAATAGTTCTTGCAACTGATTGGATAATTCCTGCATTTCAGAAGGTGCGAGACGATAGGGAGAACGGGCTACAGGAGCAGCACCTGGAACAAGATCGATTTGAAATTCTACTTGTCTGGCTGGCGGCAGTCCTGGCAAGTCTTCAGGAAATACTTCAGGAAAATCACGGGCGATTGGGACATCCTTCAGCGCTTTCTCCTTGGATTCTTTACCAACGACGTGTGCTAGAATGGAATGATAACCCTTACGAAGATATCGGCGTGTCTTCATACAGGATATGATATCTAGCTTGGTTCCACTCTTTTCTCCTTGGATGGTTAGAGTTTCGCCATTTTCCAGCGGGATTTTGACTTGTTTAAGATGACAGATGATTTCTGCGCGATTCTTCGATAACCAGTCCATGCCAATTACGACATCAAAACTTCCCAATTCGACGGGCAGGAAGTCAATGCTAAACGGATGATCGGAAAGGTGTAGGGAACAATCTTGGAAAACCTTGTCAGTTTCAATTAGACTTCCATCTGCTAGTTCTACGGTGTACTTAGTGTCTAAGGCACATGGATTGCTTTTAAGTAAAGGGCAAAAATCGGTAGACACAAAGCTTTTCTCCGCACCGGTATCAAACAAAACAGAGGCATAATTATTGTTAAGGATGAACGTACCGGTGACAGTATTTGGGTCCTGTCGGGCTTCTCCAGCGTTCATCACAAAGGCTCTTCCACGGGCAGTTCCAACAGCTTGATTCTTCTTTGGGCATTGGTTCTTCATGTGTCCAACAGCTCCACAACCATAGCAGGTGCGGGATGGACAGTCTCTGGCAATGTGACCTTTGGTTTTACAGTTGTTGCAGTAGACATTACCGCAATCCAGCGTATGATGAAGGTTACACTTTGGGCACAGAGGTTGATTCCCTGTGTAGCCAGATTTCTTTGGTTCCTGAGTGGAAGCAGTAGCAACAAAAGCTTTGACTGGTTCAGAGGCTTTTTCAGGTTGTGACTCAGATCGCTTCTCAGAATTCTTTTTACCGGAGTGACCGCGTTTGCGTTTATGGTCAAACTTCTTTCCAGACGAAGAAGACGGTGAACAGACATCAGCAACAGGTTTGGATTGATCAGATGCCTTCTTAGCAAAGGAAACACCTTGGCGCGTAGCCTGATAGGTCAGACTATGTGCCAAACGAACGGCGGCTTGCAGAGTGGTAGGGTTGGAAGACAACACATTCCCTTGAATGTTGGGTGCTAAACCCCAAATGTAGCGCTCGATCTTCTTATATAGTGGTGTCACCATTGAAGAACATAAATGAGCCAGTTCATGGAATCTCTTGGTGTATCCAGCAATATCAGACCCATTCATGGTGAGTCCCCAGAATTCAACTTCTAATCGTTGAAGTTCTTCCCGCGGGCAGTATTCATCTCTCAACAGTTGTTTCAATTCTTCCCAAGGCATGGCGTGTGCTTGGTCAGTTCCGACGGTTTCGGCATGCGAATTCCACCATGAGAGAGCACCATCAATGAATGTGCAAGCAGCAAATTTGACCTTAGAGTGGTCGGGGCAGTTACTGATACGGAAAACAGATTCGGTCTTTTCGAACCAGCGAATGAGACCTACAGCACCTTCGGTACCTTTGAAATTGATAGGTTTACAACTCATGAAGTCCTTATAGGTACATCCACGGGCACCTGAAACGTTAGATTAAAACCTTGAAAACAATTCGGGGGAATTTAAATTTTCGGGTTTCCAACATTTATCGAAGGTCTTACCACCAGCAGCACCTTCTCCAGGGCCTCCGGCGGCGCGATTCGCTTCATTAGCGGCGATGGCATCAGCAATACCATGGGCAACTAAGGCCTCGACTTGTTCAGCGTTCATGTGTACAGGTGGAGGTGGATTGTTCCGGTTAAGCGGCGGGCGTCCTCGGCGTCCAGACATGTTTTTCTTAATTCACGAATGTAAACCAGAAATGTAATTAGACAATGTATATGTATAACAATATAAAGTCCACATATCTATAATGAACAACCATACATGCATAACAACCATAACATCCATACATCCACAAGAAGCTACAATGAAAGTAATACAACCACAGTTAATTAATATTCGAAAACATACATCATGACAAACATTACAATTCTAGTACGAACATACCATAACTGTTTCAAAAGTCGGAGGCGCAGCTCCATTTGCCAAAATACAACATAGTTTTCATACATTAACTAAACATGACACGAATGCATCACTAGGTAGTACCACTAGTACGGGTCTCTGGGAAATGGTGGTAATGGCGGCATGACGAACAGTCCGGCAACCTGGCTGAGCGAAGCCATAAACGTCTGGAATATCCTCATCGAATCCTCCATAGCCTGCATACGCATCTGGAGCATCTCCACAGTCAGCATCATGGTAGTGGTCGAGTCAGAAACATCAGTGAAGTTTGCGTGCAGTGAATCCATAGCAAATCCGGTAGCAATGGCATGATCCTCAATAGAAGTCAGGCGTGTCTCAAGGGTCTGAACGGTATGATAGGACAGCAATGCACGAAGCTCAGCAATGACTCGACGGATGGCATCATCATGCCCAGACAAGCGTGCCTGAATGGAGAGAAGGTCAGGGAGTGGAACAGGGATACCCTCATAGATGGGTGCAGTACGAGCAGCAGCTGAGGCAGACGACTCTCCTACCTCATGAACAGATGAAACAAACGGTGGCACAGGGACAGATGAAACAATGGGTGGCTCGGAAACGCACTGCCTTTTTGGGGCAGGCTCATCAACAGGGGCAGTGGGCATAGGGCGAGTGCGAATGACGGATTTCCTAGGTGTATGCTTAAGCCTATGACCACCTGGAGTGAAGCAGTAGAGACGATGAGACGGTGCAGGGGTAGATGCAGGGTCAAGAACTCGTGCAGGAGGATGAGTCATAGAAGGGTCAGACACAGAAACAATAGGGTCAGGAATAGAGACAATGGGGTCAGGAACCGACATCACTGCGACAGGAGGGTAGAATGTAGCAGGAATAGTCTCCTCAGGGTCGTCCTCGTAGAACTCGTCGTCTGACGTGATAGGATCCCAGTTGTCCTTTGTAGCGTCCGGCTGCGTCGAATAGTCAGGAAGAGGTGCAATCACAGGAGCAGTCTTGAGAACAGGAGAAGACGGCGTGTACTCCGGCGACTTAGGCACGTAATCCGGTGAAGACGGAGTGTAGTCTGGCTCTGGCTCGGAGTCAGAAGGTATCTCGACTATCTCTTTGTTTGCCATGCTGTGACATTTCCAAGTTATAACAATAATATATTTAATACTATGTAAGGCAATCAACTCAAAGAAACACATTAGTTTGCAAGTTGGCACACATACAAGGCAATGCATGAATGCACACACACACACAAATGAATGATGCAGAGCTTAGGTTATAGACTAGGTGCAGACCGATGCTTCCTAATTCACTATAACCATGGCTCTGATACCACGTCTGTCACACCCCGAGAAAATGACTGAATGTGGGCATGTGACTGATTTGGCATCATGGTCATGGTTATGAATGATAACGTCTAATGAACATTTAATTAAACCATTTGTCTTCTGAAAATATAACTTTCAAACATTTAAATTAAACATTTAAAACGTGGCAGCGGAAATAAAGTAGTGGTTACATGATAAGTTTTCCAAAAGACAAAGTCATGAGATTTATAAACATAACTACCCTAAGGCGTAATGCGTCTAAATCTCCAAAATGAAATGCATGAACACACAACAGGCAGACCATGATATGACAAGCAGGATCAGAACAGAAATACATGGAGTTGCAGTCTTTATATACCTGAGAATTCAAGAATAAAAAGAGTCAACAGAATTGTTGGTGAGTTTCACAGGTTTAATGACACTGAACTGATTGAAAACATGTTTGAAAATGTTTGGCTTGTCTTGATATTAGTTTGTTGACACTGTTGTTGTAAAGATCAAACATGAACCTTGAATTCAAAACTAACTGTTTACCTACTCCTGATGTTCTTCCCCAAGAACACCGAATGACAAGAATAACAAATGTACCCCTTGACTATAACCATGGAGTCATGACTGGAGCGACCAAGTCAGAGTAGGGTCGTCAACCCAAATAGATCTATTCACAAGCTATCGTTTCGAATGAACTAATTGAATCCAATTAATAGTGGGACTTAGGCATATAACATGAATCAACATGAATACACAGATTGGGGAAATGAAAAGAACATGCAATCAGTACGTCGTACAGTTATCATAATATCAGACAGTTTGAAGTTGAAAAGCATTCATTGAATTCTCCCCCAAGTTAGAAAACAGAAAAGTAAAAGGGGCCGTGAAGACTCACTTGTTTGAAGATGGATGTCAGGTATGTTTGATTGAACGTAGCCTAGCAAACGTCTACAAAGTAATGTTATGACGTATTAGGGTTTGGCTATCTAGAGTTAGTGAATACGTCACTCTATGGTCATGGTTAAGTCTCGACTGGTTATTACCCCATGAAGGTGATGGAAATCCTAGGACTTATTTATTGTCAAATAAATAGGGTTGAAGTTGATGGAGTTTATTATTTATCTGAATAAATAAATAATGATTACGTTTGAAAAATAAATATTGAATAATATGGATTATTTTTCATTAAACGTTAGGAAAAATCGTAAATATTTAATTCACTAAATATTTGTAAGAGTTTGGACTTTTCGATTAATAAATATAATCTTCCTTTAATATGAATAAATGTTTCCACAAATATACGAAGTTATATTTTGGTAAAATTAAGCGTAGGTTCGTCCGGTGGTTAACCGGTTTCGCCAGTTTGACTGTTATGACGATGTTATGACATTTTAAGTTTTCTAACACTTAGGATTTGTTAGTGGACTTGTTCTAATGTGTTTTAGGGTTTTGAGTTGCCAAATTAATTAGTGGAAGCTTAACTTGTAAAATCCGACGTTTTTGAGTAACCGAAAATTATAGTTTTTGTCCGGTTTGTTTATAAAACATGTTTTTCTTCATTCGAACTTTATAAAGTATTTTTATATGTCAAAACTAACATGTTTCATGTTTTGAACTAGACCCAATTCTTAATTGAAAATAAATTGCAATTTTTATCGAAACGTCGTAGTTAAGATATTTAACCATTTTGTTTCCAAGTGTTTGACTTCTCGAATTATTTAGTATGTTTAGTAAAACACCTTTGGCATCCCTAGAAATACATTACAAGTCCTAAGTGGTCACAACTTGTCAAAAGTCTTAAACTTAATTCTTCATAAAAATAAGTGGTATTTTTGTCATAAAAATTCCATATTTTTATTTTCTTGAAGTTTCATGTTTAAATCCTTGGTGAACACTTTTATGACCCAAAATCACCCTTTAGTAAACTTTGGTTTTGGTTTGAAGTCAAATTACAAGTGTTTGGAGTTTTGGAAAAATATATATTTTTCTGCATGACAGCAGTTTTATGACACGCAGGAATGAGTGTCATCCCTGTTCAGTGTTTTTGTTCATATGGTTCACAGATGACAGCAGATTTATGACACGCAGAATGTGTGTCATCTCTGCCCAGTTTTCATAAAACTTATATTTTTCATGAAATTCCGATTTCTAACACTTTGTATGTCCATTTTTCACCAAGATAAGTGTTCCAAATTATATTTAACATACATGAACCAATATTTTCCAACCTTGGTCATTTAAAGTGATTTCTTTTAACAAAATGCAAGTCATTTATATATTTTGTCAAGTAATCTTTTTAACATATCTAGTTTCCATCACAAACACATAACTATACTAACATTTATGTTTGCTAGCAAGTCATACAACAACCAAATCAAGACTAAATCATGAACATGACATGTGACATATAGGAATAAAAGATTTAGTGAGAAATAATCAAAGAAAGTAGGTTCTCCTCACTTAAAGCTTTCCGGATCGGTAATGACGTTAATGGGTTGTTGAACTAGCTTCCAAGTTTAGCTCCAAACCCAACCTTGATCTTGAAATGTGAGAGAATGGTGATGAAAGTTCAAGGTTTTGTCATGGATTTTGACAAGAAAAACAAAAGGTTAGAAAGATTTGTTCTTGAAGAAAATCAAGAAAGAAATGAAAGAATAATGGAGTTCTTGGTGCTAGAGATGATTTACCTTGAACAAGGAAGGTATGTAGGAACTAGGAAGCAAAGTAGTTGATGGTGAAATGGTGGTGGTGGTGGCGGTTCTTAGTAAGCCGAGAGAAAGAGAGAAAGAAAGAGAGAAATGTGTGTTTGTTCTTGAATGTGATAAGCAACAAATGAAGGACTTATAAGTTTAAAAGGAAGATGGTTGGTGATGTTAGTTGGTTCGGTTGTATGTGAACCGAAAATGGGTGTGTTTCGGTTTGTTTCTAGCCGAAACAAGGAAGGAGAAAGGATGGGGTTGAGGTGACTTGAACCAAGAGTGTTCTCTTGTACATGCATGCTTGGGAAATTGAAAAAAAACTAGAGCTATGGTGGGGATGTAGGCCGGCTAAGAGGATGGGACAAGAAGGAGGCTAGGTGCTCATGGGAGACAAGTATGTAGGAGGTGTAAGTGGTCATAACCATTACCCAAGGGATCTTGTCTTTGTAGTGTTCCTAAACTACAAACTTGTTTAATAATAAGGGAGCAACTTCTAATGACAAGTTAGTGGCTTTGGTTACAAGAGTCATTTAGTTATAGGTTTAGTTTGATGTCTAGTGTAGGTGCACATGGGCCGGTTTTTAAAAAAAAAGAAAAAGAAGATGATGATGGGAGGGATCGAACCCGGGAAAGAAAAAGAAAGGGAACGGGCTCGGCCCGAAGAAAGAAAGAAAAGAAATTGGGCTTCGGCCCAATTCGAAAAGGAAAAGAGAATGGGCCGGGCCGGGTCGGGCCTGTGGGCCGAGAAAAGAAATGGGCCGGAAAAAGGGGTCTGGGCCGGGGAAAAAGGAAAGAAGAAAAGAAATTGGGCCGTAGGCCCATTGGGCCTTCTGGGCCGAACCGGGTCTCGAGTCGGGTCGGGTTGAGTCCGGTTTGGTCCTACGAGTCCAATGAGACTTTGTTTGGGCGAAAACGATATCCGGAATGAAAAATGGATTTTCGACGTGAAACGAGTAATCGTAACAATAAATTGTTGTTTATTGCCGACGTTCCCGGATAAATGGAATTGTCACTTGTCATGATTTGGTGTTTATGTTGTCGTGCATAAGTGATGTACTTCAAATTTGGATTAAAACGTTTGCTCGACACGAGCGGTTATATTAAATGTCCATGAAGTTTTGTTTGACGGAATTTAAATAGTTCAAAGGAAATTAATTGGTTTGAAATTGAATTAGTTTAAGAATTAAAACCAAAGTATTGTTGGACTAGAATGGTCGTTTGCATAAACGACGTGTTTGAAATACGTTTGTCAAAACGTAAAAGTTTAGAAAATATAAAATAGTCATTTTATATTTAGATTTCACAAGCATCGTTTATGAATTTTCTTGTTATTGAAGTTCCATTTTGAATAGTGGCGGAACTTTGGTTGATTTCCATTACGGGTAGTTGTTGTCGGACCTAGATTGTCTACGTTCGCACGTAAAGGCATCTAATTTAAACAAATTAGCCTAATGCACATAGAATTACAGCTAATTGCACATAATTAATATATTAAAATATACCTGGAAAATACGGGTTGTCACACTTTCTCTTTTCTTTCTTTTCCTCGGCCCAAACCCATTCGGCCCACTTCCTTTTTCTTTCTTTCTTCGGGCCGAAGCCCGTTCCTTTTTTTTCTCTTTTCTTTTCGGGCCGAGCCCGTTTCATCTTTTTCTTTTTTTTCATTTGGGCCGAAGCCCAATATCCTTCTCCTCTCTTTCTCTTAATCCCGATCGGCCCATTCCCCACTAACCAAACACTTAACAAGTTTTTCAAGTAACCAAGTTTTCTCAACCTTAGTTGGATCCAATTCTCATGAACACATGACTAAACCACTTTGTCATCTTGATTTAACAACACATTTGTCTCCATAAGTACAAAGCAACTTGGTTAACCTTTGGTTAATGGGTTTATCCTCTTACAACACCAACATGCTTGTCCCTCATGAGTCACCTATGTCCCTCTTGTCCCATCCTTCCTTGGCCGGCCTACCCAACACCCCCACCATGCTCCTAGTTTTTCAAGTCCCAAGCATGCAAGTACAAGGAGAAACCCACTTGGTTCAAGACACCTCAACCCCTTCCTTTCTCCTTCTTGCTTACGGTTCAAACCAACCAAACCAACACCCCATTTCGGTTCACATGTAACCGAATCCACACACCACCACTTAACCATCCTTTTAAACATCTAAACACTTCATTTTATCCTACACAATTTCAAGAAACAAACACCCACTTTCTCTCTTTCTCTCCTCTCCCTCTTGGCACTCTAAATCACCACCGCCACCATCACTTTTCCACCACTAACATCACTTATTCAAGTTCCTAAACTCACCTCTAGTCAAGGTAAATCATCAACAACTTCTATTTCATCATCTTTCTTTCATTATTTCTTCTAATCCTTCATAAACAACACTTTCTAATCATTGTTTTTCTTGTCAAAATCCATGACAAACTCTTGAACTCTCATCACCATTTCCTTCACATTTCAAGAGCAAGGTTGGGTTTGGAGCTAAACTTGGAAGCTAGTTCAACAACCCATTAACGTCATTACCGATCCGAAAAGCTCTAAGTGAGAAAAACTTACTTTCTTTGGTTATTTTTCTCTAAATCTATCATTTCTTTATGTCACATGTCATGTTCATGAATAAGTCTTGATTTGGTTGTTGTATGACTTGCTAGCAAACATGAATGTTAGTATGGTTATGTGCTTGTGATGGAAACTAGTTGTGTTAAAGAGATTATTTGACAAAATATATATATAACTTGTGTTTTGTTAAAAGATCACTTTAAATGACCAAATGTGGACAAATCCTAGTTCTTGTATGTTAAAAAATTTGGAACAGTTATCTTGCTGAGAAATGGACATACAAAGTGTTAAAAATCGAAATTTCATGAAAAATATAAGTTTATGAAACTGGGCAGAGATGACACACATTCTGCGTGTCATAAATCTGCTGTCATCTGTGAACTATATGAACAAGAACACTGAACAGAGATGACACACATATTCTGCGTGTCATAAAACTGTTGTCATGCAGAAAAATATATATTTTTCCAAACCTCCAAACACTTGTAATTTGACTCCAAACCAAAACCAAAGTTTACTAAAGGGTGATTTTAAGTCATAATAGTGTTTTCCAAAGATTTAAACATAAAACTTCAAGAAAATAAAAGCATAGAATTTCCATGACATAAATACCATTTATTTTTTTTATGAAAAATTAAGTTTAAGACTTTTGACAAGTTGTGACCACTTAGGACTTGTAATGTATTATTAGGGATGCCAAAGGTATTTTTCTAAACATACTAAATAATTCGAGAAGTCAAACACTTGGAAACAAAACGGTTAAATATCTTAACTACGACGTTTCGATAAAAAAAATCGCAACTTATTTTCAATTTGGAATTGGGTCTAGTCCAAAACATGAAACATGTTAATTTGAGATATAAAAATATTTTATAAGGTTCAAATGGAGAAAAACATGTTTTATAAACAAACCGGACAAAAACTGTAACTTTCGGTTACTCGAAAACGTCGGATTTTACAAGTTAAACTTCCATTAATTAATTTGGCAACTCAAAACCCTAAAACACATTAAAACAAGTCTACTAACAAATCCTAAGTGTTAGGAAAACCTAAAACGTCATAACATCGTCATAACAGTCAAACCGGCGAAACCGGTTAACTACCGGACGAACCCACACTTAATTTTACCAAAATATAACTTCATATATTTTTGGAAACATTTCTTCATACTAAGGAAGATTATATTTATTAATCGAAAAGTCCAAAACCTTACAAATATTTAGTGAATTAAATATTTACGATTTTTCTTAACGTTTAATGAAAAATAATCCATATTATTCAATATTTATTTTTCAAACGTAATCATTATTTATTTATTCAAATAAATAATAAGCTCCATCAACTTCAATACTATTTATTTGACAATAAATAAGTCCTAGGATTTCCATCACCATCATTGGGTAATAACCAGTCGAGACTTAACCTTGAACATTGAGTGACGTATTCACTAACTCAAGATAGCCAAACCCTAATACGTCATAACATTACTTTGTAGACGTTTGCTAGGCTAAGTTCAACCTAACATACCTGTCATCCACCTACAAACATGTGAGTCTTCACGGCCCCTTTTCCATTTCTGTTTTCTAACTTGGGGGAGAATTCAATGAATGCTTTTCAATTTCAAACTGTCTGATATTATGATAACTGTACGACGTAATGATTGCATGTTCTTTTCATTTCCCCAATCTGTGTATTCATGTTGATTCATGTTATATGCCTAAGTCCCACTATTAATTGGATTCAATTAGTTCATTCGAAACGATAGCTTGTGAATAGATCTATTTGGGTTGACGACCCTACTCTGACTCGGTCGCTCCAGTCATGACTCCATGGTTATAGTCAAGGGGTACATTTGTTATTCGGGTCATTCGGTATTCTTGGGGAAGAATACCAGAAGTGGGTAAACAGTTAGTTTTGAATTCAAGGTTCATGCTCGATTTTTACAACAACAGTGTCAAACAAACTAATATCATGACAAACCAAATCATTTTCAAACATGATTTCAAACAGTTCAGTGTCATTAAACCTGTGAAACTCACCAACAATTCTGTTGACTCTTTTTATTCTTGAAATCTCAGGTGATTAAAGACTGCAACTCTATGTTTTTCTGTTCCGATCCTGCTTGTCATATCATGGTCTGCCTATCGTGTGTTCATGCATTTCATTTTGGAGATTTAGACGCATTACGCCTTAGGGTAGTTATGTTTATAAATCTCATGACTATGTCTTTTGGAAAACTTATCATGTAACCACTACTTTAAATTCCGCTGCCACGTTTTAGATGTTTAATTTAAATGTTTGAAACTTACATTTTCAGAAGACAAATGGTTAAATTAAATGTTCATTAGACGTCATCATTCATAACCATGACCATGATGCCAAATCAGTCACATGCCCACATTCGGTCATTTTCTCGGGGTGTGACACATGGTGCCCCGGGGTGGGTAGGGGCGTTATGAGGGGCGCCATATTAGGAAAAAAAAAACCCATAACACCCCATTACGAATAGCCTAATTAAACATATCCATGAGTTTTAGTGCAACTTGCACTTTGACAAACTATCACCTATTCACCTACACTCTCATTTTTCAATGAGTATCTTCAACCCTCTTCCTCTTTCATCTTCCTCTTTATTTTTTTCTCTGTACGTGACCTTCATCTTCATCAAATTTTCTTAACTTTCTTAATTTTCATGTCTCAAGAACTAGATGATCCATTTTGGTTAGGGGCCGCTTAAAGAAATGTTTGGGGGCCTCTACCTTTTTAGTTGAAGTTTTACAGAAATTTACACTATCAAATTTTTCTTGAGTGGGGGCCTTCCCACCCTCTGAGTTGGTAATAAATCCGCCCCTGTATACCCATGTGGTGTTAAACTTTAACCAGTGTCACGTCAGCGATGACTGGATTGTTAACACCACATAACATGGATGGGGTATATTCCATGTTATGTGGTGTGGTGTTATACAAGTATTTAATATATATAAAATAAAATATTAAAATGTTTGTCAAATTGTGATTGGGTGGTCCTAAGAGTTCACGCCGTTGAATATATGGCGCAGTGGAAGCATGGCGGAGGATGGCAGGGGACTGGGGTGGTTATGGCGGCGCCAACATTGGCGTTAAAGGGCATTGTGCCGGTTAACAGCAACCATATTGTATGCCCTTATGTGGTGTGGTGTTAAACATTGTTTTATTTTTTTAATTTTGAAATAAATAATAAAAAACATTAATCTTACAATTTAAATTAAAAAAAACTACAAATGCATTTCTTAAAAAAATAAAAACTACCAATACTTTATAAAATTAAAAAAATATATCAATGTGACTGATCATAGATATCATCGATCAAGTCGGCCTTTAGTTGATTATGTATATCTCGATTTCTTATTTCTTGACGAATAGCCCATTTTCGATCCTCATCGATTTTCTCATACGTCGTATCCAACTGCTCCTCGTGGAATTGGCAGATTGCACCACCCTGATCCTCGAGGATCATATTGTGTAAAATTATACAACCACGCATAACGTTAGTTATTTTGTTTCGATGCCACATACATGCGGGTGAGCTATGATATGCCATTTTTTCTTCAAATCACCAAAGGTACGTTCTATATCTTTTCGAGCGGCGCTGTGAGCTTTTGTGTAGACCTTGCGCCTTTCGCTAATGGGAGCCGTAAACCCTTTGAAAATCGTAGAGTATTCGGGATAAATCCCGTCTCCCAAATAATATCCCCGCTTGTATGTGTTGCCTCGTAGCTCAAGCGAGGAATCAGGCTCACGTCCCTCAATGATATCATCCCAAATTGGTGGTCGGTCCAACACATTGATATCATTGTTCGACCCAGCGACACCAAAATATTGATGTCAAATTCACATGTCGTATGAAGCAACAGCTTCAAGCATTATGGTCGGATGCCCATGATCACCACGCACAAACTGACATCGCCAAGTGTTAGGACAATTCTTCCACTTCCAATGTGTACAGTCGGTGCTACCAAGCATCTCACTAAAACCCCATTTCTTCTCGTGAAACTCATACAACTGTCTAATATCGCTAGCAGTAGGTCCTCTGTAAAGACCTAATTTTAAAAACTATGTATGAGAATAAAACAAACATGGTATTTAAATTTATTTACGAAACAAATGTTGTAGGATAATATTACCTTTACAAAATTTTTGAATGCACGACCTAATAGTCCGATCGGACATCCTCAGATACTCGACGAAGGAATCACCCGTAACACCGTACGCCATCACTCGAATTGTTGCGGTACACTTTTGCAATAGAGTGAAACCAATCCTTCCTCTCGCGTCGTTCCTCTGCGGGAACCATGGATCCTCTAGTTCTAAATCGTTCACAATTCTTAAAAATAGAGAACGCCGCATTCGAAAACATTGTCCAAACGCTTCAGCTGGGTAGACGCAAAGGTCGTTGAAATAATTTCTAAGAAGACTTGTCTGCCCCATTTCACAGTTTCGATTGAGACGAGCTCTTCGGGTAAGTGTTTTTTGCGCTCGTCTATTTAGCCGACATTGTTGATAATGCACCATCATTTGGAAAAACATATCCGTAGCTTCGTCGGATGACGAGTCAAATGAATCGTTGGACGAGAGGAAATCCATAATTTTTTTTGGGTAGAGAATTAAGAGAGTTTAGATGAGAAAATGATTTGAGGTGTGGAAAAATAGAGAAAGAAAAAAGAAAAAAAATTAAAAATAAAAATAAAAAAAAACTAACGGTAAAAAAATGACCGTTCCAATGGTCATCACGAAGAAAAGAGAGGCGTGGAAGATATGGCGAAGAAGCTTGGTGGCGTGACATGGCGCGCGAGGGGGGCGGTGTTGGCGCCGGTTGACGCCGTTAAAATAAAGTTCGGTGCCACTTAATAGCAGTATACCGTATGCCCTTATACCTTAGGCATGTACATTATGATTTGGGATTTACACATAAAGTTATAAAATGTTTATATATAATTTTTTTCTTGAACAACAATTTTTTTATTATATCATAAATTCCATCTTTGCAAAGGTTTGAACTTTAGTCTACATCAAAGAGGTTTTGTCTCTTACCACTAGGCTACAATAATTCGAGTGACAAATGTTTATATAGATTATGTGTTCTATATTTCACAATAGTATACAATAGTATCTTTTTCTAGTATCATTCACCATTCATTATGCTAATAGAAAGTTGTACATCGATAAGGTGCTCTGAAATATGTTTAATCATGTCATTCCCCCTTTTTTTTTTAATTTTGCTCCTCCTTTATTATAGGTCAAAATACAAACCCGTTGCATAAAACCTCGCAAATTCATTGGAGTTTCAACTTCCAACGAACGGCAGGAGTTGAGAAAAATCATCAGCAAATTTGTTGGAGTTTCAACTTATAGATGCCATAAATTATATATTCTTGCATAAACTTCGACCTAAAACTGGAGGTAGAACAGATTATGCATGTGAAAATAACGCTAGATTATAACATATCTTATGAAATACATGTTAGGAGACGGACTGGAGTAGTTGGTGTAATATTATCGCCACATTTATGATCAAATTCTTATACGTTAAAATCTCACGAATGGTGCCAATGTAGAATCGGGGTGTCCCAGCCGGCCGGATTGAACGAATCAAGGATGAGCCGAATTGTATACAGCTTGAGAGAACGGGGTACTTGGTTGAATCTTCGCTTGAGGACTTGAAATCTGCAAAACTAGCAACGCCGTTAGACTCACCAGGAGTACGAACAAACTTAATGAACACCAAATCTGGTGTTTGGAGTATTTATAATACTTAATCTTTTGTCTTGAAGCGCCATTAATGATTTACCCGATTTCGTATTATCTAGGCACCTGAGCCGCACAACGTAAGTACCTATATTGGGTAATGTCATTTAATGTTGGCATGTAATGCGTGTCAGATTCAGTAAGTGGGATTTCCAAACCAAGGGAGCTTTGGTCTATTGTTTGTGTCGGACTTGTCCATATGAGACATGTAAGTATGTTGTATTCCGAACCATGCTCTGTGAGAGAGTATTGTTTGGTTCAAACATATGCATTATGTTGGTATCCGAATGGATAGCATGTGGTTTTGTTCAAAGTGAGTCAAATTGATGTGTAGATTATTATTCTCCTGCGGCTATCCATAGTCATAACTCTTTTCATATGGGCAAATTGTGCCACGTGGCAGTCTAGTCAGCAAGGGGTTATAAGAAAAAGTGGTATAGTATAACCCCCATAACCCCCCCCCCCCCCCCATCATTACACAATCATCATTTTATAAATTAAAAAAAAAGATAATTTCATTAATAAAAAAGAAATTACATAATTTAATAAAAAATACAACATAATAAAAAAACTACCCGTAAAAATTCATACACATATTTTCAAAGGTCTAACTTAATAAAGAGTCTTCCGTAAAACCACTCATATTCGATAATAGATTCCTTGACAACACCTTCGTGGTACTCAACATCCGCATCTCCCAACAACAACATGCGTCTTTTGAATATAGCTTTGAACTTTAAAAAACTGAGACTAATCTATTTTACTTTGCTTTCAACTCATCCACCGTTCGCAACGCGTATATTTCGTCGTCATACTCCATTTCGTATTCATTTTTACGCTTCTCCTCTATTAATTCTTTTACTCGATACCGATAGACATCATTTTCTTCACTTGTTGGATTGATAACTCTGTACTTGTTCTCTTCTTTAGCATCCATGGTAAAAACGATGAACTCGAACTCATCATCTTCAGTCCACCAATATGACATTGTTGATTGAAACATATAAAATGTGAAAGAATAGAAAGAGGAGTAGAAGAAATGAGAGAGAAGTGTGAAATTTTTATGGTAAAAATGTGAAAGTGGACGAGTAATTTATAGGAGAAATGAGAGGGGGAAAAATAAAAATAAAACAACCGTTATCAACGGTTATATATTTGAAAATTAACTCTTCACCGACGTTATGCTCGCAATGCCTAGGAAAATTTTTAGCAATAGCGCCCCGGGGATGGTGTGCGGGGCGCTATGGGGCGCTATCGAAGGGCTAAAACGCCCGTTACGGATAGACGTAGAATTTGATCTGGATATACGTCATCAATTAACATGTTGAAAACCATTATTACCTTGAAAGTTGAAACCGTGTTTTTCTTTAATGACTATTTCTAGATTTTCTTTAAAAAATAACCATATTTAAGAGTTTTTATTCAAAAAAGATGTAATTAGAAAAAAAATTATTTTCCAAATAGATAAAGGTGTAGTTGAAAACGTATTTATCAAATGACTATTTTCATTATTTATTAGTTGGAACTCTGCTTTACCTTCCCAGAAAAACAAAGGATGGGTTGAATGCTAGAACTGATCTGAACTTTTTAGGGTTAAGACTAGAGGTGTAGCCTAAACAGAACAAGAACAACACAGTACTTCCCGCAGCATGTTAAACATTACAAAAAGATGAAAAGGTAAAGTTTTGTGACACATTATATAACTTGAAAGTTCCACAAGGCTATTGTTCTAACTTTTCTAGTTTGGTTAGTCTAAAGGACAAGAAATTTGTGGGGCTCAAGTCACATGATTATCATATGCTGATGCAACAGTTTCTGCCGATTGCAATTCGGTCAATCATGCCTGAACCGACAATGTATGCTATTATCAGGCTATGTATTTTTTCAAATCATTATGCAGCAAAGAGATCAATGTCGAAGAAATAGATAAGTTGCAAGCAGATCTTTGTGTGACATTATGCCAGCTTGAGAAATATTTCCCGCCATCATCTTTTGATGTTATGATTCATTTGACGGTGCACCTTACTAGGGAGGTAAAATTATGTGGGCTAATACGCTTTTGATGGATGTATTCATTTGAAAGGTGTATGAAGGTTATTAAGGTCCACGTGAGAAACAAAACTTATCCAGAAGGGTGCATTGCTGAGGAGAACATTGTAGAAGAAACGATTGAGTTTTTTAGCGAATACCAAAAAAACATCACAACTATTGGTGTTCCATCAAATAAGCATAGCAGTGCGGATGGAATTCCTGGGTCAGTTGGTAGATTAGTTGAAGTCTCTGCAGAGCTCTTCTCGAAAGTGCGTTTATTCGTGTTGCTAAATACGCCTGAAATTGAGCCTTATATCGAGTAAGTAATTTAGATTATTAACCTTTTTTTGATCGGTTTATAAACTCTTTATAGATAACTTACAATTCATGTACTTGTAGAGAACACATGAAATTTTGGAAAAGGAATATCCTGGTAGTAGACTAAATGAGCTAACGAAAAAGCATAGCACAACTTTTGGTTAATGGTTACACAACAAGGTCAGCTAAATTTGCTTATTGTTTTAATTCCGATAAACTGTAATTTTCCGAAACAACTTACCTGAGTTGTCCGGAACAACTCTATTTTCTATCCAGATGAACTATAACCTTCCTGGATGGACTCAAACTATTTTCTTATTGTTTTAATTCCGGATGAACTGTAACTTTCTGGAACAACTTACCTGAGTTATCCGGAAAAAACTCTACTTGATATCCGGAGAACTATAACCTTACTGGAACAACTTACCTGAGTTGTCTGGAACAACTTTCCAGAACTACTTACCTGACTTGTCCACAACAACTTTATTTTCTTTTCGGAAGAAACATAACCTTCCTAATGAACTCTCCTGATGAACTATGAATTTTAGGTTGAAAAGGAGATGGCGGAGTCCCCAGAAACTATATCAGGGACCGTGAGGTGGATTTCACATGGTCCACATAGAAGCGTGATGAAATATGAAGTATATGACATCAATGGTTTTTCATTTCGTACAAGATCTCGAGACGGTAGGGTTTACCAGAACAGTAGGGTTGGTGTAGAGGGAACTGATGATGGGATATACCCACGAATGGCCTTAGAGAAGGACAGATGATTAAAGAAGGACACAACCAAAGCTTAAAGGAGAAGCATCTGGGCGGAAGGGCCTGCGTGAGAACAAGATGAATTAAAATATTCTCAAAGGTACAAATCGGACAGGATAGGACTAGCGCTGGCCTCGGGAATAGGCGAGCGGTGATGCGACAGCCTCAAAGGACAAGGGGAGCCAGCGACGGGCTTCTTGGACCACGGAAAGGCCTCCGTACAAACAGTCTTTCCTGTTGGACGGAGAAGCTGCACGTCTGAAGCATTAAATGCTCCCTGCAGCAATGAATGCGAACATGAGGACTTCTAATATAAAAGGAAAGGTAAGTCGGGAAGAAAAGGGTAAGTTCTCTCCTCTCAATAACTCTCTTCATATTTTTTGGCATATCTCCGACGAACGTTCTCTTACTCTCACGTCGGAGCTTGGTCACGAAGACCCCCTTCGGGGCCCTTCGTGTCTAGGCTAACGGTGTTTCTTGTTTTGCAAGACGCTCGCGCATCGCTCAAGATAACCTAAAGTCGCTAACCAGGCAGAATACCACCCCTCGGGATTCTGGGACGCAACATTGGCGCCATCCGTGGGACCGGCACATACTTAGTCTGAAATAACTCAAAGGAAAGTATTTCGGTAGCGATGACGGAAGAAGGTGACCTCGTTGTCCCTCCTTTGGGCTTTATACGCCCGGAGTAACTGACCAAAGCACCATCGACCTCACCACCGGACGATTCACCCTTGTATCTGACGCGAGAAAGAAAGTTCCGGAAGAAAGCTCAGGGAAAGAAAAGAGTAAAAGAGAAGTGACACCGAGGAAGAAGGACTCATCACTCCGGAGTTCCTCAAGAACAACCGAGAAACACTAAAGGCTCGCATGTTCGAGTTGGAAAGGGATGAAGGAAGGGAAGTGTCATCGAGGATTATGTTCCGTCACTATGATGAAGGCATTCAGATCATGACGAGTCTCAAAACGGAGATGAACCAAAACAGGTGAAAGCAAAAGTGGCTGACACCAACCCTGAGGAAGTAGGAGATCTGGTGATAAAAGTACTGGAGGCCTTAGACGAAAGACAAAAAGGAAATGGTACCAAAGAGGTTATCGATGAAGGAGACAAGACCAATGAAGCGAACACCATAGACGTGCCATACAAAACATTAGATCTCCGAGATGCTTCCAAGTTCACGGAAATGATATCTGAAGCCCCGATCCAACAAAAGATCAGACTGCCTCCTTCGGTAGGTAAGTATGACGGGACTCAAGACCCGGAAGATCACTTGCACGTCATCCGGGCCACAGGAGCTGCAGGAGCCTGGACCATGCCCACATGGTGTCACATGTTCATATCAACCTTGTCAGGCAACGCGAGGATGTGGTTTGACACCTTGCCTCCCAAGAGCATCAACAACTATGAGGAGTTAAGAGAATAGTTCCTCAGGTACTTCAGCCAGCAAAAGAAGACAACGAGAAACCCCAATGAAATACTCCACATCAGAAGGAAGGACGAAGAGAACCTGGAAAGCTTCATGAATCGTTACATCGAGGAAAGCATGTACATTAGGGACGTACCGGAGGTGATGAAGATAAGTGGCTTCATACAGGGCGTCCAAAACTCTCAGCTATGCGAGAAATTGGGAGAAACGTTCCCTGCAACATTCGATGCTCTCATGGAACGTGTCCGGGCATACATAAGGGGAAAGGACACCGGGCAGAAGGCCAAAGAATGGAGAACGAAAAGGGACAGTGGAAGCCCCTACTCGAAGGGAAGAACGGACTCCCATTATGGAGGCCCCCAAACCAGAACTCGAGGAACTCGATAAGAGGCCCTCAGGATCGCCATACAGCTCCAGAGGAGGAAGGGCCTCAGAATCTTCCTCAGGTACGACTAATCGCTTTGATAATCGCTTTGATAAATTCACACCACTCATGAAGCCTCCAAGTGAGATATTCACCACTGTGAAAATACGTGAGCATCGGATCGTCTACTCGATCTAGCTAATCGAACATCGAAATGTAATTAACCGATTGTTTTATTGATCAACGAAGAACAATTACAATCAGTAAACACTTAGAAACACAACACAGAGAAACACCTTGAAAACACACACTTAGCAGAAATCTCACACGCTCAGAACCCCCTATTAGAATGTCCAAACTTCTATATATACCCAGCTGACCGAGCCTCGTCCGAACCTCAGGTTCGGTTAGTCCGAACTCCAGGTTCGGACCTGGTTCGGCCACTCAGACTTTGACTTGAACTTGAACATTGCTTGATACTTCACACGACGCACATATCAGGTATCAACAAACTCCCCCTCGTCGTGTGCAGTATCTTTTCAACATCATCAAATCTGTATCTTCAATAAAGCTCCCCCTCAAGTGTACAATCTGTTCGTCCAATGAAATGAATCTTCGAACAAACTTCTCTTCAACTCGATCGTAGCTTAATCTTGAATACTTGATGACATCTGATGTTTCTCTGATCTTTTATCAACAACCTTCAGAAGACTTGAAGTTGCGATCTCTTGCACTTTAGCATCCTGCATCAAACATTTAAATAATCTTGGCGCAAAACGTCTCTTCGAGACCCCAAGATATGATTTTGAAACTTGAAATTTTGTATCACGTGTTGATCAGATCGAAAATAAAGCAGAAACAAAATCTTTTTGACTTTTAGAAAGATTATATCAAAACAAACCTAAAATCTTTTTGATTTTTCAAAATTTATGCTAAAACACACCAAAAATGTTTTTGTACTTTTCTTGAAATGAAATAAAAATTGCAATACAGAATCAAACACTATTTTTGGTATAAGAAAGATCACTATATGGGATCATATTGATCATAACGCACTGAACTGCACTTCAATTTCAATTAATCGAAGCACACAAGTCATGTTGATTGCCGGTGTAATTTGTCCATCTTAAACTCAGACAGAATCATACTCATAACATCTGGATATGTTAATGTATTGATTAGATTTGCTTTGACCAGTGTACCCCATACTTATCAGACATACTCAGACATTTTCTGTTTTTCTTTCTTTATCCATTTGTGTGATAGCACTTGTGATTTTTCACAATGCATAATATTTTTCATGATATTGTCAACTGTGTTCCATGCAAAAAGAAATAAGAACGTTAAATTGTCTACCTTAAGGTCGATCTTTCGATACGCAGATAAGGCCTCGGATTTAACAAAATAAGAAATTAAAACAAGTTGAAATTGTATAACTCAACAACAATCAGGTTGGTACTCCCGTACACGCAGAGAAAGTCCGATGAGTTATACGAAACACCAAAAAAAATAAAGTAGAACATCAAACAAACAACGATCAGGTCGATCTTTCGATACGCAGAGAAAGTCCGATCGTTTGACAAAATAAAGAAAATCAAACAAGTTTAAATCTTTGCAAAAAGAACACATGTATACATAGTGACTTCTCAGTTTGAATTTCACACTTATTTTTCTTTTTGTGTCATGAAATATGCATCAAGATGTTATCCACATGGTCAAGCATTAGTATTTAGTGTATATCACATCTGAATACTTTCTGATTTGCCGAGCCTACCAAGCATATCACACAATGATCTTATGGCTCTTTCATCTACTCTATCCATGAGTCAGATACGTAAGCCAATGTACCATCATTTCCCAATGATCAATTTCTCACAAATTTATACATTGTGAATGTATTCATTTTCCTTCATTATATATTTGACATGTATTCACCTTCTCCCCATAACATGCATTTTCTCAATTACTCCCCTTATGTACAATTCTCCCCCATAAAATGAAAACTCTATTGTTGATTTTCATTTTACACAAACAATATTTTTGGCTTTTTGAGAAAAACTTGTAAACAAAGAAAATTGATCAATCAACACGGATATTTTTCAGTTTTAGAATTCAGAAAAATCGCAGATTTAGAAAATTTGATCATGAAATTTAAATTATGCAGAATACTCCTCCATCAACAACTTTGTAATCGTCGGTAGGTCTTCTAGAAGTACCTGCACACTGGTTAAACTGATTAGTTCATAAACGACCCGAAGCGAATTGCTTCTGGTCGACCAGTGTCCTGGTTTTTCTTTGAAACCACCTTAGGTTTCCATTGTTGTGATTTTGGTAATTCTGGTTTTGATGAACTTATCACAGGTAAATGTGATGATGAACCTACAATTTGAACCTGTTGAAACATTGGAGCAAAACGTTTTTGTTTTTGAAAGAATGTAGGTTCAACTTCATTAAAAACTCTGCCTTGTTCATCAAAGAACATTTGTTTGGCAGAACCACCAAACACTGGTTTCTTTTGAAACCGTTGTGAGGAATCAGCAGGTAGTGAACAATCTTTTGCCATATGTCCTATTCGGCGGAAAATATAACAAATTCGCTTTGTCTTGTCCCACTTTTGACGTACCTGCGAGGAATTACACGCATGAATATCGTGAACATGATCAGAGTGAGAAGCATATACCTGATTTCTGTGATCATGAACCCATTTGGATGTTGGGCTTCGAGATTGAGAACTTTCAGAAGAAACTTGAGTTTTCACAAAAACGTCAGAAATCTTTCGAGCATCAACACAATGAAGAGGAAATTCTTTATCAGAAAAAAGCTGATCAGAACCTTTGAGCTTGTAGAATCTCTCAGGTTGAACTTTTTCAGCTTTAAACACATCCTTCTTCACTTGCTTCAGCTTTAACTTCTTCAAATCTTGAGATGATGATTCTGGAGCCTTCTCATCAGTTACATCTTTTGCTTTAAAGCCCAGACCCACATGCTTTTCAACAACTTTCTCCTCAAAATTAGAATGTCCATTCTTTGCTAACCGAGAAAATTCAGCTTTCACTTCAGTCACATTCTTTTGATCATAAAAGTTTCTTTCATCAAACTGTGGTTGAGACTGAATCTTGTCACTTGAAGTAGCTGATTTCTCATTATCAGCGGAAGATGAACCAGACACAAACTTTGGAGCTGAAAGAACCTCAGATTTCTTTTCCTTCTGCTTCTTATTCTTCTTGTTCTTCTTTTTCTTCACAACTTTGTCTACCTTAGCAGTAGATGATGAGACATTTGAATAATCAAATTCAGGAACTTGCTCGTTCACTTCTTTGAAAGCTTCTTTGATCTGAGCAAGGGGCGATGTTGTTTTATCAAACATCTTCTCAAAATTAGCATCATTAGCTAAGAAGCTTGTGAAAACTTGAGAATTTAAAACATTGTTGAGCAATCGATTAGCATCCAGAACTTGAATTTTAAGATCAGAAATTTGCTGTTGAGCCTCCGCGAATTCCTTTTCTTTAGCAATCAATCGCTTCGCAACCTTGTGGGTTTCAAATTTTTGCAGGCGAACATTATCTAATCCTTCAAACAATTCTTTTCTTCAATTTATCTTCATTTCTCTTTTGAATCTCCAAATTTGCTGCTTGAACTTTATTTACACGAACCAACTCCCGCTTCTCATCCAACAACTTTTCCGTGTCAACTTGATATGCTTCAATCTTAGCAGTTGATTCTTCAACATTCTTTGTAAGCAGATCAAGCTTAAATTTGGATTTATCAGACAAATTCTGAAAATCATTATCCGTATCTTCTGCTTCATCTTTCCATTTCTTGACTTCAAACACCAACTCATCTCTTTCTTTACGGATCTTAGCTTTTGCAGTTTCAACATCGCTTTTATCTTGTTTAGAAATTTCTAAACCTTCATTCAACAATTTGATCTCTTTAAGCAGACATTCATTCTTCACACCCAATTCCTTCTCATTTTCTTTAGAAATTCCCAACTCTGAACTAATCATTTTTAAGTCAGCAGTAACTCTTTTGACTTCTTCAAATCAAAAATTCTTTTTCTTTCATCAAGGCTTCAATTTTAGACTCAAATTTCTCACTCTCAGCAGCGTCATATGAACTTGAATCAGAATAATAGTCATCTTGTTCATGTGTGATAATTAATGCTGATGTATCATATCCAAAATGTTGACCCCAATCATAAACACCATCATGTTGAGCTGTTAAAGTTGTTGTCTTGCTTGTGTTACTAGTAGATGGTTGAGTAAAACCAGGCTTGGTTGATTAAGTAAAACCAGGCTTGCTTGCATGTGCCTGTTGACAGTCTTTGGCAAAATGTCCAAGCTGCGAGCATTTATAACATTTTAACTTTGACTTGTCAAAACCCAATTTATCACCAGAAATATTTCTTCCATGTTTCTTGAAGAACCTCTTCAATCTTTGACATAACATAGCATATTGCCAAGATATATCCAATTCAGTTAGTTGATCATCATCAAATGCATCAAGATCATCGCTGGTTAACTTTACATCAGCAACATTCTTGATAATCAAACCAAAAGATGATGAAATCAATGCAGGAATCATTTTACCACAATCATCTGTTGATTCAGCAGAAAACACATTCTGACTTGATGAATTTGAAATTGAAAAACTACAACCCCGTGATGAATTGTTATCAAAATTTCCAGAACTTCCAGAAAAGAAAGCAACACTTGGTGCAGAACTCAGATTTGGCTTAGATTTAGCATTCATGCTTGCCGTATTCTCACCATGATACAATTCAGGATTTTGCAGAGTAGCAGTTGACTTCTTTGAGTTTAACATTTCCATTTCCCGAGCATAAAGTTTTCCAGTAAGCTCGTGAAACGTCATTGTAGAATAATCCTTGTCATGAGTGAGCAGCAAAACATAATTCTCCCACTTTTCAGGTAAAGCTTCCATAATCTTTTCCTTCAAAGCAGCATCAGATTTCTCAATACCAACTATCTTTAATTCACTAATCAGATGTGAAAACCGTGAAAGGAGAGCAAGAGCAATAATGTTCTCATTTTCATAATATTGAAAATTATCAAATTCTTTATTCAACACTTTCTTCCGACTCTTCTTGTAATCATGAAATATGCCTCAAGATGTTGTCCACTTGGTCAAGCCTTAGTATTTAATGTATATCTCATCTGAATACTTTCTGATTTGCCGAGTCTACCAAACATATCAAACAATGATCTTATGGCCCTTTCATCTACTCTATCCATGAGTCAGATACGTAAGCCAATGTACCATCATTTCCCAATGATCAATTTCTCAAATTTTATATTTTGTGCATGTATTCACCTTCCTTCTTTATATTTTGGCATGTATTCACTTTCTTCCATGACATGCTTTTTCTCAATTACTCCCCTTACTTACAATTCTCCCCCTTAAAATGCATGATACCACTTGAAAATGCGTGAGCATCGGATCGTCTACTCGATCTAGCTAATCGAACTTCGAAACGTAATTAACCGATTGTTTTATTGATCAACGAAGAACAATTACAATCAGTAAACACTTAAAAACACAACACAGAGAAACACCATGAAAACACACACTTACCAGAAATCTCACACGCTCAGAACCCCATATTACAATGTCCAAACTTCTATATATACCCAGCTGACCGAGCCTCATCCAAACCTCAGGTTCGTTTAGTCCGAACTCCAGGTTCGGACCTGGTTCGGCCATTCAGACTATGACTTGAACTTGAACATTGCTTGATACTTCACACGGCGCACATATCAGGTATCAACACACTGAGAAGGAGCTTCTACCCTTCGGAAAACCTCGCCCAAACAGGTACGGAAGCAAAGCTCATCCTCACGAATTTTGTGAGTACCACAGAGGCAGTGGTCACTCCACTGACGACTGCATATAGTTGAGGAAGGAAATAGAGCTATCGATCAAATCAGGAAAGCCATCCCACCCGGTAAGGGAAATCAAGGGCAGAGAGAAGGTGAAAGGAAAAGAAGGATCAGCGAAGGTTGAACCAGAATACATAGATATGATAAGAAGAAGAGACTACGAGTACGACGAGTCATAGAGAACCATAAAGCTCAGAGGGGATGAAGGGTCCACATGGCTTGAAAGATCCATCACCTTCCCTGCCTTAGGCCCCGACGAGGCCCAAGAAGCCCCTTTAAACATATCGACTGACATAGCAGGGCACCGAGTGGCCAGAATACACGTTGACGGGGGAAGTGGGGCTGAGGTCATGTACGAACACTGCTTCGTAAGGCTAAGGCCAGAAGTCAGGAAAGCGATGGTAGAAGAGCACATGCCCCTTATAGGATTCTCGAGAGAGGTGGTCAGGCCATTGGGAAAAATCACCCTCCCAGTAACATTCGGGGAAGGGTTCACTAGAAGGACAATCGAGCTGACATTCTCAATTGTCAGGGGCAACTCCAAGTACAATTCCATTCTCGGAAGACCCGGAATACGGGCCCTGCGGGCGCTTACATCCACAGCGTATGAGATGATGAAGTTCCCTACGGCATGGGGAATTGCGACAGTAGGATCCGCCACTGAAATTGTTGCAAGTGTGTCCTGGATGCCAAGCATAACCCCTGAGCCAGGAATAGAGAATTGGATTCTAAAGGACCAGTTCCTTGAACAAACCATCAAGGTATGGGCCCAACTGTCAGAAAGGTGGAAGACTGCCCTGAAAGAGCTTCTGCTCAAACACATAGATGTCTTCGCTTGGCAATGCAGCGACAAGGAAGGGATACCTGCAAAATACATAGAGCACCATCTTAAGATCTTGGAAGGGACTAAACCAGCCAAACAGAAGTTCAGGAGCTTATGCCCTGAGCATGCCACCGTCGCAAGTGAAGAAGCAAAAGAGTTGCTAGCCGTACGAATAGTGAGGAAAATACAGTACCCGAAATGGGTAGCAAACCCCATCATGGTGAAAAAGCCAGACGGAACACTCAGAATGTGCATAGACTTCTCCGATCTCAACAAGACGTGTCCAAAAGATTGCTACCCGTTGCCGGATGTTGATGCAAAAATTGATGCACTGGCCATATTTCCCCTTAAATGCTTCCTGGACGCATATAAGGGCTACCATCAAATCAGAATGGCCATGGGGGGTGAAGAGAAGACAGCATTTCAACGGTTGATGGATTGGTTATTCCATACGAAGATGCACGTATTGCTATACGAAGATGCCCTTTGGGCTAAAAAACGTCGGGGCAACGTATCAACGGTTGATGGATTGGTTATTCCAAGATCAGATAGGCAAAAACCTAGAAGTATACGTGGACGATGTTGTAATAAAAAGCAAGCGTGAAGGAGATATGATCCAAGATGTTAGAGAAACATTCGAGACCCTTAGAGAGGTCAACATGAAACTGAACCCCGGCAAATGCTCATTCTGAGTGGAAGAAGGAAAGTTCCTAGGGGTGATAATAAAAAAGGATGGGATTCAAGCCCGTCCTGAGAAAATGGAGGCCATCACTCGCCTCAGTTCGCCAAGAACTCTAAAGGAAGCGCAAAGCTTGAATGGGCAACTGGTAGCCCTGGGCAGATTCATCTCAAGGTTGGCTGACAAAACCAAGCCCTTACTCAAAACACTAAGAAAATTCCTGAAGAAAAATCAATTTGTATGGAAACCAGAAGCCGAAGAAGGGTTCAACAACATCAAGGCTTTCGTCTGCGAATTGCCAACGCTAGCCATTCCAAGGCAAGGGGAAACCTTAAAGCTATACCTAGCCATCTCCGACCAGGCAGTAAGCTCCGTGCTATTAGTCGAAAGAAGCAAATGGCAGATACCAATATATTTCCTATCAAGGACCCTTAAAGACCCGGAAGAAAGATATCCAACACTCGAGAAGCTTGCACTATCTCTCATTCACGCCTCTAGAAGGCTAGCCAGGTAAAATCCAAGCAAAATCAACTCTCTACTGTCTCGAAGGTGATCGCCTATACAGAAGGTCTTACCTGGGCCCACTCCTGAAATGCATGAGCGAAAGTGAAGCAGCTGCGGTAACAAGAGAAATTCATGCAGGTATTTGCGGATTGCACGCAGACCCTAAGAAAATTGTCTCCAGAGCTCAAAGGGCCGGCTTCTACTAGCCATGTATGTACAAGAGTGTAATTGATGAAATCAAGGGGTGTGACAATTGTCAAATACATGCACCCATCCCAAGGCACCCAAGACATGACTTAGTACCAATAAGTTCGGCATGGCCCTTCCAGAAATGGGGAATTGACATATTGGGCCCCTTCCCAGAAGCCCCAGGTAGAGTAAGGTTCCTGGTGGTTGCCATAGACTACTTCACCAAATGGATAGAGGCTAAGCCCCTTGCCACAATCTCGAGTAAGCAAATTTTGCGTTTTGTATGGAAAACATTGTCTGCAGGTTCGGCATACCACAAACCTTGATAAGTGACAATGGGAGCCAATTCACAGACAAAAAGTTCAGAAAATGGTGCTTAGAGCTCGGGATAGACCAAGTGTTCACTTCAGTGGCTCACCCACAAAGCAATGGATAGGTTGAAAGGGCAAACAAAAGTATAGTAGAAGGAATAAAAGCAAGGCTGGGAAGGAGGAAGTAAGGTTGGGTGGAAGAACTCCCACACGTATTATGGGCTCACAGAACAACACCAAAGTCAAGCACGGGGGAAAGCCCCTTCAGTCTCACATATGGGACAAAAGCAATGATACCAGCAGAGATCAGGAGCTCCACTGAATGAACAAATATGATCAAGAAACAAAATGAGTTGGACCTACGTCTCAACCCCAACCTCTTGGAAAAAAAATAGAAATAGTAGCTATTAAAGAAGCTGCTAAGCAGCTATTAAAGAAGCTGCTACAAAAAGAGAGATGGAGAGACAATACAAAAAAAAAGTCAAAGGGGTAACTTTCAGAGTAGAGGACCTAGTGCTACGAGAAAATGAAGCCAGCAGACAAGAAGATTGCGGCAAGTTGGGACCAAGATGGGAAACGTCTTACAAAGTCACATGGGCAAATGGGAAAGGCGCCCACAGGCTAGCCACAGTTGACGGGCTTAACATCCCAAGAACCTGGAACACCCAACAATTGAAGAAGTACTATTTATAAATTACCTTAATGTAATATCATATAGTTATGCCTAGTATAACGGGCAGCTTTTGTATAAGTAACTTACAATATCTGATAATATATGACACCGATGAAGGGCCAAATTTTCAAGAAATTTTCCTCAAGACATCGAAAAGTCTAAAAAACGCTGATACAGCTAAGACCATACGAAAAATATGTATAAACGAAGTTCAAAAAAGTACTAAGTAGAACGGTTTTTAAAAATAAAAAATAAAAAAGGCCTCACAAGGTCGGGCCAAGTCCTCCAAAAGACTACGGGCCAGCACAGGGCGACCTTAATAGAAAAAGCTAAAGCCTCTGGAAGACCTCACAAGGGTCGCTTAGGCACCTTCTAAAGGAAGGATCATACCAAAGATAGAAAACCTCTCTATCCTTGAGAAAATGCTAGGCATAAATCCATTTAAAAAAACCTAAGGGGACGCCCTTCAATAAGGTTAAAGTCAAATCAAAAGGTATAAAGTATGCAAGCATAAACATATTAGATAAAAAGATAAAAGGACAACGACCAGTAGCCGCATCAGCCAAATGGTACACCCAAAAAAGGGCAAGATATAAAAAGCTTCACTTAAGGGCTAGGAGTGGTAGGGTCTTCAATAGAGGCAAAGTCATTTAGTTCTTCAACAGACCACTCAGGGTGAGAAGCCATGGTGGCCAACACATCAAATGATGCATTGGCAAGCTTCCCACCAGCTTCCTGCATTTTTTCCTCGACCGCTTCATCATAAAAAGGAGTTTCCTCCTTTGGAACCCCCTCAGCAGAAAAATGATAACCAGCGGTAAGGCCAACCCGGTACCCCACAGTCGAGCAAGATTCAGCAAGGTCATTAAGAAGGGTGGCATACTGAGAAGAGGAATGAACCCGCTTCACCGTCTTTGAAAGGCCTTCGGTAATCAGCCAGTGACGCTTCTTCTCAAGCTTGGCCACCCTAGTCCCAACAGCATCACCAGTAAGGGCTCCAATCTGAGCCCTTAAGCCTTCAATGTCCCTCCTCAAAAAATCAGCCGCTTCAGCAGCTACATCACGCTCTTTGCTAGCAATCTGGTAGGAGGAAGACATCCTTGCTAAAGCTTCCTGCAGAAAGACAAGATAAGCAAAAAAAAAGGAGAAGGGGCAGAAGAACTTACTTGTTGACCAACAAACAACTTCTTCTGTTCCTCAAGAGTCACATCTCGGGCCTTCAGCTGCTGCTCCAGCTCCTCCATCTCCCCCAACCGATGGTTCGCCACTCCAACCTCTGCCTCCAACGAAACAACCTTCTTCTTCAACTCATTAAGCTTCAACCGCTTACCCTCAAGGTCATCCAAATCCTTCACCAACTTAAACTTATCCTCCAAAACCTTCCTCAGCTCCTCCTGCTGCTTATCATACGCTGCCTTAAGCTTCCTAAACTGAACATCGGTCCAGTCCAATCTTTTCTGGTCCTCGGTGCTCAGTTTGAAGGACTCGACAGCATTACAAGCAAAATGGGCATTTAAGTCAACAGTCTCAACGGCACTGATCGTCCAACGCTCGGCAGGAGGAAGTGCCCTTCTCATAAACATAGTACAGGCCTCAGGCCCAGCAATTATGGTTCCTTCCTTGATATTCCAGTCTGGAATGTATGGAAGGTCCTTTGAGGAAGCGGTCAGAGGATCAACTCAAACAAAGGCTCTGACTCGCCCTTCAGAAAAGTCTCTTGGGATTCTAGAAGTCGATCATAAGAGGGAAGAAAATCTGAAAAGCTAGAGGGCCCATAAATAGAAGGACCAAATAGCTCAATTAACCTAGCAAAACTGGCAGGAGTGGAATCGAGAACCTTGGGGGAGAACAAGAAAGAGACATACCAGCATGAGCAGAAGTCTTAACCTCAGACTTCAAAAACACAGGAAAAGTACTGGACGAAGGAGCAGGCTCCTTGAGCTTCACATCAGGAGAAGAAAAAGTAGGGAATGGAGTAGATGCTTCAACAACCGGAGCAGGCGTCTCCATGGAGGGGGATGCCACAGTCTTCTTGACTCTTCTAAGATTCAGACGAAGGGTGGGTTTCTTGGTAATTCCTAGATCAGACCTTGGGGGGGGCGCTTCTTGCTTTGTGGCTTCTGAGTCACAGAAAGACCTTCAAGATTGGAAGGATCAGCACTCGACGAGACACTGATTGTGTCAAATGCCCCGGCAGCACTGTCAGCAGTAGCTAAATCGATAGCAAAAGATACATGGGGCCCATAATGGCTAGCACTCCCTTTCCCAGCAGGAACAACAGTAAAATCAAAACCCTTGCCCACAGAACCAAGATTCTTATTCAAACTCATCTTTGCAAAAAAGTAAAAGAAGACAAAATAAGAAGCAAACAAACAAAGCTTCCACAAGATACATAAAAGGCCACACACCTTTTCCATCCTTCAAAACCATAAAACGGTGGCCTGGTGGAAGTCCTTTCTTACTAAGGCCAGCCATCACCAGAAACCCCTCGCTAAAAGTCCGACAGGACGAAGGGTTAGCAACAAGATGCTTCAAAAGATCGGCGTCATAACTGTCCTTGGGAGGAACATCAGAAATGGTCGTCCCGGTAGGAAGAATATAAAGGGATTCAGGAAGGAAGTCAGAAGAAACAAAAAGATAACTGTTTTTCCAATCGTGAACACAATTCAAGATATAGTTGGTGCAACTAGGGTACTTAGGGGCATGACGCTTCTCAAAGGTCAACCAATCCGCATCCCAATGGAGTTTGTAAAATTGACGAAACAGGGGAATTGAAGGCTGACCAGAAGGCGACAAACAGGCAACTTCGACGTGAGTGATCTTACAAAAAGCAATATGATACATTTGCAAAAATGACATCCATAACTCTTAAGAACAGAAACTAAGAAGGGGGAAAAATGATATCGGACGTTGCACTGACGAAAAGTTGAAGTATAAATTGTCACTCGATCAGGCGTCGCCCCAGCATGATCTTCCGGCAACGGAACCCTAGGGTTCAAAGTCAAGGGAAGGTTGAAATCCTTGATAAATGCCGCAAGCTCACCTCCCGTTAGGACAGACGCAATAGAAGACAAGTCAGATCGAGACATTCCGGCAACAAAAAAAACCACTAACCTATGAAAAACAACCAGAAAGTGCAGAAAATCGCCGGTGGTTGCAGAAGAAAAATGATAACCCCTTTTCTCCCATTAGACGGTTAATAAATAAGAGGAAATACTATTGGGATTCGGGATTTACTCCCATAGAAACACATGTCCGACCTGACAACTAAACTGCCCTCAACCACCAAACATGTTTACAGCTGTTAAAGATGGTAAAAACTTAAGGGTAAAAGAGAGGTCAGAAGGCCCTTAAAAACTAGAGAAACAGAGGGGGCCAGAGATTAGAGAAGGCCCGTCCGAACTGAGTCTCTAGTATTCTTCAACTTTAATTCTCGAATGAACTAGATACTAGGGGGGACTTGATGGGATATACCCACAAATGGCCTTGGAGAAGGACAAAGAATTAAAGAAGGACACAACCAAAGCTTGAAGGAGAAGCATCTGGGCGGAAGGGCCTGCGTGAGAACAAAAAGAATTAAAATATTTCCCAAAGGTACAAATCCGACAGGATAGGACTAGCATTGGCCTCGGGAATAGGCGAGCGGTGATGTGACAGCCTCAAAGGACAAGGGGAGCCAGCGACGGGCTTCCTGGACCACGGAAGGGCTTTCGTACGAACAGTCTTTCCTGTTGGACGGAGAAGCTGCACGTCCGGAGCATTAAATTCTCCCTGCAGCATTGAATGCGAACAGAAGGACTTCTAATATAAAAGGAAAGGTAAGTCGGGAAGAAAAGGGTAAGTTCTCTCATCTCAATAACTCTCTTCATATTTCTCGGCATATCTCCGACGAACGTTCCCTTACTCTCACGCCGGAGCTTGGTCAAGAAGACCCCCTTCGGGGCCCTTCGTGTCTAGGCTAACAGTGTTTCTTGTTTTGCAGGACACCCGAGCATTGCTCGAGATAACTTAAAGTCGCTAACCAGGAAGAATACCACCCCTTGGGATTCTAGGACGCAACAACTGACATGCACATCTCTAAAGAGGTATTAACCTATGGACAAAAACCGTACTATGGGTTTTAAAGGGGATATGGCTACTAGATTACCGTATTAAACACATCCCTCTGTTTATGTACGACTGGGTTGAGAATACATGTGAGGTCAAAAAAGAAAGTCTTGGTTACACTTTGGTTAACCTTAAAATACTAGGTCACAAGGAGGACCCGTTTATTTTCGTGTCACACGCACGACAGTTGTTTTACGTCAAAGACCAGCTGGATAAAAAATTGTCTATTGTCTTTATGACGCCTCCCAGAAATTACAGAGATTCCTATGAAGACGATGCCAATGAGGAATTTAGTATGGTAGTTATTCCTCACAATGATAATGTATTGCCACACGTAGATCCACGTGACAATGTTTACTTTAGAGCTGGATGTACATGAATGAATTTACGTAATACCGATTAAGTGATCATTGCAATCTTTTTGAATTTTGGCAAATTAAAGTCTCAACAATATTTGGTTTTTTTTTCTTTATATATTCTGGAATATTATGGACCTTAATTTTGAGTCAAGTGTTTCGCTTGTTTTAATTGTGCCAGGTCTCCTCTTTTTAACCAAACCAGAGTAAATAAAAGTCAAAAATAAGTGAACAAAATCAACTAATGCTTTAACATACACAATTACATATATAATCCAAACATATGATTTCGTTAATACATAGATCTATAAAATTACAACTTATAAACTATTAATTTAAAAGGGAGAAGAAGCAGCTGAAAAAAAATCAGGTTCGTAGGGCCAAAAGATGTGACAAATCCTCTTTGCTTTCTCACATGGTGCACTAGAGAGATTGTCTGAATCGTCATATCGGAAACTTGATGTTGATCAAGTGAAAATGGAGAACAATTCCCACTTTGCTTTCTCGTATGCACTTGCTTCTGATAAACTGAAAAGGGAGAAGAAGCGGCCAGTGAAAAACCGGGTTCATGGGGCTAAAAGGGAGAGAAGCACATGAAGAAAAATTAGGTTCGTGGGGCCAAACGATGTGACAAATCTCTCTTTGCTTTCTCACATGCACTAGAGATATTGTCTGAGTCATCATATCAGATACTTGTTGTTGATCAAGTGAAAAGGGAGACGAAGGGAGAGAATCACCTGAAGAAAATTATACAAGTGCTGCAAACCTCAACATGTGGCCATAGCCACTGATTGTTATAAAATTATGAAATAACTTAAAACATGTTCTCAGTAAAGCATTTGTATGAACCATTAGAGACTCCTCGTCTCCAAGGTTTCTACAATAACTTAAAACCTGCTCCCAGGAGAGACAGAGTGCAATTTTCACCTGCACAAGAAAAAATTACCAAATCTGAGACACAAATTTCAATCGAATTTCAGTGGTGAAGATGATAACTTACTGTTTTCCACATTCGAAGGATGCTAATGCCATATTTTTAGCCGATGATGATGGACGAAAAACAGAGAGAGACTCGGAGAAAAGGCGCATGGTGGGGATGATAATGAAAACTTATACAGAGTTAACTATATATTGATACTCGAGGGCTTTGGTAGATGGAGATTATACCAATAAAGTAAATGAAGTAATAATGGTAGATGTAGATTTGAAGCGCCGTCGACCATTTGTCAAGATTTGCCATGCAAAAATTGTTTAATATAAGTGGCCACATATTGGATCTTAATCATATCACAAGATAATTAAACATGATTGACAAAAATCAAAATAATTACATAAAAGTATCATATATTCCATCCTAATAATATCATAAGAAGATAAACATATATGAATTTGTTCAAAAGATAAACATATATATCAATAACCCTTATCACTGCAATCTTTGGATATGTATCCTAAACTTGCTTTGTCATCATCATCATCAACTTCTTCAATCCGAGCAATGTTCATAGGATCTCCAAACCAATCAGCAACTATATCCTTCACCTTTTGTTAAACATCATTTTCATAATCATTTCCATCTTTATTAATTAGGGGAATTTCACTTAATTTTTTGAGAAAATTCATATTAAAATATTCAACAATTTCATCCAAAGAATAAATTTTACTCTCTCATATATTGATATATTTTGACTTCAATCTTGTTGATTGAAGTTAAAAACTCTCAAGATTGGACAATTTCCTCATCTTCGTCTTCATCTTCTTCATCTTCGTCTTCATATACAACTTCATTGAATTTTGTATCAAGGAATCTTCTAAGCATATAATTGCCTGAGAATGTTCTCCTCGTTGTTTTTAAGTACAGATTTATGAGATTTGAAAGTTCTTCTTCTCCCATTACTGAAAATCAATTAGAAACGATTATACCTCACATACCAGCATTCAAGGGAGCGTTGATTATTCATTTGATTATCCAGAATTCAGTTGATATTTTAGAGAATTTGAGATCGAGAAATGGATGGTAAAGGAAAATAACAATGATAACGTATATATAAGGTACAGTCTATAGAATTGGTGTAAACGTGTTTTGTCTATTTAGAGGGAACCAAATCGTTTCCTTTCGCCACGCATGTAATATTTACCGTGACCATTACTTATCTTTAGCCACACATAAAATGTTTAACAGTCACCTTTGATAACTTTTGGTGTCACAAACAAAATTAATATATTTTACCATGACCATTACTTATCTTTAGCCACGCATGTAATATTTTACCGAGACCATTATTTATCTTTGTCACTTACAATAATAGCATGTCTTGTTATTGTTCAATAATATTAAAGGTAATTGATACCATAAAGCTTTTAATATAACCGCAATGATCTTGTGTTACAAAAGTGAACCTAGAGTCAGTTTTATTTCCTCTAAATAAAGGGTATCATTGTTCAGAAACCTTTTGAAATATGTTTAATTTTTGCACATTGATCCAAAATTTCAGATGGTAGACACTGGCGGATAGCTTGAAATTTTACAAAAATCAATATCAAAGTTATGTGTTAAATACCAAATACCATTTATTGTTAGAATTTAAGAAGTTAACTCAAAAATTGGTTGATGGGTATCCTTGCAAAGGTTCGAACCAATATTTGAAGCATTTCAGCACCATTTCAGTTTTCACTAAATAAGTTCAATTTAAGATTTGAGAAAACACATAATACACACATATACACACAAATACTTTTCTTTTCTTGTGCTTTGATTTCTTCAGATGTTTTCAGTTCACGCAGCATTTTTATTTTCTTTAAAGGAACATCACAACATTGGTTTTTAATTAACCACTAAAAAGAATAGATGATCAAGTGTGGATTGGGTATATATACATTGATTTTCGAGATTAAGATAGTCTTTTTTAAAACTTTATATATTCGTAAATATATATGGAGTTTTTGAAGGAAAAAAGTCAGGTGGTGCAGAAAAATACACCAAAGAAAAGTAAACAAATGTCCCTTGTTAAAAAAACTCATCAAATGATGGATCATGTGAGGTTTTATCACAATGATACATATATGTGTGGCTCCAACTTTCTATTGTCAATATATCATGTTTTGTCTTGATTTCTCATCTGGCAGAGAATTAGCTTTTTGCAGATAGGGTTTGTCAATATATATATTAGGGTTGTGTGGCTTCTTTTTTGCCTTTAAACTTCTTCATTGGTTGATATCAAACACACACACCCCCACACACCTATATACATATATAAGTCATATGTGTTCATATATGTTTCTTGAACTCATGTGAACTCCCTAAATAATTACACCCAAAGAGTTTTCACTTCACATCCTATCTAAGCTTCATTAGATCAATCCCTTAATTTGCTTGTTGTTTAGCATCTCTGATCAAAGTGGAGTACTTGATTACTTTACGCTTGGCGTTTTTCGATCAATAAGATGACCACGATTTACTTAGATTCGTCATCTAACGATCAGTACAATGAACACCAATTCATTAGCTCTAATGATCACCACCATGAACACCAATTCTTTAGCCCTAGTGATCATCAACATGAACAGCAATATGTGTGCCCTCACTCCCAAGCTTCATCATCTTTGAATTCTCTCACTTGCCATCTTTTCTTTAACCCTATTACTACCCATGATCAGGATGGAGTTTTTAGTAGAGAATCACATCCATCAGAGAATGAGGTAATAATATTTCTTGAATAAAAAAAAGGGTTTTCTTGGCTTTTTATGTAATTCCCAAATCAAGAATCTTTTCAACTCAAATATTTTAGCCATTTCTTTCATCAACTAAAGAAGATTTTTCTTGGCTTTTTGTTCAATAACCAAATCAAAAATCTTTTAGCTCGATGTTTGTTTTTTCTTGTTTTGGTAATTTATTTCTTAATTCTATGTAGGACGATTGTTTCAGACCACGAGCATATGATGATCATCGTGTCGAGAACCAAGATGAGAGAGATGAGGGCAATGGTGGGCTTAAATTTTCTTTATGGAAGAGGGAAACTTGCGATCATATGAACGACGAAAAGCAACTGAAGTGGATGTCTTCCAAGATGAGAGTAATGCTTAAGATGAAGAAAACCGATCCAACAAAGCTAAACACTTTACGATCAATCTCAAATGAACTAAAGCTTGAAGATCAACATGATGAGAAGAAACCAACATCTTCTCCGATGGAAGAAACTGTCTACTCAAACTCTATCAATAGCTATGGTTCAAACAACAACATCCCAGTTAGAGTTTGTTCAGATTGTAATACCACCAAGACTCCTCTATGGCGAAGCGGACCTCAAGGTCCTAAGGTATATTCAGTTCACACTCCCACAGCATCAGCATAAATCAATCTGTAAAATCAGAAAAGTTGCAAGTGCATAGTAATAATTATTATATACTTTTGTCCTCTACTATAAAATTCTGTTCACCAAGATCACATTAGTTATAGGATTTTAATTTTTTTAGATAAATGGTGTTAAAACTTAAAATCAATTGTGGTTCAAATCTGGTTTCTTTTTGGAGGTTTTTCACTTGTGGTGCTTTTGGATTTTCAAGCCTAGTTTGATGCCACCCTCAACTCCATTGGGTTTGAAACCCAGAAACACCATAAGTGAAAACATCTTAAAAACTACCAAAACCAGTTAGCTTTAACACCATTTATGAAAACAAATCGAGTTTTACATAATTATTCGCTAAACATAAGAGAAAAATGATGCAAAGAGCTCATTGTCACCTTTACTGTTAATATAATCTAGTAACATTATTTTTCATGAATATTTTTTTTTTCTTTTTTGTAGTCACTCTGCAATGCATGTGGAATCCGGCAGCGGAAAGCACGAAAGGCGATGGCGGCAGCAGCAATGGCAGCAGCGGAAACCGGAGAAAATGTTTTCAATGATAAACCAACATCATTGAAAGCCACAAAGATTCTGCATAAAGATTATAAGAAGCCAAACAATGGGATTAATGTTACAAAGTACAAGAAAAGAGTACTCTTGAAGCAAAGAAACACAAATAATCCATCACCATCTTCATCATCCTCTCCAGCAAGAAAGAATTGTGTTGAAGAATTGTTAGTAAGCTTAAGCAAAAACTTGACTTTTCATCGTGTGTTTCCACAAGATGAGAAAGAAGCTGCAATCCTACTAATGGCACTCTCTTGTGGCTATGTTCATGATCATTAGCCTTGGTTCATTTATTTTATTAATCAGCTGCAGTATTTTTGGTTAAGTTTCATATATGTTTTTGCAAGAGTGACCTAATTAGCTATTGAGAATTTTAATAATTTTGTTCAGTTCAGATAAGATAGGGTTTAGTTAGACACCAATTGTACGTGTGATAAGGACTTTGAGTGGTCATTTAGAATAATATAAATAATTAGTGTGTAAAGCATCTGTTTTGTAAGAATATGAAAATAAAATTGTTGATGAATGAATTTATTATTTATTTATGTAGTTGTTCTTAACTCATTTAGTTATATTTCTTGTAGAGTATCTGAAAATCTCATCTATGTAGTTATCACATGAGGGTGGAGTATGTGATTCCACTTGTACAAAAAGTTTAAGCGGTTATCTCGTTTCGAATCCGCTTATTCACGGATCGACTTACTCTGATTCGTCTTGGGATGCCACTGTTGCTTATTTTTTACGGTACTATGTACTGTCACCTCATATAGAGTTCATGACAAGAGTTGAGTTGGTTCAAAATAAAAATTAAAAAATATATGAGCCATGAAGAAGTCATAAATTAAGGTTTTTATTAAAAAATAAAAGAGAACCATCAATAATATATAGGGTGTTACAAGATAAGGAGATAAATGTAATCAAGAACAATCTCTAATCTCTAAATAATCTATATATTTGATTATTTGAATAGTATTATACAATTTCACTAAATTATTTAAAAACAAAAAATTGAATAGTACCTTCAATGTAAATTAGCTTGGATCAAAAAGAAGAAAAACAATTAAGTAGTGGATAAGCCTTTAGGTTGATAAATCTGCAATCTAGGTACAATATAAATGAATGGTGAGTAATGAAATGAAGATCAATTCTCATAATGTTTAGTAAGTTGATGAAAAACCAGAATATGTAACAGCCAAGTGTGTGGCACCAACATTATCCCATGACAAAGAAGTGGGGGCATTCATCATGTAATTATAAGAACATAATCCAATGTATCTCTAATGTAGTGTGAATAAGAGCCATATACGTACTCTACTTATGTGTTGGATTTTGCTACAGTGTGTTGCTTCTTAGAGCTCCAGTTGATCAAATTTTTTCCAAGAAAAACACAATACCCAAAGAGTGTTAGCATATGCATGGATGGTACATATAGGACTTGTAAGACTATAAGAGATGGTCCATAGAATATGATAACATAAAACTCGTGAGACCGCGACCTATTAGGTCATGTCCTCCATATATAGGTATTTTATGGAGAGTTGTTTTCCAGGAAAGACCAGGTATAGAGAGTTTTACACTCTCTAAAACCAATGCGTGTTACAGTAGATCGTCTAGATGTCGCTGCTGAGAAATATGGCTTCAATAGCAAAGGTAACATGTATATATCCCTAAAAGGCTAAAAGTAACTAGAGTAAACATCACTTTTGGTCCCCAAGGTTTGCATATTTTCACACTTTTAATCCAATTTCTGAAATTATAACATTTACATAGATGAGATTTTGGTTCCCAAGGTTTGCCTGAGGTTTGATTATTTTCTTAATTTTGGTCACTTTATAAATTTCCATCTAAATTAACGGTTGAAATCAGTCAAATAGGATATTAATAAGGGGTATTTTTGTAATTTAACCATCCCTTTTTATTTATTTGATACAAAACACAGTAATTAACTTCCCCCAAAAAACACTATGTAACTCAACCATTTTTCAAATAAATAAAATGGGAAGTCAATTACTACGTTTTGTATCAAATAAATAAAAGGGGATGATTAAATTATGAAAAGACCCCTTATTAATATCCTATTTTACTGATTTCAACCGTTAATTTGGATGGAAATAGAAAAAGTGACCAAAATTGAGAAAATAATCAAACCTTAGGCCCTGAAATGTTATAATTTCATAAATTGGATTAAAAGTGTTAAAATATGCAAACCTTGGGGACCAAAAGTGGAAGAATATAGGTGACCAATGAGGCCAACACAAAGCCTTGAGAGCTCTATGTGACAAAAAACATGCACCAACACAAAACACATAATAATTCACTACTATAAACAAAAAATATGTGTCATACGAACACAGAGTCAATCCATATAAGCGAAGGGCGACAAAGAACTTGGAGAACTAAGTTTGGGAGCTTCCTTGAGGCCTTAAGGGTCGTCTAAATAAGGCATACATGACGTGGTTTGGTCAGATCAACAAAGCCGGAAGGCTGGGTAATGTAGACCATCTTTGATGAATAATCGGCGGAAAAAGCATTGTCGATGGACGTCAACCATTTTGATATCTTACCCATGAAAAAGGTAACTGACAGAGCAAAGCGAATTATATTTGATTTATGTAAGGATATGGATCCTCCGGATGCTTGCTATTTGGCTAAGTATAGTTTCTACGGAAAGTTACTTACTACGAATTTATTGCTACATAAAGAAATCTTATTCCTATGGAAAGGAACTAGCTACAAGTCTGTAGCATTACTATGAAGTTATCTAGTATCCATATGAACTGAGTTTTTATGGAAGGAGGTTCATACGGAGTTGACATTTTACATGTATTTCCTACAATTGCAGACAAGACAGGTTTACAGTACAGTTACACTTGCATGCTCCACCAACTACTAGACATGACGCACTGTAGCAGTCATATAATTGTACTCCCAACCCTTAGGTGTCGTATCATTAACGTCCGGAGAGTGATTCGGGGGCTCGTAGGGTTTCTAGATGTTGTGTCTTTAGATCCCGGTTCCATTAGCTAGCTTTGTCATAGCCAAGGGAAGTTGTTAGCATTAACTAGGAATCTAGGTCTAGGTGGTATTTGCTATCATATCTGGTTTCGTCTCTAACTTCTAGTTTCGGTAGTTAATTTCCATTTTTTGTAAGTCTTAGGTCTTAGTTAATCATAATTTAATTAATTTCAGTTTTAGTTAATTAGTTAATCAATTTTCCAATCAAAACCAATTTTCATCAATTAATTAGTTTTCACATTTCTTAGTTAATTTAGTATTCATAGTGTCTCCGGGGTTCGACTCCGGTCTTCCATAAGCTTTACTTTAGTCGATAGGTACACTTGCCTAGTGGCTTGGTTCAGTTTTAAGATTATTGGGTTTTAGCTTAGTGTGTCTAGGTCTAGGTTTTATTAGTTATTTTTAGTGACCAAGTTTGCACGTCAATAAAGCACTTGTAATAGAGTCCTTGGTCGATCCTGGATTAATAACCTCCCAAACTTTGTAAATTTTGAAGATGGTCTTCATCTTCATAGCCCAAATGGTATAATTAGTACTCGTGAGGATTGGACATGGAGTAGGAATTTGATCCTTTGGTATAGGAGCACGATTTGCATTATCACCCATCCTTTGATATTGAATTAAATAAATACTAGTTTGCTCAAAAACACATAAAAAACCTTATGTTTATGTTCATGAACCTATATCAACCCACAAGACATGAACAAAAACTAATGTTTTTTTTTCTTTGTTCGTGAGTCAAATAAAAGGACACCTGCTCCTTTTGTTTTAGGCTGTGTTTGGCGCACTAGCTGAAAAGCTAGCTGCTAGTTTATAAACTATAAGCTACCTGATAAAAAATAACGTTTGGTAAAAAAACTAGCTGATAAACTAGCTGAAAAATATAAAATAACATAAAAGCACATGTTATAAATGTAAATAAATATATTATTTATAAGTTAGGAAATTGTAAAACTGAAAATATTATAAAAGCTAGTTGAAACGTTACTCCAACTAGTTTTTCAAAAGCTAGCTTATAGTTTTTTTTTAAAAAAACCTCGTTTGGTAACGTCAAAAAACTAACTTATAAACTAACCAAACCCCAAAAATCAACACCTCCCTTTTATTTTTCAACAAACTTTACAAAAATCCGTAACTCTTTCTTTCTTAGTCGATCGAACCTTTGGTCGCAAGTCACCGAAGGAAAATAAACTTGCTACTTTGATTTTTATCGCAAACTGCAATTCTATTTTTGAATAGGGTTCATTTATTTAACTCGAACAGGGCCTCTAAATCCTCAGGACCGGCTCTGCTTGTTCCCACGTCACTTTTGAAGAACAAAGATTAATCTTCCCTTCTGTATGTTACTTTGAAGAACCAAAGAATAGTCCGTCGTACGTAGCTTTTTGAACCACCATTGTTCCGTATGTTACTTTGAAGAACAAAAAAAAAATACCGTACATCACGTCTGAATCATGACCTCAAACGATCATTGATCTTCTTCTTCGATCACGAAACCTTGATCGATGTTAACCCTAGACACTGTCGTAGATTCTCTCTCGATCGCAAGTCTTTTTGCGAACGAGATCTTTCTGCCGGACTCGTGAACAATCAAATCCTTGTTGTGGTCATCTTCTTGATCACCGGTGATGATCTTGATTGAGCATGCACTCGGGCTTTGATACCACTTAAAAGACAATTGATATTTAAGAGCACATATAACTTTAGTCGATCTAAACTTGAATTATTATTATTATTGAGGTGATGAAGATATGAGAAAATGGATGATGCCCTATTTATAGATTATACAAAACTTAGTCTCCAAGTTTCTTAACCTAGCTAACAATAATTTCTATTAGACCATACTAGAATAACAATTATCTCAAAAACTCCTAGGTTTATAAGTCATGTCACTTTTTATTTAAACTTACACAAGATCATACCTACAACGACGAATATAGATAACATGAAAAAATGTTTCCGCCAATTTGAAAAACACTAAACAAAGGTAAGATTGCTAATTAATGTGACACTGACGAGTCATACATGAAAAATGAAAAGTAGGGTAATAACAAAATATTCCTCGTTTATTCTAGCTACTATGTGTATTCTCAACAATGATACTTAATGAATGTACACGTTGTTTTAACCTCATGCCTCACAATAGTAACTTACTATTCATGAAGTTAATTATAAATGAAGTTAATTATAAATTAAAGAAAAAATGGATACTAATAATCCTAACTATTGTCTATTGGATAAAAATAATCCTATTTATATTTTTGTACATAATCAATCTTATAAATATACCATGTTTTTCTTAATAATCTTTCTGTTAATTTTTTAACTCCGTTATTGAGTGATGACGTGGCATCTGACGTGGAGTCCAAGTCACCAAGTTCAGGGGGTAATATGTAAACTTTAAAAACTAAGGGATCATTTTGTATTTTCTTTTTTTTTTAATTTCCAAACACACATATACACATGATGTTGTTCGAGAGAGACCCAATGGGTTCTGGAGAAACCGCCGAGCTCCGCCCGACTCCGGCGTTGCTCCGATGACCTCAGCCATGGCTAGCAATGTCCCACAAACCAAGTGCATGCGAACCCTAGATGTTCCCCCCCCCCCCCCTTTCTTTACAATGGCATCGACACAAAGACCCGCCTAGGGTTCCGACAAGAGCTCAGCAACGACGGTACGACTCCAATGATGGCTCGATGATGGTCCTAAGGCGGCACAACCGCATCTCGCTTCTCTGGTAGTCTCGTCCGACCAAAACTGAAAAACCCCCTTTGTTTGAGCTATTATCGTCTCCGAGCTGGTCCGTTCCGAACGCGTCTTCTCGCCTCACCTAAAACTAGCTCGCCACTCAAAGCTTTAACGGTTTGTTTGTCTTTTCCGATGCTACATGGTTTGTTGTATCATTAGAAAAAATTACTGTGTGTTAATCTGTTGTTTGTAGATTGCTTTGAATGAATTTCAAGTACGGTTCCTTTAATTTAAACTAATTAGGTAATCACGTTAGATGATGTCGATGAGAGGAAAAAAAAACCATGGCTTCTTTTCCGGCGACGACATTATGGTGGTGGGTGGTGAATATGTGGTGGCGGGGTGGTCAAGTGGCGTTGTGGTGGTGGCGATGTGGTGACGTAGCTACGCAGGAGAAGACGAAGCAAGGTTTTAGTTAGGGTGGTTGCAGGGTGTAATGTCAACGCAGAGGGGGAAACGGGGGTGCGGCGGCAACTGTTGTTGGTGAGGGTGGGAGGACGGCTGTGGTTGTGGTCGGAGGGACACGGATCGCCGAGAGAAGGTGGACGGGAGGGGGGTTTTGAATTTGCTAAAAAGAAACTCTAAGGTTTTTAAGGTTTACATTTTGGTCCCCCGGGTTTTTTAAATAGGAAGAAGTTTAGAAAATGACATTTTTGGTCATCCACGTCATCAAAAACTAACGGGGTTAGTTTTTTAACGGAAAATATTATTAGAAAAAACATGGTGTATTTATAAGACTGATTATGTACAAAAATATAGGTATGATTATTTTTGACCAATATGTAATAGTTAGGATTATTAGTATCAATTAGGGCTGTTTAAAAAACTCGCAGCTCGTGGCTAGCTCGAAGCTCGCTCGGAAAAAGCTCGAAATTAGCTCGCTCGAAAATCAGCTCGATTATAAACGAGCCGAGCCGGCTCGGCTCGGTTTCTAAACGATCCGAGCCCGAGCCAAGGTTAGCTCGGCTCGTGGCTCGCTCGTTACTTAGCTCGTTGGCTCGCTCGCTTGGCTCGTTTAAATTTAAACTCAATTTTTATTATATATACATATATATAACCTACAATTATGAGTTTATTATTTATAATATAATTTTTAAGTTAATTACTAAGTTTCCTATAGTATTTTACTTTAAAAAATATTAAATTAGGATAAAATATTAATTGATATGATACTTTTCAGTATAAAATATTTGTTTTTATTGAAAAATAAATAAATAAACATTGAATTTTAAAATTTTTATTAAAAATTATGTTTTAGTCACGTTATATATCAATATGTGCAAATAATATAAATTTTAAAAAATAAACTAGCTGGCTCGACGAGCCAGCTCGGCTCGGCTCGATTTTTAACGAGCCGAGCTTGAGCTCAATATTTTAGCTCGTTAAAATAAACGAGCTGGCTCGGCTCGGCTCGATTTCTAAACGAGCCGAGCCCGAGCTCACCCTGACTCGACTCGACTCGGCTCGTTTACAGCCCTAGTATCAATTTTTCCTAAATTAACTACAAAGGAAATGGGGAAAATTAAATTAAATACAAGGGAAATGGGGAAAATGAAAAAATGAAAACGTGATCAGGCTATACACATGTTGCCTAAACACTTGAACAACTACGTACTGTTTAAGAATTGGTTTTTTTATATATAGATAACTAGAGATTAACCGCGCGTTGCTGCGGTCGTTCGGGAAAATACAAAAAAATAGCTAATAAAACAAAGAAAATATAGTTTTATAAGGTTTGGTAAGAGTCCACATAAGTGGTTGGATAAAGATATGATCACAATCACAAAGTTACTTTAACACGAAAACTAAAATCAAAACTATAGGTTTAAGTGACTTACGCAAAGCATCACTACTTCACTAATATATACATCATTCGGGGAAATCTGAAAAAGCAATGCAAAGTATCATAAGTTAAAACCATTAAATGGTGTATAAGATAAGTAATTTTGAAATAGTTTACCACTTCTTAAAGACACAAACACTAATGCCTCAACATCAGGTTTTCAGCCTCATAATCAACGACTAAATATTTCACAACCTAATCATCCAAAACATTTTACAGAAATAAGGTATTACACATACCAAATCGTTTTTATACAATACCAGATACCCAATGATGTTCAATGTTCTTATTATTCCCCAAGCTTTCTGATTTCAATCAATCAACCTGATAATATCAGTCAGAAACATTTAGCAGAGGACATAAATTAGAAAACTTAAATAGGTATTGTGTAATTATTTTTTTGAATTTAAATAAAAATATACAGAAAACATAAACGGCCATCTACAAAGACCTAAACCAATACTAATATACTGCATGTGTAAATACGAACCCACGTGTAAGAAATATCTTCATTTTCATCATAAATATCTTTTTGCATCATGCATTTGCTAAAATATTCGGTTTTATCCTTGATCATTAAAGTAAACATCTTCATTTTCATCATAAATACGAACATGCATTTGCTAAAACTAAAACAGTAGCATCTTGATGATTCTCAATTAAAGGTGGGCCCATAGTATAAACGTCAAACACAATAATAGTTTTTACGTTCTGGGTTGTATATTCTTTTCCTAACGGGCATGATTGGTAAATATAAAAGATGAGTTAAAATACAGGTCTAAAGTCATCCAAAAAGTATTTCCCTAGCTTGGTTTAGTGTAAAGAAATTAGAGTAGTATAGTAATTAAAGCATATGCAACAATACTTAACACAACACAGTGTTTTAACAATTTTTTTTTAAGACTCTTGGTTTGCACTACCTAGCCGACCGGTTTTGACTTGTTACCCGACCAACCCATTGTGCCACCCCTAACCTCTTTCCATAAGAAATTCTTGAAGGCATATATTATCTCGCCAACTGAAGGAACCATGTAAGTCGAAAACTTGTCAGGTTTAGCTGAGTCAGAGGTGCTTGCCACAAAGCCTTTCATAACAGCCTGTAATAAAGAATAAAGTCAAAAGTCAAGAGAAGCATACAAGCAGTTGAACTGGATTGATCTGTAGATGCTGTCATAATACTTAAGTCCAAAATATTTAACCACTGTTTGGTCAATAACCGTGAGGCCAGGGTTCGTATGAGACTTCAAGACGGTTGACCTTTGTTTAAAAAGGAGTGAGGCCACCAAGGCGTTTAAGTCCCGAATTGTACCAAAAGTGAAACTATAATAATAATGAAACATCGGTAGAAGTTCATTGCTACTTCTTTGCAATTACCCCTTTGTATATGCAATTAGGAGTTGCCTGTTCCAAACTTTATCTCAGTTCTCAAAACATAATAAGTAGAGAAGCAATCCTAATTACACAAATCCCAAATAGCCCCTTAGTTTGAATTCCTTTAAAACAAACCTACAAAGCTAGGTATTTGTATGCCTAATAACTACAAATAAGAGTTCACAAAATATGCACAACAATCCTACCTGAGATTCATGGGCATCTCTAATATATTTCTCCATTTTATTTTAGCTTTCGAAATCAACAGTAGGAGGACCATCAAAGGTTGCAACAACAAACTGATCATCCCACCTGCATATGTCATATAATAGCCCAATTAGGAAATTTTCAAGAAATGAAGATATTTAGTTTAATGATCAAGTTAAATTGCCTTTTTCATTTCTTCAAAATCTAATTTCTTTAATTAGCTTTCAGAATCAATATGCAAATTTTTCTTACATGTGGGTTCGTCTTACCTATTTTTACCATATGAACTATCATCAGGTTGAGTTAAACTTATAAGACACAATTTCTTGTAAAAAAACAAAAAGCAATTTCCACTGTCACATATAAAACACAGGTAAATGCATAAATATTGGAGCAAGGGTTAGGATTCACAACACTCACCAAAGCAAAAGAGGGAAGCCCTCTTAATCCATCATTCGCGTGCTAGACATGTCATACCTTATCCAATACTACTTAAAAGCTCTAAAAATTAGGTCTAGTAAATCAGATGAAATCAAAAAAATTCTCCAAAATTAGTTAACATACCTAATGACGATGATGAGCAGATGGTTCGGTGGGCATGTGAAAGGATTCAAATTCAGAGAATGGTAATTCTCTGGTAACTTTTTCATCGATAAATGTTTATAGAACAAAGCGATCAACAACTTATGAGAACCTAACTATAAATGAAGAAAAATTAAAAAGAACCGTTAGCAGCGATGAATTTAGCATACAAATCTCCAATTTGAACTAACCTGAACCGACAAAAACCCCATGCCGAAAAATCATATACAGATGAAAGGAATTTGATTGAAATAAGGTCGATAGGCAGTCCTGTACCTGGAGTAGCAAACATGTTATTTATTTAGGGTTGAAAGGGGCCGTAAAATTCTGATGAAGGACCAACAGGTGAAGGGAGAACAGCGGTAAAGTAATTTGATGAAGACGGACGCGGTGGGCTGATGACGATGAAAATTACAAATTTACAATACCGCCATATGATTAAAAGAATATTACTAAACAAAGGAATGCATATTCATACCAAATCTGATGTTCTCCATCGCTGGTCCTTGGTTAATAACAAATAGAACACCGTAAGCCCTCGATCTCAATTTCTTTCAACTCATCATCCCCATCTACATTCTCTACGCTCCCCAATTTCCCTCCAGACGACTTTAGATCGTTCGATTCCGCCCCCAAATCCACATGCAGTACGACCCCTGTCTGCGAATTGCCAGCCCCCGTTACTGGATTCAAAACCCTAGGTGACGTCGCTACTAACGGAATCCACTCCTCCTCCTCCTCGTCTTTCTCTTCGGATTCTTCTTCGTCCTGAGATTCTGATTCTTCTTCCTCTTCTTCCTGGTCTTCGAGTTCAATGAAATCGATATCCTCCATCGACCGATCAGTGCAGTTGTTAACTTGGAAACACAAACCCTATTTCTTTCAGTTTGTACCTGTGAATACGCTGATAAGAATGGAAGTGACAGCGGTTATTCGACTGCGAAAATCTTCCACTTTTCCCTCTTGGAACTACCTGGGGCATACGTGAATTATATACTGTATGAGTCAGCATAGATATGGGCCTTTAAAAAATTTAAGGCTAAATACCCAGGTTGGACCATCAGAATCGAAACCGGCACCTCTCAAAAAAAAGACACAGCATCTACCAGCTGAGCCACATAGGCACATGATCAACTTCCCAACAAACAAATATATATAAAAGGTTTTTTTTTTTCTGTGACACAGAACCATAGGTTAAGTTGTCTATTGTATATATATACAATAGATAGATAGATAATTTAGATTTAACAGTTTATTATTTAGTTATTTATTTAAGTTAAAATGATTTATGATTATTCTAAACCAACTCATTTTTCACGTGTATTATATTGACACTACTTATTTTTTTCCCCCCTATTTGAACTAGGGGTGAGAAAAAATCGAATTGGAATGGAAAAAATCGTAAAAACCGTACTAAAAAAACCAAACCGAAGCAAAACCGAAAAAACCAAACCGAAACTTATGGTTCGGTTTCGGTTTTAGATAAAGAAAAAAAGAAAAAACCAAACCGAACCGAATAAAAAATTATATAAATTTTTATGTTTGTATAGATATGTAAGTGTACTTTAATGAACTTAATTATAGTTATTTACAATGCTTGTATAACTCGGTTGATACTTACTTTTGCAAACCACTAAGATGTCTCAAGTTCGAGTGCACTCTCAATCTATTATTTTATTTTTTAGTAGCAATTTTTCTTCTTACCATCGAAGACAATGAAGATTAAGGTTAAGATCTTTAGTGTTAAAAACTTTTGAATTTAAAACCGCTTTTTATTTTGTATGTTACACGTATTTTTCTTTTTATTTAATTTGATGGTTATGATAGTGAAGAGGCCCAATATGACTTAAGGCCCGAAAGCTCAGCCTTAAGCCTAGTAGATTTGCTAGAAGACCAAGGTCCGGCCCAAGTCCTAGCCTTTATGGTTACTAAGAACCCGCACTACTCCTCATCCAGGGGAAGTGCGGATGTACGCCACGTGTCGAGAAGATGTGGGCTGAAGAACTGAAGCCCAATAATGAGAAACTAGTGGGCCCCTTAGACCGTTAGGTTGTTAGGATATTGTACTATAAATAGGCAAGTACAAATCCCGAGGAGGACATTCTCTTACACACAATTGTACTACATTCCATTATTAGAATATACGCTATTCTTCATTGGCGCCCACCGTTTACGCTCAACCAATCACACCGTTCAGAATCACCTGATGACGTCGTTAGATCGTCAGGAGGATGGACACTTTACAGACCCAAAAGAAGATGAACAGCATGCTGAATCTCCTCCAGGGTATACTCGAGATACTCAGCATGCATCTACTTCTCAACCCAAGGGATCTATACCCTCGTTGCCAGCTATGACCACTTATGGATCTCAGCCGACAAGTGGACGAAACGATGAAACGAATACTCTAAACAATGAATGCACTCTTGTCCATCAACCATCAGAGGTGGCAGCTTCGTTACTTACCGAGACCACTTTCGGCACTCAACCAACAGTAGCAGCTCCACTGTCTGTGAATCAAGTAACAACACGTACTGGCCGATCCGTGGCCACTGGTCGACAACCATTGTTTTTTGACGCTACTGAGCCAATCACATCGCAGGCTCTAATAATAACCACGGCTCCCCCAGCGGTGTCTCTCCCGATAGTACGTTGGGGGCCTAGCGCACAGCCTTCATACCAGACCGCCATCCCTCCACCGTATGGAACATTTCTCATGCCACAGACATACCCCTACACCGGATATACAGGTATGCCTCCTTTTCAGCAGCCCATCCCAGCGATATGCGGAAACGAGTGGTGGATGGAGCAGCAGAGGAGTATGCGGGAATACGACCAATTCATGCGGAATGTAAGAATGGCAGAGCTGCGCGCCCATATGGGGCCAGCATCAACTTTCACTCATCAGGGAGGCGGTTCTCATCCTCCTGTCACCACCCCCGTGTCACAAGCGATACCACTAATCTAAGTCAGGAGAGATCTTCCGGACCTAACGGCTCCATACCGGCCGACTGTCTTGGTAGAACAATCAAAGTTCATCCCGGCCATCGCCTCTGCGAGTTTCCCGCAGAAGCTGAAAATGCCATCAATAGTCTCTAAGTATGACGGCACAACAGATCCGGACGACCATGTAAAGGTTTTTACCAGTGCGGGAGGAATGGAGCTCTGGTCCATCCCTGTTTGGTGTCACATGTTCGTACAAACGTTGGTAGGTCCAGCGCGTTTGTGGTATGAAAGTTTACCAACCGGCCAGATAACTGGTTTTGAGGACTTACAATCTAAGTTCCTGCTGCAATTCAGTCAACAGCGTCGTCATATCAAGGATCGTAACGAAATACTGCATATTTGGCGACGAGACCATGAATCCGTGGAAGATTTCATTACGAGGTATAATTTAGAAAGTTTACAAATAGCCGACGCGGGAGAAGATTTGCGGGTGGCTGGTTTTATAAACGGGGTACGATGCGAAGACCTGATCCGCAGGATACACGACACGGAGGGGCCACCACAGACTATGACCGCGCTGATGACGGCCGCAAAAGCATTCGTGCAGGCAGAAAAATATGTCCGCATGTACAGAGATTTCGACAAAAAAGAAAGTAAGCATGAGCGCGATCCACAGCCACCAGTCGGAGGGAAGAGACACAGAGGCAATCGGTGGCAGAAAGATAAGCCAGGGCTAACGGTAATACCAGCTATACCTGCAGCAACAGCAACCGAAGGACAGGGTCCGTCGTCGCGAGGAGACCACCCGCGGCATAAAGAACACCCTCCGCGCCCGGTCTGGGTAAATAAACTCACCAAAAGTCCTAGCGAGGTGCTCGCTTCGGAGAAATTAAATCTAGATCCACCACCTACGCTACGTTCACGTCTGCGCAAAGACCCGGAAAAAATCTGTGATTATCACAAAGATATAGGGCATCATACAGATGATTGTTGGCAGCTGCAGCAGCAGATCGACAAGGCTCTGCAAACGGGAAAACTGTCTCACCTGCTCAGGGACCTTCAGGGCACTACGGCACCCACACCCGCAGCAAAAAGGCAAGTCAAGGTGGTAAATATGGTACAAGTCCAGTCCTATGGAGGGAAGCGCAGGGGCCCTCGGCTAGAACCATGGATGTGCAGACCAGATTCTTTCCCACCACTCAATGGGGATGCGGATAATCCAGGCAATGGTTGGAATGTATGACATACGGCGCATCCTGGTTGATAGCGGAGCAGGGTCGGACATTATGTATGAAGGTTGTTTCAGGCAACTAGAACTGGAGGACCAAGCGTAGTTGGAACCAACTAACCTCGTCCTAATAGGTTTTTCGGGAGAAGCTTCGCGCCCGGTGGGACAAATCTGGATGCCGGTAACATTGTCTTAAGGGGAACGCATCCGAACCGTGGTCGTGCGGTTCATTGTGGTCGCGGAAAATTCACGACACAATCTAATTCTCGGTCGACCCGGCCTAGCATCTTTCGGGGCCGCAGTATCCACGGCCCACGGGGCAATCGCGTTTCCAACGTCAAGGGGCCCAACTCTGGTCTATACAAGTGAAGAATGCTATAGACTGGCTGCGATGAGGGCTGATCGCCCATTATCGCTACCATCATCATCGCCTGTAGAAGAAGCGCCAGTACCGCAGATGATGGATGAGCAATGGGTATTAGATCCGCGTTACCCGGAGCAGCCAATAACCATAGGACCTGGTTTGTCTGACAGAGTAAGGACGCGCCTCAAGGAACTCCTATTCGAGCACAAAGACGTTTTTGCCTAGACTCCCTCAGATATGACAGGGGTTCCACGGGAGCTGGCAGAACACTCCCTAAATGTAAAAGAATCCGCACATCCATATACCCAACCGCGAAGACACATAGGAGACGACAAGCGCCGGACAATCAAGGAACAGGTGCAGGCCCTAGTTACGGCGGGCATATTGCGGCCTGGGCGTTACCCAGTTTGGTTAGCAAACCCAGTTTTGGTAAAAAAAAAAGGGGAACGGCACATGGAGAATGTGTGTCGATTATACGCACCTCAACAAAGCATGTCCAAAGGACCCATACCCTCTTCCGGATATCGATGTAAAGATTGATTCCCTGGCCCCGTACAAGTTCAAATGTTTTCTGGATGCATATAAGGGATATCACCAGGTACAAATGGCCATCGAGGACGAGGCCAAAACTGCCTTCTACACCTGGGAAGGAATTTTTTGCTACACAAAGATGCCTTTTGGCTTAAAGAACGCTGGAGCCACTTATCAGCGTTTGATGGACAAGGTGTTCGAAGGGCAGATAGGAAGAAATGTCGAAGTATACGTCGACGACCTGGTAATAAAAAGTTGTGCGGAGGCGGTGATGCTCACAGACATTCAAGAAACAATATTGAATCTCAAATCGGCCAACATAAAGTTGAACCCGGCTAAATGTTCATTTGGGATGGAGGAAGGACGTTTTTTGGGAGTTGTGATATCTAAGGGAGGTTTTCGCGTTAGTCCAGAGAAAGTGCGCACGATAATACAAATGCAGTCCCCAAAGAACTTGAAGCACGTGCAGATCCTGAATGGACGTTTGGTAGCAATCAACAGGTTTTTGGCAAAGCACGCCGAACGGGCACTCCCTTTCATCCAAACTTTGAAAAACTGTCTAACCAAAGACAAATTCGTATGGACAGATGAAGCCGAAAATGCTTTCCAGGAGATGAAGCAACACTTGGCGCGGCTGCCGACGCTCACCGCGCCAGAGCGCGGAGAAAAACTGTGTCTTTACCTAGCCGCCTCAGAACATGCGGTAAGCTCTGTGTTGCTCGTGGAAAGATCAGGGGTACAAACCCCTCTCCATTACATCAGCAGGGTGTTCACGTCGGTGGAAAGTCGCTACAGTGCATTAGAAAATCTAGTCTTAGCTCTAGTACACACCACCCGCAGGTTGACGCGCTTCTTTCACGACCACGAGGTCGAGGTGCTGAGTACCTTTCCGCTCCAACAATTACTCCGCATGCCAGAGCTTCCTGGACGGTTAGTGAAATGGGCTATCGAGCTCAGCACTTATGACATCACCTTCAAGCCAAGAACCTCAATCAAGGGGCAAGTGATACCAGATTTTATAGCCGAAGTACCAAAAGGCAAGGAACAGGAGGTGCGAGCTGACTTATCCGCAAAGCAAGCCATACAAGGAAATCAGGAGCATTGGATTTTATACACCGATGGGGCATCTAATGATGGCGGAAGTGGTGCGGGTCTGATCCTCACGGACCCATCAGGGATCGAGATCACCTACGCCATACGACTAGACTTTGTGAGCACGAACAACGAAGCAGAGTACGAAGCCCTAGTGGCAGGACTACGACTAGCTCATGAGATGGGAGCCACGAAAATCCGCATCCATGTCGACTCACTTCTGGTGGTCAACCAGATAAACAACACCTACGAGGCAAAGGGCACCACATGAGTCAATATCTATCATTGGCTACCAAGTTATTAGCAAGCTTCGATCATTACACCATCGAACACATTCCTCGTAGTCGCAACAAGAAAGCGGATGCACTCAACCGCCTTGCGTCCGTACAATTCAGCCACTTAGCTAAAGATGTGCGGATAGAAACTCTATCCGCACCATCCATGTGCGACGCAGAAGTCAATGAAATTCCTAAAACAGGGTACACATGGATGACCCCGATCCACAACTACTTAAGTAAAGGAGAACTGCCAGAGGATGCGGGAGAAGCCCGGAAGATCCAGTTGCAAGCCTTGCAGTATGCACTTGAAAATAACCGCTTATACCGACGTACATTCGCGGGGCCACTCTTACGGTGTGTAACCCTTAATGAAGCAGCGCATCTCATAGAAGAGGTACATGAAGGGACATGCGGAATCCATGCAGGACCAAACCTGGTGGTATCAAAACTCAGAAATATTGGGGTTTATTGGCCTGGAATGTACCCAATGGCTGCAGAGACTATTAAAAAGTGCATGAGCTGTCAACAGCACGCACCCAAAACGCTAAGGCCCAAGAATGAGTTGGTACCCGTTACAGCTGCATGGCCTTTTCAAAAATGGGGGGGGGGGGTAGACATAGTCGGACCATTTCCAGAATCCCCTGGACGGATCAAATTCCTAGTTGTCGCAGTAGATTACTTCACCAAATGGGTGGAAGCCAAGCCGGTAGCGTCAATCACCGCAACACAGGTGAAACGATTTTTATGGGAAAACATAGTGTGCCGTTTTGGAATCCCTCTTTACCTCGTCACAGATAATGGTACACAATTCGCAGACAAATCAATACAGGAGTGGTGCGGAAGCTTGGGGATCAAACAAGTATTTGCATCCGTGGCACATCCACAAGGTAACGGCCAGGTGGAAAGGGTCAACCGTAGTATTGTAGATGGTATCAAAAAGCGGATGGCCAAAGGTGCGGTCTCGTGGGTAGAAGCCCTCCCGCATGTTCTATGGGCTCAGCGCACTATGCCAAAGACAAGCAATGAAGAAACACCTTTCGCATTGACATATGGGCATGAAGCAGTGATACCTGCAGAGGTGATCCTGCCAACAGACAGAGTCCGTGCTCCTCCCCCCAACAATGAAGAACTATTACTTGAAAACTTGGAGATGTTGGAAGAAAGACGTACCTTAGCAGCGGTCAAGGAAGCCCGGTACAAACAAAAGCTCTCAAAGTACTACAACAAAAGAGTTAGGTCTTGCGCTTTCTTTCCAGGCGATTGTGTACTCCGGGATAATGACGCAAGCCATTCCGGGCCCACTGGTAAACTTGCCCCAAAATGGGAAGGTCCATAAGAAGCAATGGGAAAAGGAGCTTATACACTACAAAGGCTGGATGGCACAGATGTGCCACGAACATGGAATGTTGCACAACTGCGGAAATGCTACGTTTAACAAAGTAAGGCGAAACATATGCTAACGAGCACGACCCAAAGATAGGTCATTTGTAAGAACCTATGGCATGTGATCATGAATAAAACGCCTTTTACTTTATGTAGTTCTTTTTCTAAAAATTCCTAAAATTTTCAATAAGACGCAGAATAGCGCACCTAACCAAAGCAATGATGCCCTAAAAAAGACCACCATACACTCAATAGATTTTACAAAGTCAAAGTAATCGTTGAGTAACGTGGCAACCGTAAGACAAGTTGGCTAAGTAACACAAACTGTTAGGTGACGACCTGACCACCGCGATGGATGTCGCGTTACTTCCAAGCCTAAAATAACTTGCACAACTAAGAATAATCGGAAAGTAAGCAAGTCTCAAAACAAAATATCATACTTTCACTAATAAGGTTCCACGGAACCATCAGTACATCAGTACATCAATACAGGGAAAATAACAAAAACCAAAAAAAAAAGGCTGCGTCAAAGACTTTAAAATTCTTCCCAAAAGAGCATTGCGCCCAAGCTAGTCTTGGGGTTGGTCTCCGGCGGTGTTCGCTGGATCTCCCGTTTCTACATGACTGTCAGCCGCGCTTTTTTCCTCGGCATAACCCAAGAGGTATTCCTTCAGTTCGGTGAAGCTGTCCGGGTGAGACATGGATGCCAGATTATCGAGAATGGGGAAAGTCATCACTACAAAAGCATTCTGCGCATCCCTTAATCGTGCGGACGCAGTGATATCAATTCCCTCACATTGGTTCAGAGGGGTTCCCTACTTCGCAGCCGCATAACCCAAAGCAATCCTCTCATTCTTGCCAGAAATGTCAGCCAGAGCATTCAATGCAAAGACACTATCCATGAATTCATCACTGGATCGAACAGCTTCAAAGGCCAGCGGCAACCCATCTTTTACGATCCAGGAATACTGGCCTCTCCACATTTCTGCCCCAGACTCAGCTAGATTCACCCGGCTCTCCATATGAGATTTCTCCTTCTCAAGCCCAGACAAACGGGCCTGAACCACAGAGAGTTCATCCGCACGTCTTTTGGCCGCATCAACCTGTGCCACCGCCTCTTCACGAGTTTTGGATAGCTCTTCCCGCAGAGCTTCCAGTTCCTTCTCTTTCTCCTCCTCAACATGCGCAAGTTTGGCCTTTAAGTTGGCTACAGCTTGAGTCTCCAATCTCAAAGATTCATTAACCCGGCGGCACCCCTCTTCCCATTTCTGCACGACCTCGATATGGAGGTCAGTTTGCTCTTTGTTTAGCCGACCCAAACGAGCGCATTCCGCTCTCAGCTCTTTCACCTCAGTCCTGGCATCCTTACCTGCGGCCAGCTGGTCTTCCTTCTCAGTCCATTGACGGGCAACTTCCACGGAGACGCTAAACAATCCCGCCAAATGAACAGCCATTTCGTCACTAAGAGACGACTTACCAGCCCGCATGCGATCTTCCCTTTCAGCAGGAGGGAGACAGTTGGCAAGGAAATTCCGGCAAGTTCCCGGATCCCGAAGCTTAGAGTCTCTATTGATAGCCCAGTCCGGGATAAATCGGTTGGACTGACTGAACGATCCGTGGACCTCTGATGCTGGCCGGGTAGGAATCTTCACGGTAGAAGCCGCATCATCTACTGCCTTCTTCCCCTCAGCTGTTATTTGCCGAATAAGATGAGGGGACAGAGGTTTCATATTATCTCCTTCGTCCTCGTCCTCGGCATTCGATAAGTGCGGAGAGTTCAAGGACGCTTGAGGCGACGGGGACAAATGAGCAGGTGATGCATGCGGAGAAGGAGGTCGATCATCAGAATGAGTCACCTGACATTCCGGGGTAAGAACTGGGTGGTCTGTATCAGCAGCAGGACATGTTTCGAAGCTTCCACGCCCCATTCCCCGACCAACTCCCACGGGCACTGTAATAATAAAAGGAAAGTCAGAAATCAATAAACCGCAGTACGAAAATGCAAGAAGACAAGATAAGGTTTCTACCTGAAATGCGTCCCCCGGAACCACCAGCAACAACCCGCCTCTTGACAAGTTCGTGCCGCTCCGCGGCACTTTTCCTTTTTTCCCCCGCGCGGAGAAGTCAACTGTGGACCCTCCGGGCCAAAACCACTGCCCTCGCCACTTCCGCCCAGGTTGAGCGGCGCTAGAGGAATGACAAGTTGTGTTCCCGATCCCTGGGCCGATGCGGAAAAAGGAAGGGAGGGTGGGGTGACCCCCAAGGGCCCAGTAGCACCCGAAAGAACAGGGCCAACCGATGAAGTAGTTGCAAAACCAACTGCGGTAACAACCGCGGTGGAACCAGAAGAAGTAGCACTGGAAGAAGGGTTGACAGGAAGACCGGATGAAGGCCGGCGCCGGTGGAGCAATGCTGTAGCATCCCCTGAATCAGAATCACTCAGTATAACCGAACTGCTAGTATCCGGAGGGAGAAGAAGGGAGGAGATAATACCACTTGACGGCATCGAACTGACAACGGGCGCACTGGTAGAAGCCCAAGTTGGAGGAGGGGGAAGGTAGAAATTTTCCTGATAGCGGAGATGAAAGCTTGGGTTCCCAGGTGCGGAAATCATACAAACAGCCTTAAGACCCGGAGGAGGAGGAGATAGCACAGCATTGTACGGGCTCACCTCTGCAAAGGCACGAGAAATAAGAAAGTTTAGACAAAACAACGCCAGTAGAAAACACCGTAATAAGAAAGGAAAAACTTACTTTGACCATTCAGAACTTAGGCCGGAATTCGCTGGGGGTCATCCTAATTGCGGCTCATTCCCACACTCAGTAAGGCATGTTCCTTGAGAACCTGGTAGGGAACCGGAGTTTCCGTCAGCAGATTGTAGCTTGGGTCATCAACAGGGACCAACGCCGCCGGAGGAGCATCAACCAGAGGATTCCGCACGGATCTCATAGTCAGGTCGGAAGGGACGACCCGTGCGGAGAGAAAGAATAAGCAGCCTTTCCATCGCCGCATGCTCTTCGAAGGATTTACAGCGTGAACACCCCCACCACGGCGCTGGGTGAAGGAATACCAAGAGTCCTGAATCACCGGACGGAAAAGGGTATTGAATAGGCTTACAGAGGGTTCCAGGTCAAGGGCGTGGCTGCAGAACTCAAAAAAAGATAACCCTCTACATTCCATTCACGTGAATCTGCGACAAGTGAAAGCCGTAAAACCTCAGAATCTTCACTAAGAACATCGTCACCGGAACCCGGAAGTTACAGTGAGTAAACCATTCCGCATACATGGCTATCATGCCAGATGGAGGGTTAGCGGCGGTCTGACCAGGGGAGGGATGAATAGGATTCAACCGCACAAGTTTGTGATCCGCCACCAGGTTAGCGGAAACGTCCCGTCCGGGAAACACGCGGCACGCTCCCACGTCGCATCAGCCACGCACTAGTACCAATGTTTAGCCCATTCCCCACTCTCCCAAAGGCGCGTACAGAATAGATTGAGGGGACATGAAGAGGCCCAATATGACTTAAGGCCCGAAAGCTCGGTCTCAAGCCTAGTATTTGCCAGAAGACCAAGGCCCGACCCAAGCCCTAGCCTTTATGGTTACTAAGAACCCGCACTACTCCTCATCCAGGGGAAGTGCGGAGTACGCCACGTGTCGAGAAGATGTGGGCTGAAGAACTGAAGCCCAATAATGAGAAACTAGTGGGCCCCTTAGACCGTTAGGTTGTTAGGATATTGTACTATAAATAGGCAAGTACAAATCCCGAGGAGGACATTCTCTTACACACAATTGTACTACATTCCATTATCAGAATATACGTTATTCTTCAGATAGTACTTGCCTATACTATTAATAATTAATCTTTTAAGACTAGACATTTAAAGTTTATAACTATCTTAACTACGTACTACAAAAAAAATTAAAAAAAACCGAATCAGAACCAAAACCGAAAAAAACGAACCGAAAAAAACCGAAACCGAATGGGTTTTTTCTAGGAACCAGACCATTCGGTTTTCGATTCGGTTCGAACCAAAAACCAAACCATGCTCACCCCAAATTTGAAGAGCTAGTTTTATTCCATCAATAACACATCCATAACTAAGGCTATCCGTAGTGGGGCGTCATCTTCACCAAATACCTTAACATGGCGCCCTCCTCCACCCCCCCCCCCCCATAGACGCCATGTTAGAGATTGAACTGGCCGGCGTGATATACATGGCGCTCCCCCCTTTCTTGTTGATAGGTTTGTTTTTTTTTCTTTTTTTTAATTGGAGAGATTTTATTAAGTGGGTTTTTAAAATAATAATTAGGTAATAATTAGAGAGGGGTTATGGGGGGTTACCACTACACTTTTTTTATGGAACCTTTTTGCTGACATGGACGTCACATGACGCATAACCCCACAAGGGGCTCTATCCACTACAGATAGCCTAATAAGTAAACTAGACAATGATCCTCACAAATTACATTGTATGTTTATAATGTTATTGCCTTGCTGCGTTACTTTCCATCACTCTTAGGCTATTCGTAATGGGGCGTTACTGGGCCCTTTAACGCCCCTTATAACGCCCCGCCCCACTACGCTTAGGCGTTATGGGGCGTTATGGACGAAAAAAATTCTTGGACGTGAGCCAGGTAACGCCGAGAGAGGGGAGAAGTCAAATGATTATGGGGCGTTATGGGGGCTTTATCCACTACACCATAAAGCCCCATAAAGCCCGTTGTCCAGTCACCGTCCACATGACGGATAATGCCCCATTCGGGGCCTTATGGGGCCTTATCCATTACGGGTAGCCTTATCAAGTTATCATGCAACATAATTGATTTGTTATCCAAAGAAAAGGTCACGCCTTTGTTTCATCAAAGGTTGTCTGCTTTCGCTATTTTGTTTTTTTCCTCATGTTAGGTGTTAATCGAGTCCTGGTTATTTGAGTTATTCGAATTTAAAAATTTAAAAATTGGATTCGAATTCGTCTCGAGTTCGTATAAAGTTTATCTGAACCAGTTTGAATATGCTTATTCGAATTTGAGTCTAATTTGAATCCATTCGAATAAGTCAAATAAGAAAAAAAAAATTGTTTATAATCTTTCATTCTAATAAAGCAATAAAAAAGTGTCCACATGTCACTTTACTAGGGTGTCCACATCATCCTCCACCTCAACAATCCACTTGTCAACACCACACTTAATTTCAATTTTTTTTTCATTTAAGAATTCAAAATTTCCAAATTTAATATTTCAACTTTCTAAATCTAAAATTTAACATTACATTTAACTAAAATTACTTATGAATTTGTATTAATATTTATTACTTATATATATACATAAATTATTTATTAACTAACTTACCATATTTATATAAATTGTTTGAATTTTCTAATTTTAAGAGATGTAACATTCAAAATTTTAATTTGTAACAATAGTTACTAATATTTATTGATTTAAGTATTATATATTATGGTGGTTGATTTATTCAATTAAAATATTAAAATGTTAAACACTTATTATATTTTATATTCTGAAAAGTAACTTTAAAGAGTTCAATTATCATCTTCATCATTTTCTAATTATCTTTTAACATTCTCTGAATTTAAGTAATCCTAAATAATAATAACTCTTTATTATTGTAATTCTCAACACCACTTTAAAGTAAACCATTAAGCAATTTATTTTCCAACTGTGATATACGAAATACTCTAATTTACTATAAATGTACTTTTAACTTAACTACTATAAAATAACTATTTGATATGATCTCACAATTATATCATCCATATTCATAATTTTTAAATCTCATATCAATTTTTATTTTATTATACTTATCTTATTATTATAAATATTTATTTAATCCGTGTAATACACGGGTTACTAACCTAGTATCTAATAAGTTTATACATAGTACTTAACATCTCAAAATGTGACCCAAGTTCTAATCCAAGGGGAGGCAGTTTTACCCCCTAGTGGTTACCCCCTTGGCTCTTAGGGCTTTGGTTACTATGTGACCCAAGTTCTAATCCAAGGGGAGGCAGTTTTACCCCATGTTGTCCCAGGAGGGGGTTTCTGCCAGGAGAAAGCTTCAGGAGGGGGTGTCTTGGTTCTCACGGAGGTCCGAGTAATCGACCTTGGACATAGCCCCGCAAGGGTAGGTTTACACGTGAGACCAAAGTCGCCTGATCGATGCCGTTCCAAAAAAAACATCTCAAAATGAGCCATATGCCTGCTCAAAATGCGTCATAACCTGCTCAAAATGGCCCACAAACCTACTAAAAATAACCCATAAAACATGCTCAAAAGAAGACGTGAATACGTGAGTACGTGATGAATACGTGATAATCTACTTGCTAGCCATGAAACGATGAAGATGAATTGATCAATCGAGAACTTGCGGCTGTCTTAATATCCTAGTTTATGAAAGTGAAATTAAACAAGGTTAGGGATTAGGAATAGGAATGTCGTTTAAGTTGACTCATAAAATATTTTAATCAAGACAGCCGGATAGTCTTGGACTAAATTTAATCAAGACAGCCGGATAGTCTTTTAAGTTGACTCATAAAATATTTTGAACTTAAATAAAAACTTTATTATAAAATATTAACATTAATATATTATATGTAAAAATATTAAATATATATAACATATATAATACTTATTCGAGTTATTCGTGTCGAATTGGTAAGGGATAATCAGATTCGAATAACTTATTTGATTCGAATCAAGGTTCGACTCGAGTAATTCAACATTCAACATTCGAATAAGTTATTCGAATTCGGTTCAATTCGAATTTTAGGTTATCTAGTCCGATTCGAATAATGAACAACCCAATCTCATATGACAATAATATTTCTGCTAGTCATGGCTTTTAATTAAAATATTGTGCGTTTTAAATCATGCAAGGTTTTTCTTTTGTAAAAGTTAAAAAAAAATCTACTTGTTAGCTAGTAAGAGTATTCACAGCAGCTTCTTCATCTTTATATTTATAATTTACCCATAAAACACATTTATCCATAAAATTTAAAGACTGATAAAAAACACCCGACATCACATTCTTTATCCTTAAAAAACTCATATTTGTGTAATGAATTGATATATTTAACAATTTCTTATATTTATCCTTTTTTTTACTTGAAAATTTCCATTCATACTCAATAATTGGGAATTACACGCACTCCAAACCCAAAACAAATCACCCGGACATGCACGGGAGGCGGGCAACAAGTTGCGTCGCTAAACCTTTTTGAATAACAAAACTAAGCCGTGTGAAAACAACATTCATAGAACAAGGGGTCACAACATTGCTATGCATGAACCGTTGGACTTTACTCAGAGTTTCAACGGCCTCAGGGGCGAGGAACCCAAATGTGTCAAAAACAAAAGGAACATACACATGTTGATTTTTGAAGGCACGCTTTCTCGTGTTTGTTCACTTTCCCCGCAGCAACTTTAGAGGCCGCCTGACCCACCTTAAACTCACCGGCTCCTAAGCCCATAAGAGGGGAGACTCCAGTTAGATCCAAGCAAGCATGTTTTCCCCTCATCCATCCAAAGATCAAGATGTCTGCTGGTCGAAGAGTTGATCTCCAATCAGACATTTTTAAGTACAAAGATACTGATATAGAATAAAAAATATATATTTTTTTATATTTTCCTTAAATTTTAAGGATAAGGGATGATATAAAAAATCTCTAACAAAATCAAATATTTTATCATATATTATTTTAAGATGATGATGCCTTTTCTACAAAAATGGGCCTGACACCAAGAAGTTAATATGCTTTATAGAAAATTGGGCCGCATTGAGCCCACGGAGGAGAAACATAACACAACAGAAGTAGTCCTCGCCGCCGACGAACTCACCGTCGTCGAAATTTCAATGGAAAGACCTCCGCCGCTGCCGCTGCCGCCGCCGCCGCCACAGGCTCCACCGCAAGCACCAAAGGAATCTATAGTTCGAGGTTATAAATTCGTTTGGCGTATACTTCTCATTTCTAACCTTGCTCTCGGAGGTCCGTCGATCTCTCACCTACTCACTGTGTGTATCTAAATACTTATCATCCGTATATTACTTCATGTTACCATCGATCCCGTTGATTTCAAGTTGTTTTAAGCAATTTAGGTAGAATTCGATTTGAACGTAAACTTAGGGTTTAATGATCAGAAGAAGTCAGATTAGGGCATAAGTTTTCCCCTCATTTTGTGTTTCATTGATAACCTTAGCATATTGTTGTTAGAATGTAAATCCGAGTGCATTTGAATGATCAATTGAAGCTCATGAAGAAATATTGTTTCCAAATTGGTGCCTGAGTTTTCAGATTGCCAGTCAATTCATTTAATTACAGTTTAGCAAGTAAGCTGGTGATCGTTAGCTAATTACAAGATTCTTTTATCATTCAAAGAATTGGAAAGTTTAATCTAACATGTAAAGTTGTTGCTCCTATAATTAGCATGTAACAATGTTCTTGTTTGAACATATCTTGATTTTAAAAAGCGAGAGTACATGAGGAGTTGTATCTTTCTCGTTACTTATAAGTATCTACATTTTTATCAAGTAAACTATTTGTAAGCTCTTCAGCCCTAGTCGTCTTACACTTTAGCTTCCAGACCCTGACTTTTGACAAATTTATACCAAGATATGCATGAAGTGTTACCTCAATGCCCTATGGTGCTTTTAGGATTATGTCATCAAGAGTCAGGACCAAATATGAAGTATCTAATTACACTATCACTATGTGCTTAAAGTTCTTTATAGTTGATGGCAATAAGCTTTCACTTCATCTCTTGTACTCTAATTTTGTAGCAACTTATTATTAATTGTGATCCAAGGATGCTCAAAATTGTTAAGAAAAACTTTCACTTGTATGTTTTCTAGCTTCTAATGTTTATCAATTCATTCTCAAGTATCTTGTGCATTTGGTTTTGTAATTCTGTTTAAGTCAGTCAACTAAGTGACTAATAACTATTACTAAAAAGTAAAAGTTAGAATGATGTGTAACAAATTTAAGGATTCTACCTGAATAGGCCAGCTAGACAAGTCTTTGAAAGTTATTGACATGACCACCTGAACAGTTATAAAATGTAGTCGGAACTCTATTGGCCCACTAATTCTGATCATTTTCCATCTGTAGATGAGACCAAATTAATACTGAATTAAAACCACTGACCAAAGGGCTTTACTAGTGGTACCAAGGTTTGTAGAAAATGTGTCCCTCCCCAAGTGGTTGAGGGTTCAAGTCCCATGGTGAACAAAAGGTGTAGATTCAGGAGTAAGAATGTAGGGCGTGTGAGTTAGCCATTCTAAAAAAAAGAAAATTAAAACTATCGAAACTTATTCAACAGTTTTCTTCAATACAGTAATGCATTTGTAGAAATTGGAAATTGCAGATGTGTTAGGGTTTATTGGACCAAAAGTAACTCTGACCTTTTATCACTCTCTGTAACAAAAAAATGTTATTCTTCCATCGTATGTAAGATGCTTTGAAGTCTTGATGTTTAAACCATTGTATCTAAGTAAACTTCTATGACACCGGTTTTTTTATGAAATGGCAGTGTGCCATGTTACCCCTTTTTGCCTGCTACAGAATATGATTTGCATATAATGATACAAACAATGAAAATAAAAGAAACATGTTTTCTTACATACAATGATAAAAAGGTTAACTTAAGTTACTTTTTGTGTAATTAGCTTGACGGGTTACTGGTCTTCGACATTTTAATCCTGCACAATCACACAATTCAATTCCATTCCGCCTAATTGTTTGAAAGTTATAAATTTCACTTAATTTTAAAAGATCATGGCTGGTTAACCCAAGTTTTTGTGCAGCATACATATTTACCCGACCAAGAAAGAAAGACGCAACAAAAAAAGATAAGAAACATACTGAACTTCCATCTGCTCCTGATACTCCTGCTTCTGAAACAGCTACCATTAGCCCTAGTCAAGAACCGGAGTCAACTCTCGAAAGTCATTGGTCAAAACCGTTCAAGTGGTAATTAGAAATTGATAGAAAATCTTGGAACTTTGTTGTCGCAAAGATGAATGTTGATCATAGGAAAAATAACCTGATAATTCAGTCAGACCAGTTAATGTTTGATTCTCTTATACGTTTTTTTTTTTTTTTTTTTTCTTTTTCTGGCTCATAAGAATATTTCAATGGTTCTGCTTGGACCCCACCGTTACCCTACTAACCAATAGGATTAGGTTACACTGGACAAGTGTTATCGTAGGTGGTTATAAAGCCAGAAAACCAGTGGAAGCTAGAGTCGGACCTGAGATCTCTGCCCAAGGGACTCGAGCATTTACCACTGACAAAGAGACCAAAATGAATGACTGTTGATTTATATTTTTTTGTTGGAAATCAATAGTTCCACTTCGGGTTTAATACTTTTTGTTTCCGTATTGATTCCCTATTCAATTGCTGTGGTTGCTTTTTAGTTTAGAAGAGCCTCAATGCTTGCATGTTGTAAATCAGTTTCTGTTTTCAAGGACCCACCTGGAGTTCGGCTTCAAGGATCAATTTGGGCACAAATATGGAAAGATTAGCTACACCTGTGAAGGTAAGTGGTAAGTGGCTAGGGGTTAAACCTGTGACTGGAACCAGTTAGATTCAGGTATGTTATGAACAGTTCCATTTTCACTTCATTTGTATGCAGATGTTGTAATGGCTCATAATCTACACATTTAGGCTCACTGAACCACAAAGTCTTTAACAATCCTTGTAAAAGATTGAGAGTACAAAGCCCATACATATAACACACTCTGTTAGCAGGGGCGAAGGCTAGTGTGGGCCTGACTGGGCCTACCTGTTTTTTCACTCAGAAGTAGAAATTTATACCTATTCAGTCCGAAATTTTTTTATATACTTTGTTCGGCCCTAAAGAAATTTCGACCCTTGACTTTTGGCCTTAACGGAATTTCTAGTCAAGCTTCGCCCTTGTGTGCTAGCCCGTCAAGCTCTGTTTCTTAGCATGGGGTAAAGTAGGTCAAACTTGTGCCATTTGAACCTAATAAAGATAAAATACAACGTAAATCGACCCATTATAAGGCATATAGGTCAATATGTTAACATGAATATGTCTATCTATTATGTTGATCTCTCACCTGATGAAATGTTAAAAGTTCTAATAATTTATTATATGGAGGCACTGGGGCCGCCTCTGTGACGGGCTAAAAACAAGCTTCTCGGACATGATTTTATCAACCGTCTTGTCTTAGTCCCTCCATATTTTTGGCTTTGAAGGTTTCCAAATTGATCATTTCCTTTTCCCATAATACCACTATGGCACCATCTATATTATGGTCTATGTTGATGACTAGACGACATCATTATCATTGGTAACAATACCATAGCCGTTAACAAAGTCATCAAACAACTAGGCATGGATTTTGCACTAGAGGACCCTTGACTATTTTGGGAGCATTAACATCATCTTGTCTTAAAGGGAATATTTATCAGAAGTCCTTTAAAGAGTAAGGGGCTGTTTTGTTAACTGGGCTGGGTTTTCGCAACCCTCAGTCGTTCATCTGGGGTTTTTTCTCGTCGCGCACCAGCCCTCGGCAGTCGTTCGACCCAGGCAGCGGGTTTTTTCTCGTCGCGTAGCAGCCCTCGGCGGTCGATCGACTTTCTTTCTCGTCGCGTAGCAGTGCGCCATGCCCTCCAGACGTTCGTTTCTGGTTCATTCAGCTGGTTTTAACCCCCTTGATCGGCTAGACAAAAATCCCTTTTTCGGTCAGACGTTTTCGGCGAACCAAACACCTCTGAACCAGCCATTTGTCTGGATCGGTCAGATCCAGAGGCTGGTTCAAACCAACCAAACAGCCCCTAAGTCTTTTAGATTTCAAGCCAATTTATTCCCCAATGAGCACTTCTCAGACATTATCTACTGGGGACATCCCTCTAATGACCTTGAACTACTCACTTGCCATGACTTTGGGTCTACACTTCAGGCATTTACTTATGTTCACTAGCAAGGGAGCTCCTCTTTTCATGCATTCTCTGATGTTGATTCGAGAGGTGCTTGGATGACTGTTGATCCATGGGGGATTTGCCATCTATCTAGGCTCTAATCTTATCATCTGGGCAGTACAAAAACGTAAAACGATTTCTTGATCATTCACAAAATCAAAAATACAAAGCTCTTACCGACACTTCGGAATATAACATTTGCTCCTAGTCTCTAGTGTGACAATCTTGGTGCAACCTAGCTCTCAGCTGATCATGTCTTCCATGCTCGCACAAAGCATGTTGACATTGACTTCACTTTGCTAGAGAAAATGTGGCACAAGGAAAGCTACACGTGTGGTTCATATTGACGTAGAAATCTTCATAATACCGATGCCGCCTCAAAGATTACGTAAAGATTTGTGTTTTTACATTCCAAGATACAAGTCGCTCTTTGTTCTTAGGGTGCAGTGAATATTAGATCATATTGTAAATACTCCTACTAGGAGAGATCGTTGTGTAAAATTGTATACATATATAATCCATTATGACCCTCAATTTTCAATATACAATCACATATATAATAACCATGGTTGCAGAAGTTGCTAGGTGCTACCAGGTCGGTTGACTAGGGAGTTGTGAGTAGTCAGCCTAGGCGGGGAATACTCGGACATGGTAATTGTAAAGAAAATAAATTTCTAAAATTAATATACGTGTTCAAATACTAATATTCATAACAAAATACTTGAACATTGATATATGTCAATAAATATTTAACAATCAAAGGCATAATCATTCTCACATAGTGACATAATAAACTTTGTATAATGGATGTCACAATATAAAATATATTTTAATAATTATAAATGTATATTAGTTACTTTTTTTTAATAGTATGTGTAAGGGTTGTAAGCATCGAAGGAGAGAGGGGATCAGAGTTTTACCGATCAAATGTGGATTTTGACAGTGTATACCCGATGTTGACCGCTTACAACCGAGGTTGACCGAGTACGCCTACCCTAGGAGGATTATAGCAAAGGCGTTTCGGCAACCCTCCGTGTAATGACTCCTTGGTGAGTACTCGGCCTTCTAGATCGATTTTTGCAACATTGATGATTACAGGTTCAACTACTCCAGTTGTCATAGTATGGGTACTAGGGTTGGTTGGATGGGCGTAATAAGAATGAAAAGGGAGGGGTGGCGGCGATAAGCAACATAGGGTGGTGGCGATAAGCAACATATGGTTTTCGTTGGTGCTCTAGGGTTATGATGTTGGTCTGTGATCTATGGTTGTGGTGGTGATTGGTCCCCTATAGTTATGGCGGTAAGGGTTTTATTAGTTATTATGAGGAGAAAATGTGAGTTTTGCAGGTCAAAAATTAGTTTTCTTAGTTTAATAAAAAATAATTAGAGTAACCAAAGGGTTTCTAGCCCAATGGTATTCTTGTGGTATATAAGGTGTTTATTTTTAAATGTTGAGAGATTAAGTCACGTATAGTAAACATGTGGTATAAAATAAAGCCATTAAAAATAGTAAGGGTAAGAATGTGGTTTCGCAATAAATGCATAATTTTGTTATATCCATAGACAAAAGGTAAAATTTTAACTTACCATGGTAGCGATACATAATTACTCTAAATTCTATTAGGCCATGCTATATTTTTTTAACTTCTCATTTTTTTTTCTTGTCATCTTAGTGTCATAATATCACTTTTTATCTTTATATTTTACTCGTGTGATGGTGTCATCTCTCAACACCCATCTCTATTCTTTTTTGAATAAACCATCATTTTAGTCCATCTTAGTGTCATAATATCACCCTTTATCTTTATATTTTACTCGTATGATGGTCATCTCTCAACACCTATCTCTCTTCTCTTTTGAATAAACCATCATTTTAGTCTAAAGTTTGAGTCAAATTCTCATTTTAATCTCTTAGGTGTAAATTTTGCATGAAAGACATTATATTTATAAAAAATCACCATTTTAGTACATATCTATCTAACATCAAGGGTGTCTTTAAGGGTCTGCATGGTGCATGATCCTACATGGCGTACGACCGTACATGGCATATGTTTAAGAGGGGGATAAGAAAAGAAAAAATTCTTCTTTATACGTCATATATTATTTAACATTCATTGTTAATTTTTAAGTTCAAACTCATATCTAAAGTAAATAAAGGTGTAATTATGTAAAAATATTCACAAGTCCAATAAATGATAAGGGATGAGATATACTTTTATAATAATTATCATCGATTTATAAAAAAAGATTTATATATAAGGGCACATTTTTTAAACTCGAACCGGACACCCGAAATCTCGGAGACGTCCCTGTCTAACACCATTATTTAGCAACTTTAATAAGCAAGTTAGAATCGGGCCATTATTGTTTGATATCATATTCAAAATGATGAGCTCATCGGCATTTCCGGCTGACGTGTTTTATATTTTTAAAAACATGTATCACAAGAAATCCTTGAAGAGGTAATGAAAGATAGTAGTATAAGAAGCTGCCAGAGAATCTAAGCTTTGTGTACGCTTTGTATTATATCGTAAAGACGATGATTATGAGATGTGAAGAGTTTCGTTTTCGCTGCTAAGTTGTTATTAACCGATCATTTTCAAGCCCCCTTCGAGTGGGGTGTGACAAATAACACCACTAATAAGGGTATTTAAACTTTTTTTGTACTTTTATATAAAATATTTTTATATAAGTTGACATATCACTAGCTCTAACAAACCTCTTGTGAAACACGGGCTAGAGGTGTTTAAACGGTTCTTTTATAACTGGTTCCGGTTTAGTATAACTAACGTGGGTCAGGCTTGGTTTTTAGTAAAACAAATTCATATTAGGAGCCAATTTTGGTTTTAATCTGATCTTGGGCAATGTGGCTCGAAATGATTCTTAATGAAACCAGTTTTTGAGGAGGTATTTGACCGAATCACACCAGTTTGGTTCAGGTTTCTAAGTTAGATTTTAACCGGTTCGATTTTAGGTCAAGTGCTCAAAACCAGATAGGGTTACAAAGCAGTCTTAATTTATCGGTTCGAATCGACTCCAAACGGATCGCGTCCCTATCGGTTCCGGTTCCTAACCCCTTTTTTCTAATACCCAGTGGCGGACCCACTAAGAGCCCAGGGGTAGCGCCCGCTACCCCTGAACTTTTACCCCGGCGTGCAAATTTATTTTTTTTATAGGTTTTCGGTTTTTCGCGACCCCTGAAACGAATTTTTCGCGCCCCCTGGAAGAAATTTTATGGCTTTTACTTAAAAATATGATCAAAAGCCCTTAAAAATATGATTAAAAGCCCGTTAATTACCTAAAAATTTTTTTTGGGGGCGCTGCCCCCGAACCACCGTTAGTCCCCGCTATCCCTGATAATCTTTCCTGGATCCGCCACTGCTAATACCTCTACCCATGGGTTGTGCCCTAACTCCTAAATAGTATACATCATCGCTAAAAACTTAGGAACTTTAATGTTGTAAAAAAAATCTAATAAAATACTACATAAAAATCTAACATTTATCCAAATTCCCCCGTTCTACCCGCCCGATCGATGCATTTCAACCATAGACCACCACATTTATGGGATCTTGACGACATTCCAATATCCAATTCCTTCACCTAAAAAATAAAATCCCTAAAAATTTCAAACAATTCCCCCAAATTCTACTTCCCAGAATGGGATTAGATTCAATAAAACCCTTACCGTTACCCACCCAAGAAGACGAACCACCCCACCACCCAAATCAACCCACCACCGGCGACCCGTCCGCCGCAAAACCCTCCGCCATCACCGCCCTCCTCCTCACCACCTGCCTCGCCGTCTCCGCCGCTGTCGCATTCGCCCTCCTCTTCTTCTCCGCCGTCAAAACCCCCGCCCACCACCGCATCACCACCTCGATTCAGCTCGCCCGCCCACTCACCAAACTCACTCACCCCGCCGTCATCCTCATCTCCTCCGACGGGTTCCGGTTCGGGTACCAATTCAAAACCCTAACCCCCAACATCCACCGGTTGATCAATAACGGAACCGAAGCCCGAACCGGTTTAATCCCGGTCTTCCCCACGTTGACTTTCCCAAATCATTACTCAATTGCCACCGGTTTATACCCTGCGTATCACGGAATCATAAACAACAAGTTTCTTGATCCTGTTACCGGTGAAACTTTCACAATGAGCAGCCACGAACCCGAATGGTGGCTCGGTGAGCCGATATGGGAGACCATATCGAACCACGGGCTCAAAGCCGCCACCTATTTCTGGCCCGGGTCCGAGGTCATAAAGGGTTCTTGGGACTGCCCGGTGGACTATTGCGCGCCTTATAACGAGTCGGTCCCGTTTGAGCAACGTGTCGATTCGATATTGAGTTATTTCGATTTACCGGATGAGGATGTTCCGGTTTTTATGACATTGTACTTTGAGGACCCGGATCATCAAGGGCATATGGTTGGCCCGGATGATGTTCAAGTGACCGAAGCGGTTGGTAGGATTGACGGGTTGATCGGGAGACTGATCGATGGTTTGGAAAACCGGGGTGTTTTTGAGGATGTGACGATCATTCTTGTTGGTGATCATGGAATGGTTGGTACTTGTGATCAAAAGCTAATCTTTTTAGATGATTTAGCTTCTTGGGTTGAGATTCCGAAGGAATGGGTGCAGGGTTATACTCCGGTTTTGTCTATCCGACCACCATCGGATCAATCGGTATCTGATATCGTAGATAAAATGAACCGAGGTCTGACTTCCGGGAAGGTAAAAAATGGCGATAAACTCAAGGTTTATCGCAAAGAAGACCTTCCCGGAAGGCTGCATTACTCGGAAAGCGATCGGATCCCCCCGATCATAGGGATGGTTGAAGAAGGGTTCACCGTGGAACAAAAGGACTCGAAAAACAAAGAATGTGGAGGCGCTCATGGGTATGATAACACGTTTTTCTCCATGAGAACGATCTTTATTGGTCATGGTCCACGGTTCGGTAGAGGTATAAAGGTGCCATCTTTTGAGAATGTTCAAATATACAACTTGATTACCTCCATACTTGACATAAATGGAGCCGCTAATAATGGGTCATCGTCTTTTCCGAAGACCGTGCTTCTACCTCCTCATCATTGATCGAACCATATTGTCCGTTTAATGTTTTTTGTTCATGTTGTTATGTTGTCGTTGGTTTAGGTTAATAATGGTGTTTTTTTTTAACAAAGCTTGATCTCATGTTTGTTATCTTTTTGTTGTGGACATGTATTCTTTCTTTTTACGTCATTTTCGTGCGTATTTTACGAGCTTGTGATCTAAAGTTATGCTCGTTTTAAGTCGGGTCTCCCCCAGAGGGGTGGTGATGGTGACAGTGAAGGTTATAAACTCGTTTTAAGTAGCTTAATAAATCCAAAAAAGGAACCCACTGTTGCAGCAATAGCTCAATAAATTAAAGAAAAACAAAAAAATTATTGTTGAGAGTGGGATTTGAACCCACGCCCTTTCGGACCAGAACCTTAATCTGGCGCCTTAGACCAACTCTGCCATCTCAACTATTGGATAGAGTAATCATTTGAAATTATTGGGATGGTTTTGGGATCAACTATCAGGAACATAAAAGGGATAATAGAATTGTTTTATTGAATAAACTTGATTGTAATCTTGTTTTTTACATATGATTCTGCTACTTCAAGAACCTATCTTATTGTTTTCTTTCTAATCTACAGCAAATATACAACAATTATACAACAATGTATACTATAGCACGCACGTATAGATAAAGATAAGTTTTGTGTAAAAACAAGAACGGTTGCTAAAGTATGTAGCTTTTTGTTTACTTGAGGTTGCTAAGGCATTCTTTAGTGACTCCCTTAATCCAAACGTTAAACGCATTGATCTCTTTGTCTTCACCGTCGGCTTCGATGAAGCAGTCATTGCACGTTTCAATGTCGGTGGCAACGCCACTAATATCTATATTAGCTTTGGAGAGGTCTTGCTTGTTGATGCTTTCAATGCCTTTTTTGACGCCATCAACGGCGTCATCGAGGTTTCCTTGGCACTGATTGAGGCACTTTTTCGTTGCATCGGATCCAGGGTTTGCCTCTCGTTTCGTGAGGATTGTTTTGAATTCCTCGATTTTATGTTCGATCCCTTCTAGTTGCTTGGTTGAAACTTTAGCCCCGTCGGTTAGTGGTCCGTTCACCACCTTTTGTACACCAATTTCGGGCAATGAGAGTTCCAAAAGCTCGGTCATAGACATTGGGCTTTCGGCGGAAGAGGTTGGGCTATCAGCGGCTGCTCCTGCTCCTCCTCCTGATGAGAGGGAAGAGTTTGGTGTAGACTCTTTCTCTTTCTGTCTCTGTCTCTCGTCATCATCTGCATCATCATCATCCTCATCATCATCGTCTTCTTCCTCTTCCTCAGCAGGGGAAGGGGCAGGGGACGATTCATCTTCTTCATCTTCCTTTGATGCGGGGGCAGGGGAAGGAGTCTCGTCGTCTGAAGTTGCCTTAGAACATTGTATTAACAAAAAGAGAAAGGCGAAAACAAAAATGAGAGTCAATGTACGCTTGGAAATAGCCATTTTCTTTAATCTTTCTTTAGTCTGTGATTCTAATAAACATAACAACTTGAGGGTAGGGTTCCTTTAATACATTTAAGGATTGGCAAGTCTTATTTGTAGATCCTCTTTCCAAAAATGGAAATTTTGATGGTTAAGGATAGGAGGCTGAGGATCTTCTTATTCCATACCATAAATAGAAACAAACTTAGTGACATTCGGTTTACCTAAACTTGTAGTCAATATAATGACCTCTTATAATGTTTCTTTTTTCATGAATTAATCATCAAGAATTTGTTATTGTTTTTTTAACGCCTAAACTCATCACACATGCATTTTACAGGGTTGAAACCATAATCGAAACCATAACTCTTTTATTAGGGAGATATTACTTTACCACCATATTGTTCTTCTAAGGATATATAATCAACAAGACAACAAATACATAAAAGGGATATGTGATCAAACTAACTTTATGTGAAGCTCATCCCAAAAACAAACTATATGTAAGGTACACACTTATACTTATTTTTTAGGAAAATTGGATTTAAATAATACGAGTTATGCCTTATTGGCGAATAATAATATGAGTTTTGACCTTTCCTCACAATAATATCAATTAAACACCCAGGTGCTATCAGTGATACGCCGTTTAAATTGATTTAACGGTGTTAATGAAATGAATGTTTTTGTCATTTGTGAAAGTGGAGGGGCTGGTTTTGTAATTTTTTTTTTATAAACATAAAAAAAAAAAAAGTGGAGAAGGAGGGTTCACCGGCAAACCACCACCACCCCTCTTTGCTCCGGCGACCGGCGACCGGCGACCGGCAGGGTAACACCGGCAGGGTAACAAAGGTGCAAAAAATACCGGCAAGGTAACACCGGCAGGGTAACTGTTTCTCAGACTAAAGAAAACTCCGGCGGTAATCTGCAAAAAATAAACAAAGCTGCAGGGTAACACCGGCAGGGTAACACCGGCGAGATTAGCGAACTCGTGGGTCTTCGTCGTGCAGGGTAACACCGGCAGCAGGAGGAGTGGCGAGATGGTCGCCGGGTTCTCTTGCTGACGAGCTTCGGTTCGCCGAAGCTGCATCGCCGGAAAAATGAGGGAGCAGGGAAGGAGGGTTGCCGACTTAATCAAACAGAGAGGGGGGCTGGGTTCATTCCGCCGGAAAGACGAGAAAGGTGTGGAGCCGGGTTTGTAGTCTCCGGAGGATCGGAGAAGGAGACCGGGGGGTGGCTGCGTCACACAAAAGAAGGAGAAGGGAAAAGGTCGCCGGAGCAAAGAGGGGTGGTGGTGGTTTGCCGGTGAACGGCAGAGAGGGGCGGCAGAGAGGGGCGGCCATTGGTGGAGAACCGCCGTGTGCGGCGGAGGGGGTCGCCGGCGGGAATGGGGGCATGTGGAGAAAGTAGCGGCTGGTCGTGATAAATAGGAATGAGGATTGTAGATTCTGTGTGGTGGGGTATAGGGTATTACGGCGGTGAACCTCCTTCTCCACTTTTTTTTTTTTTTTATGTTTATAAAAAAAAATTACAAAACCAGCCCCTCCACTTTCACAAATGACAAAAACATTCATTTCATTAACACCGTTAAATTAATTTAAACGGCGTATCACTGATAGCACCTGGGTGTTTAATTGATATTATTGTGAGGAAAGGTCAAAACTCATATTATTATTCGCCAATAAGGCATAACTCGTATTATTTAAATCCAATTTTCCTATTTTTTATTCATGTATACATGGGTTTGTATCAGGGCTGGCCCCGGGCATAGGCGGGGTAGGCGACCGCCTAGGGCCCGGGGTTTTTGAGGGCCCGAAATTTCTAAATTTATATATATATATATATATATATATATATATATATATATATATATATATATACTACCTTTAGTATACTTATAAATGAATATGCAAGATATTAACAAAGAGCTTTTCAGTTCGGTTGGTTTGTCACCGAGATTTTAAATACAGGTCGCTAGTTCGACTCCCTCGGCTGTTTCTATTATTTAAATTTGCTGGTTTTTTTTGTTTTTATTATTTAAATTTGTCGTTTTTTTTATTTAAAGTAGAAGGACTAACCCTCAAAACCTTTTTTATACCCAATAACCCAAATCAGGATTGCTAGAAGCACTAAATCAACCATTATGTTCGTTCGTTTAAAGAATAAACACTAGCGACGTACTAAACCTTCTTCGCGACTCCGCCTCTCCGGCTACCCCGACTCCGACCAAGTGAACACTAAGAGAGTCTCGCGATTTGGTTATGTATTTAAAGATTGATTTTATCTAATGTTATTACAATTTCTCGATACAATATTGTCTTTTTATATATACGATTTTGTTTTTTTTTATTGTAAGGGCCCGTTTTTTAAATTCGTCTAGGGCCCAAAGGTTTTTGAGGGTTTTCGGGGCCGGCCCTGGTTTGTATAGGACAAGTTGGTCGACCCGCGCTTCGCGACGGAGTCAGGCCGTCTTGCCAAACTATTAAGGTTGAGCCTGTTAAGTCAGGCCGGTAAAAAGCGTACATTTGACCTTCCAACGTCAAATCATGCAAATTAGTGGCGAAGCTTGAAAATATCAAGTGGGGGGTCGGGATCTAATTTTTTTTCATAACGTTAATTTTTGGGTAAATAGGGGGTCGAAACCGGAGTATATCAAAATTTTCTACACGAAAATTATATACCACCTACATCGCAAAAAATATTTTGGGGGGTCGGGCACCCCCTCCCGCCCCTTAAAAGCTGCGCCCCTGATGCAAATCTAAAACGATAAACTGGAAAGACCGTTTTGTATCAAAGCATGTAGAGGAGCTTCACTGTCAGACTTTTTAAAGTCAAACAACCCAAAAAATCTAAAATGTACAGCAGTTAACCATAACATGTAGCCACCTAGTGTCTGTCAAAACATGTAGAATTGCAAAACTGTTTGACTTTCTGAAGTCAAACTGCCTAAAAATCCTAAACATCAAACATTTCCTGCAAACCCAATTTTCTGTCAAAAAGTTTCTAAAGTCAAACTGCCACAAAATCATAAACATCAAAGGTACCCAAGTTTCTATGAAAACTTCTACAATAGCTGAAGTGTTTGACTTTTTGAAGTCAAGGTGCCAAAAAATGCAACACACCATGCAATATGAGCCAAGAAATAAAATGGCCACCCAAAATTATAAAAGTCATAGCATTAGAGATAGGAAATGCTTATACATATGTTTTCTTAAGCATTCTTGAGATGCCATCGTAGATACTTTACAATAATTCACATTCACAAAAGTTAGACCATCCTAGATAGCGGTTGCCATTCTTGATATGCCATTCTAGATACCTGACACTAAATGACATTAACAAAAGCTTATATTTGAAGACATGACATCCTAGATAGTTGGTGCCCATACATATATATATATTTTTACATACCTGCTAGTGTTTCACAAAATTACTGCCCCTACAGAGACCTCTTTTTGGGGCAGCCTATACTTCCAAAATATGATGTTCCTCAAGTTAACTACCTGTCATATGGAGTCTTTTCCTTTGAGCCTCTTGGCCGCGACATCTGCGTTCTCTGTTGAAAAGTTTTGATGTTAGTGTAATAGTGTTCAGGCGCACAATATATGAGTGCTTATGGCTTATAAAAAGACGAACTAATATATGAGTGCTTATGGCTTATAAAAAGCTTACTTAGTTCGTCGAGAATATTTCTTTTGGCATGCGATTCGTTTCTACGCACACCAGTGTCTACGGTAGGGTCCGAGTCAAGGATGGAAGAAGCAGGGTTCGCAGCTGAAGAAGAGACGGCGTCATCGCTGATTTTGAAATCCGTGTTCACGACGAATTGCATGCTCTTCTTGAACGCCTTTTTTGAATTCTTGATTTGGAAAAATTAAATAACAACATACTCGTCTCCTGTTAGAAGAATATGATTTTGTGGATTTTGGTGTCATCACTTGAAGTACCTATATAGTGATGTTAACTCTCAAAGAATAATCCAAGCGGATTATTTCATCATATCATGCATTAATTTGCCAATATATAAGTTTTATCATTAGTTAAATCTTTAAGCACTAAAAAAAATATTCTGCACGAAAGCATAACACTATGAGCTATAAGGAGGGGAAATTCACCCAGATAACCATTGACAAGCACCTTTTCACTGATATAGCCTTTGACCGGGCTTTTTATCAGAATAGCCCAGCCAATGATACTCTGTCATCTCAGCATTTTAGTTAAAATCGTGCCCTTCACTCACGTTATTACATAAAATATCGCGCCATTTAATAAATTTCCGCGCTTAAAAATAAGATTTTTTTTTAAAGACTCCCGCCGTCCACTCGCGCCATATATGATATTTTCGCGCCAACTAAAATAAATTTAAATTAAATAAAAAAGCAACCTTTTTTTATTCTTTTTAAGGTTATAACTTTTAGATTTTTATATATTATTATTTTAAATTTATAGATTATTATTTTTAACTTTATAAATTTTATATTCTTGAGCAAATAAGTAAACGTTTTTAGTTTGAGATTTTTAATATATTATTGTTTAATATTTATATATTTTTTATATATTTTATATAATCTAACAAAAAAAAAAGTTTTAAGCTTGAGATTTTTTTAATATATTATTGTTTTAAATTTATACATTTTTTATATATTTTATCTTATCTAAAAAAAACGTATTAAGTTTCAAATTTTTGCTATATTATTGTTTAAAATTTATAGATTTTTTAAATATTTTATCTTATAAAAAAAAACGTTTTAAGCTTGAGATTTTTTTATATTTATTGTTTTAAATTTATACATCTTATTATATATTTTATCTTATCTAAAAAACGTATTAAGTTTCAAAATTTTCCTATATTATTGTTTAAAATTTATAAATTTTTTATATATTTTATCTTATCTAAAAAAACGTTTTAAGCTTGAGATTTTTTTTATATATTATTGTTTTAATGTTATACATTTTTTATATATTTTTATCTTATAAAAAAACGTTTTTAGCTTGAGATTTTTTTATATATATATTTTTTAAATTTATAGATTTTTTATATATTTTATATTATCTAACAAAAAACGTTTTAAGCTTGAGATATTTTTTATATATTATTGTTTTAAATTTATACATTTTTTATATATTTTATCTTATCTAAAAAAACATATTAAGTTTTTAATTTTTCCGATATTATTGTTTAAAATTTATAGATTTTTATATATTTTATCATATCTAACAAAAAACGGTTTAAGTTTGAGATTTTTCCTATATTATTGTTTAAAATTAATACATTTTTTATATATTTTATCTTATCTAAAAAAAAACGTTTTAGGTTTGTATAGATTATATTAATTTTTTTGAATTTATGTTTTATATTCATTTATTTAATGGGATCTTACCTACCTTTCACCTATAAATAGACATGGAAGAACCAATGCATATCCTCACAACTCCCTCACAACTTTACCCAATAATCATTCACCACTTTTCACTCAACAAATGGCTTGTAATATAATTGTATGTAGTGGAGGTAAATGGCAGTTTGTCAATGGTGTTGAAGAATACGTTCCCCTCGAACGTAAATGCTTGAGACGTCATTTGTCTCTGCCTACTAATATTACCTACAATGATTTGTTGATTTATCTTTCACAAAAATGTGGTTTCAAAAATCATATGCGTCTTTCATACATAATGTCATCCTACACTCATTCAATTGATATTGTGGATGAAAATGATATATATTGTTTTTTAAATGTTGTTATGAAAGATTCAAACAACATTTTAACATTATATGTTACTGAAGAATCTGGTGTCTGTAGTAGTTCAGGTGTCCAACCATTAGCAATTTTTTCTACAGAACCCCCACCGCCCTGTTTTCTGATGCTGGTAGGGACGATCTCCCTGATTTAAATTACCCATTTAATGAATCGTTTAATTTAAAATATGAACAATTTGATTATAACTTTAACCAAGACATTTTGGGATCTTTACCCGAGTATCAAGAAGAACCTGCTAACATTTTTAGTGATAATAATAATAATCAAGTCGAGTCCACATATTTTTTTGAAGGACAGTGCTTCAACACCAAAGAAGAGTTAAAACTCCAAGTTGGTAAGTGTTGCATAGCAAAGTTCTTTGAGATTAAGGTTAACCGATCATCTAAGACTAGATATGATGTATCTTGTATTGTTGATGGTTGTGGGTGGGGTGTTCGGGCTTATTCGATGGACAATAGCATTAAAGTTTTTTAGGTGAGACATTTCAGTGGTGAGCTGTAACACCCCAAAATTTTATGACCTAAATTATATACGTGTGCTATATTTGTTAAGTAGCTGAAATGCATGTGATAATATATATATATATATATATATATATATATATATATATATGTATATACGTAGAATAGAGAAACGTCACGATTCGGGTACGGATATTCGGCACGACATTCGAGGAAACGTCAAGAGGCGAAGTTATAGAATATGGTGGATAACGAAAAATAAAGACCGTGGACGCAGACGGATCCCAAATCCGAGTTATAATGAAGCGAGAAAACACAAAATAGTGATTTGGGCCCGGTTTGTAATAAACCGTATTTAGGCACGAACACCACTAAAGTAACACCGAAACGGAGTTAAGATATCAGGTATTGCTAAATACTTGATTTATAATCATTATAAAATAAATTTGCGATATTCGACACGAAAAACGATGAAATCGGTAACCGTTGTTGTTACGCGATAATAACCGAAATCAATTCGGTTAGCCGTTCGAGACGATTATAACGCCTCGGCAAAGTATAAATAATTATTATAATAATAATTAAGAATTTAAGTCAAGACGGCATATTCGGTTTATGAAACGGCCACGATCGCAACGCTGATTAGACGTGCTTTTTATCGCATAATTAAATGAATATTCAACGGTTAACGTTATAACCGAATAAAATAAATATAATAATTGTATTTATTAGATCCCCGTAATATTTTAGACGTTCAGAAAATTTTATGATCCATCCACAAAATACTAAAATATTTAACGGGTATAGAATACAAGGTACAATACACGTTTGTTAAAAGTTATACCATATTAATTCAAAATATCTAAATAGTAACTTGCTCCCTACTTTTGAACTTCTAAGCTGTCGAAATCGTTTGTGATTCATCAAAAGAAAATATGAGTCATACAATTTACGTGTACTCATTTGATTGATCCTTTATGCATATAAATATGCATACATACGTACACAACTCAAATCACAATTCAAACATACACACACATACAAAAATGGAAAGAAAGAAAGAAAGGAGAAAGAGAAAGCTGCGTAGCAGCTCCACCACCCCCTACCCGTTTTTCCGTCACCCTCGAAGCGCTCCCTTCCCCCTCGTTCCGGTCGATCAAGACCGGCGACCTTCTGCCGGCGCCATCTCGACTTTATCCGGCGGAACTCACACCTCCACCCCCGTTTCCCTGTCCGACAGCACCACACCCGGCTCCTCCTCCGGCGACGTAACCAGCACCAGCAGCTCCAACGGCGTCCCTCTCTCTTTCTTGTCTCCCCGACGACCCTTGAACACCGGCGAAGACCCAGCGGCAGCAACGGCTCAGGGCCGCAAATACCGGCGAACCTCTGCCCTCGCTTCCTACTCTCGTTTTTCCGGCGACCCTCGATGAAAGATGATGAAGATGATGATGTTCGGTGGCGAGACGGTAGTAGTGGTGAACCGCTGGATGGATGGTGGTGGTGACAGTAGGTGTTCAACGGCTAATGGTGGTGGTTGCAAACGGGTTTAAAACCCGGTAAAACCCGACACCGCCGTCCCCTCTTTCGGTTGATTTTCGGTGACGCTCGGCTGAAGACTAGTGAAGACGACAACCGTAGTAAACACCCAGGATAGCGGAGAATGGTGGCGGTGATTGGCGGTTGTTAACGGCAGTCGTAGGTGGTTGTAATTCAAGCTAGAAAAATGGACGTCGAGTTAACCTATTTACACTTTCGGACGGTTTTTCGGTGGCATAACGAGCTCCAAACAACAAACCGACAACGGGGAAATGCTCGTGGCGAGAAGCTAGTCGGGAAGGACTATTTATTTGTCCAAATCGGACAAACTTATTTATTCGGTTATTTTGGACTCGTTTCACGACCCGTCGAGAAGGTAATCACGTTATATATTTGTTATTATTACAACTATTATTGTTAAGTTAAAGTTTATATAATAAAACGGGATAAATGATATAAATATATATTTAAGACGAATAAATATATATAATTATTAATCAGTTTTATTTAATTAAAATTGATTTAAAAAGAATATTATATTAAATGTATATATATAAATAGATATATTTAATAACGATAATTATAAAGTAATTATCGGGATAAAGAATGTTTAAATATATATATTGAAAAAATATATATAAAGTGTTTAATGTAAAATTAGGGTTTTCTAGCCGCTGTGCTATTAAAACCGAGCAAACAGTAATAAACTAAGCTTTGTAATTTTAAAGCATGTTATAAAATGTTATAACGGATAATACCCTAAGTCAGTTTTAAACAAAAATGAGTTTTGATAAAGAAATGAGAATAACGGGAAATTAGGGTTTCCAAATATGATTATTTAATATAAATTAATCCGAAGGGTATGGAGACTTGATTTTTGACATGGAACTATGTTTATATATATAATAAGTATATATGGAGTTAAAATGGACAAATGATAAAGTATTTTAAATACCGAGTTAATAAGATATTTAGAAGTTCGCGCGGACCGGAAGGGTAGACGCCTGTACACTGGGATTTCTGGCAAAAGCGAGGGTGTCGCATAAATCCCAACTGGGAAATGGCATCCCTCACTGGGCGATCCCGGAGTGAGCGTTTACTTATAGGAATGCGTGTCTTCATATTATCAATAAAAGATAAGGATAATGGCCTAAAGGGGCATTTCGGTCATTTTGACCTTTACAAGGAATAAACTTAATAACTAAGTATTATTAAGTTAATAAAGAGTTAAAATAAACATAGGAAGTGTTTATTATATTAAACCTTGCGTTAACGCCATATAATACGCGATTAGGTTTATTGGAAGGCATAGCGGAGATTTTCTCTGAATTAACTGCTTAAGAGAATAAGGTGAGTTCTATGAGCCCACTTTTAAATGTTTTAAATGTTTTAATATTTTCAGGCCTGATATACATGCAATGATATATATCCAACTGTTTACTTGAAAAGTATTTGAGATGCCTTTACTTATTTTGTGTTGATACCCATACGTGGAAAAGTTATAATACTTATAACTGTTTTAAAGTTATTATTATCTGTTATTACTCTTTTCGGGGAGGTTATAATAAACGGGTAATCTAAAGGATAAAACTTTTATATAAAGCTTTGAGAAAAGGAAAATGTGAATGTTTGGTCTAAGCCTATGTATGTGAATAAGTGTCGGGTAAATATGATCTTATTAGCCTTGTTGTACAAGACCCATAACATCATATATATGAAACGCTTATTTTATATACGGGTAATGGACTGGTGTTGAAAATGTTATGAGTCCAAACACAAGGGTTATTTGAATGGACTTTTGGAAAGAATGAAAATGTTTAAAAGATTGAAAAGGTTTTAATCTAAGCGGATATTGTCTAGTGAAAAAGGATGACTGTGGTTGTGCAACTAGAAGCGGGGAACGACGGTTCTCCGGGGTAGCGACGGCTGCTTACTTAGAAAAGGTATTTGGGTGGCGACGGTTGCCCGAGGGACTAACGTGGTTCCAATAGACAATGCTTAGTAGAATGAATGGTTAAATGTTTGGTATAATTCTGTTATGTCTTATACCTGATAAAGGATAAATGTTTTGGTATAATTCTGTTATGTTTTATACCCGATAAATGTTTATAAAGAAGGGGTCGTTAGGCCCAAATGTTTGAGGTAAACCTTTCAAGGAAAGGTAAAGTTTTAAAATACTTAGAACTCACCAGCGTAAGCTGACCTTTAAAAACATGTATGTCAGGTATTGGTGATGTTTAAAGTAGCAAGGGAAGGGCTCTAGCAAGGGCAGATTAGATGGGCAAGCTATCAGGAATGACTCGGTAGTAGACTGGCATAGCTATAGATAAGATCTAGTTATAGATTATGTTATTATCTTCCTTACTATTGTAACTCGTTATATATATAAATGGAAAGTTTTTAATTTCCGCTGCTTATTTATCTCTGTTGTACCATGTGTTCATGAGTAAATCCGACACGTGACCCCTCCTGGAGCCAAGACTGGGAGTGGGCGTCACAAGTTGGTATCAGAGCCTTGGTTTAAGAGATTTAGATACTAGCACGGTATCTAGACTTAAACTAGGACTCTTGGTAAACAAAGTAAGGTAAGATAGGGAATGTAAATGCCAGTCAGGATAGTCATGCCCATAGGAAAAATGTTGCACTAGGAACATAGGAGGTAGGACTTAGGATATGCAAGTGCGGAGAATACCCGATTACAATTAGCTACTGCAATTTGGTATTTTACCCAAATAAACATATCATAGGTTCTAACTGTTGTGTGGCCTAGTGCGGGGTAGGTTAATTGACAGTGAGATATGTAGTCAATAACTTGTAAAGAATGCCTGGAAAAAGATAGTTTTAAAGGACCGGTTTTAAAATTTCCGGTAAAGAATAAAAGGAATAGTACGAACACCAGGGATGACTGTGATGAGAATAACTGGGTTTTGAACGCATCATAATTATATAAGTGCACGTATATAATTATCATGAATTCAAAATTTGAAGACTTCACGTCACATGAGTTCTAAAGTGTCAGACTATTTTGATCGTAAGATCAGAAGATTAGAAATCATAGTCATGACAGGATTGTGAATAGGACATCCGATACGAAATCTGATGTCAGTAAAGACAAGTACCTTCAGCAAAGAAATGAAAGCCGTTATGTTAGAAATAGTGGCAGAAGTATTGAAGGTTACGTTGCTATCGAATTAATTTCCGGAAGCTTTGACGAGAAGAATGTCCAATAAAGCGACCGCTAGTAGAGCTGGTCCCAAGGAAGCTTTTGGTAGAAATAGATTCTCGGTGAGAGACAAACGAAAACGGTACGAGGGTGAAGAAGGTCTTGAAGACAATGACGGTAGATTCCACAAGAAGGCTAAAGGAGCTTCTGAACAAAGAAGGCCGATATGCCAGATGTGCGAGAAACGTCATCATAGAAATTACATTGAAGAACTCAGGAACCGTTGAAGATAAAAAGAGGTATAGACAAGCCTAGAATGTCACCTTAAGCAAGGAAACTATAGACGTGATAGGCAATGTCACGGTAAAGTAGAAATGAGAACTACTATGGCAAGAAAAGTGGAAACAGCGTTCCAAGCTACGTTGCTACCTTCAGAAGACCATCACTATAGGTGATAGGCCGGAAGGCTCGAAGCCGAAGCTAGCAGTTGAAGTTATGAATAGTTCAAAGAAAGATAACGAAGGTTACCACACAGCTGGATCAAGAATCCACAAGCTTAGGAGTATGGAGGTCCAGAATAGACCAGGAAGAACTTATGTCCTAAGGGATGCTGTTTCTTCAAATGGTAGGATGAAAGCACATGATGATTGGATGAGCTACTCAACATAAGGAGAGGTAAAGAATTATCAAGGAATCCCGTAGTCAAGCTACCTTAGACAGCTTAAGATTACGTCTTCCTTAGGACAAATGCAAAGACGTCAAGATAAATGACCTCAAGACAAATATTGATACGCAGATGAGCCTGACGATTCGAAACTAGCAGCAATGGCAAAGTTAGAAGTCGGAATTCGATATTTGGAATTGTCACACAGTGTATTACACCGATGCAAATAAATGATCAGTATTTGACAAATGTTCTTCTTAAGATCAATGTCAAAGCTAGAGATAACGATAGATAAATTTAGACGTTGAATGAATTGACTCACGGAATGCTACACGTACATCTATAACTAGAAGGCTCGACTTCATATGCAAGGATCGTGATGACTTGGCAGTAAAAAGAAAAAAAGTTTACGAAACGTGGAAGTATATGGGTTAAGAGGTAAGTCATACTCAACGTATGCCATTGACTCGGAGGCAAGACCAAGAAGCTGAAGAACGTACCAGTAACGTATCGAATTCCAAACGAACCATTCAGAGAATCCAAAGAGCAGCTCGATTGATGAAGAAATAAAATTCTATAATCAACTCGACGCTGAAAGCAACGTTAGGAGTAACATTAAAAGCAACGCCAGAAGCAGAAGCACCATACTACTTATCTCCAACAGAAGCAAGAAGATTTCTTTAGACCAAATATATCGCCTTAGGATACTCTAGCATTTTCAAGGAGAAAGACGGAAGCCAAGGATATGCATAGACTGCAAGAAGATAAAGAAGCTGTCGGTGAAAAGCAGACATCCTTTGTCAAGGATCAGCAAATCATTCAAACAACTACAGGGAGCAAGACGATTCCCCAAAGATGATTTGAGATCAGATTAGCTCCAGCTAAAGGATTAAACGTGAGCCTATGAAGAGAAGGCTTTTTCAGAAACAAAATAATCATTGCGAGTGATTAGTAGTGTTGACTGGGATTGACGAACGCCCCTACAATTCCAGAAATCTCGTGATTGAGCATGCTGATGAATGACGTTCTAAAAGTTCTCAAGAATGATGAAGAATGCATGAAGCATTGGAAGGAAGTACCGAGGATCAGGAAAAGAGAGAGGCTATGCTAATACATCTGAAGCCGCTAAGACTTTCCAAGGATGTAACACCATTAGGTTGACTAAGAAGATATCAAGTCCTTTTAGGAATCCTAATCCGTAGCAGGCATGTAATGAAGTAATGAACGAATTAACTTGGGCATCGGTACGATCATTACCGATTAGGCCCAATGGGAAAGGGAAATTGCAGCAAAAGTATTTACACTCAAGAGATGCAAACAACAAACGAGGTTGTACGCAGCATGTCCAAATTAGTTATTTAAGTAAGTAATAGATAGTCATGAATTATACTGATTTTGTTGTGGTTAGAATAGTAATATCGCCCTACACCAGACTAGTAATAGTACGCCTCTAGTTGTATCCAGGATGTGGTGGATACGCCGCTGGTACATCCTATATATATACACCTAAGGTACAACCAGAAGTGACACTAGAATTAGTCTCGTGCAGGTAGATATTACGGGCCACTGTGGAAAACAAATAAGTAGCATTCATGAATATATATATATCACTCACTAACAAGTGACTGAGGGACTGCTGATGTCCAGAAGAGAAGTTCAAAAATCTTATAGCATACGGATAAATGTTTAACGTACGCAGAAGGTTAAAACAGAATGGCAGAAGCTTCGCGATAAATTTCATCTTTAAGAATTTCAAAGCAAATTCTGGTGGGATTCATAATCAGGCTCCCCTATATGTAACTAAAGAGTTATGACACCACCTAGATAGTATGTGATTGATAAAGGGAAGAGTTCCTTTATTTTGAAAAACGTATTCTCCCAAATCGTTAGCTAGACTGTTCGTTAGGGATACGTTCCTAAAAAGTACTAGCATCAGTTATAGAAATGTGGTTCACATTCTAATTGTGAACAAGACTTCGTAAATAGAATAGTTAAAATATTACCTTATAGGTAATAGAGATAAATGATAGATTGTCATAGAAAGTTTGTTACGATGTTAAAATCGTAGCCCAGGAACCAAATGGTTCATATGATATGGATGCATTAGATGCATAGAAAAGTTTCCGGATTAATCCGGGAAAGGAAAGAAAGGTGAAAAGGTAATGAACTCATTGTGAGTTAAATCACAGTTTGAGCAAGTTTCGAGGACGAAACCTTTTTAAGGGGGGTAGAGTTGTAACACCCCAAAATTTTATGACCTAAATTATATACGTGTGCTATATTTGTTAAGTAGTAAGCATGTATAATATATATGATATAGATATATATATATATATATATATACGTATAATAGAGAAACGTCACGATTCGGGTACGGATATTCGGCACGACATTCGAGGAAACGTCAAGAGGCGAAATTATAGAATATGGTGGATAACGAAAAATAAAGACCGTGGACGCAGACGGATCCCAAATCCGAGTTATAATGAAGCGAGAAAACACAAAATAGTGATTTGGGCCCGGTTTGTAATAAACCGTATTTAGGCACGAACACCACTAAAGTAACACCGAAACGGAGTTAAGATATCAGGTATTGCTAAATACTTGATTTATAATCATTATAAAATAAATTTGCGATATTCGACACGAAAAACGATGAAATCGGTAACCGTTGTTGTTACGCGATAATAACCGAAATCAATTCGGTTAGCCGTTCGAGACGATTATAACGCCTCGGCAAAGTATAAATAATTATTATAATAATAATTAAGAATTTAAGTCAAGACGGCATATTCGGTTTATGAAACGGCCACGATCGCAACGCTGATTAGACGTGCTTTTTATCGCATAATTAAATGAATATTCAACGGTTAACGTTATAACCGAATAAAATAAATATAATAATTGTATTTATTAGATCCCCGTAATATTTTAGACGTTCAGAAAATTTTATGATCCATCCACAAAATACTAAAATATTTAACGGGTATAGAATACAAGGTACAATACACGTTTGTTAAAAGTTATACCATATTAATTCAAAATATCTAAATAGTAACTTGCTCCCTACTTTTGAACTTCTAAGCTGTCGAAATCGTTTGTGATTCATCAAAAGAAAATATGAGTCATACAATTTACGTGTACTCATTTGATTGATCCTTTATGCATATAAATATGCATACATACGTACACAACTCAAATCACATTCAAACATACACACACATACAAAAATGGAAAGAAAGAAAGAAAGGAGAAAGAAAGCTGCGTAGCAGCTCCACCACCCCCTACCCGTTTTTCCGTCACCCTCGAAGCGCTCCCTTCCCCCTCGTTCCGGTCGATCAAGACCGGCGACCTTCTGCCGGCGCCATCTCGACTTTATCCGGCGGAACTCACACCTCCACCCCCGTTTCCCTGTCCGACAGCACCACACCCGGCTCCCCTCCGGCGACGTAACCAGCACCAGCAGCTCCAACGGCGTCCCTCTCTCTTTCTTGTCTCCCCGACGACCCTTGAACACCGGCGAAGACCCAGCGGCAGCAACGGCTCAGGGCCGCAAATACCGGCGAACCTCTGCCCTCCTTCCTACTCTCGTTTTTCCGGCGACCCTCGATGAAAGATGATGAAGATGATGATGTTCGGTGGCGAGACGGTAGTAGTGGTGAACCGCTGGATGGATGGTGGTGGTGACAGTAGGTGTTCAACGGCTAATGGTGGTGGTTGCAAACGGGTTTAAAACCCGGTAAAACCCGACACCGCCGTCCCCTCTTTCGGTTGATTTTCGGTGACGCTCGGCTGAAGACTAGTGAAGACGACAACCGTAGTAAACACCCAGGATAGCGGAGAATGGTGGCGGTGATTGGCGGTTGTTAACGGCAGTCGTAGGTGGTTGTAATTCAAGCTAGAAAAAGGGACGTCGAGTTAACCTATTTACACTTTCGGACGGTTTTTCGGTGGCATAACGAGGTCCAAACAACAAACCGACAACGGGGAAATGCTCGTGGCGAGAAGCTAGTCGGGAAGGACTATTTATTTGTCCAAATCGGACAAACTTATTTATTCGGTTATTTTGGACTCGTTTCACGACCCGTCGAGAAGGTAATCACGTTATATATTTGTTATTATTACAACTATTATTGTTAAGTTAAAGTTTATATAATAAAACGGGATAAATGATATAAATATATATTTAAGACGAATAAATATATATAATTATTAATCAGTTTTATTTAATTAAAATTGATTTAAAAAGAATATTATATTAAATGTATATATATAAATAGATATATTTAATAACGATAATTATAAAGTAATTATCGGGATAAAGAATGTTTAAATATATATATTGAAAAAATATATATATAAAGTGTTTAATGTAAAATTAGGGTTTTCTAGCCGCTGTGCTATTAAAACCGAGCAAACAGTAATAAACTAAGCTTTGTAATTTTAAAGCATGTTATAAAATGTTATAACGGATAATACCCTAAGTCAGTTTTAAATAAAAATGAGTTTTGATAAAGAAATGAGAATAACGGGAAATTAGGGTTTCCAAATATGATTATTTAATATAAATTAATCCGAAGGGTATAGAGACTTGATTTTTGACATGGAACTATGTTTATATATATAATAAGTATATATGGAGTTAAAATGGACAAATGATAAAGTATTTTAAATACCGAGTTAATAAGATATTTAGAAGTTCGCGCGGACCGGAAGGGTAGACGCCTGTACACTGGGATTTCTGGCAAAAGCGAGGGTGTCGCATAAATCCCAACTGGGAAATGGCATCCCTCACTGGGCGATCCCGGAGTGAGCGTTTACTTATAGGAATGCGTGTCTTCATATTATCAATAAAAGATAAGGATAATGGCCTAAAGGGGCATTTCGGTCATTTTGACCTTTACAAGGAATAAACTTAATAACTAAGTATTATTAAGTTAATAAAGAGTTAAAATAAACATAGGAAGTGTTTATTATATTAAACCTTGCGTTAACGCCATATAATACGCGATTAGGTTTATTGGAAGGCATAGCGGAGATTTTCTCTGAATTAACTGCTTAAGAGAATAAGGTGAGTTCTATGAGCCCACTTTTAAATGTTTTAAATGTTTTAATATTTTCAGGCCTGATATACATGCAATGATATATATCCAACTGTTTACTTGAAAAGTATTTGAGATGCCTTTACTTATTTTGTGTTGATACCCATACGTGGAAAAGTTATAATACTTATAACTGTTTTAAAGTTATTATTATCTGTTATTACTCTTTTCGGGGAGGTTATAATAAACGGGTAATCTAAAGGATAAAACTTTTATATAAAGCTTTGAGAAAAGGAAAATGTGAATGTTTGGTCTAAGCCTATGTATGTGAATAAGTGTCGGGTAAATATGATCTTATTAGCCTTGTTGTACAAGACCCATAACATCATATATATGAAACGCTTATTTTATATACGGGTAATGGACTGGTGTTGAAAATGTTATGAGTCCAAACACAAGGGTTATTTGAATGGACTTTTGGAAAGAATGAAAATGTTTAAAAGATTGAAAAGGTTTTAATCTAAGCGGATATTGTCTAGTGAAAAAGGATGACTGTGGTTGTGCAACTAGAAGCGGGGAACGACGGTTCTCCGGGGTAGCGACGGCTGCTTACTTAGAAAAGGTATTTGGGTGGCGACGGTTGCCCGAGGGACTAACGTGGTTCCAATAGACAATGCTTAGTAGAATGAATGGTTAAATGTTTGGTATAATTCTGTTATGTCTTATACCTGATAAATGATAAATGTTTTGGTATAATTCTGTTATGTTTTATACCCGATAAATGTTTATAAAGAAGGGGTCGTTAGGCCCAAATGTTTGAGGTAAACCTTTCAAGGAAAGGTAAAGTTTTAAAATACTTAGAACTCACCAGCGTAAGCTGACCTTTAAAAACATGTATGTCAGGTATTGGTGATGTTTAAAGTAGCAAGGGAAGGGCTCTAGCAAGGGCAGATTAGATGGGCAAGCTATCAGGAATGACTCGGTAGTAGACTGGCATAGCTATAGATAAGATCTAGTTATAGATTATGTTATTATCTTCCTTACTATTGTAACTCGTTATATATATAAATGAAAAGTTTTCAATTTCCGCTGCTTATTTATCTCTGTTGTACCATGTGTTCATGAGTAAATCCGACACGTGACCCCTCCTGGAGCCAAGACTGGGAGTGGGCGTCACATGAGCATACTTGCTCAAGAACTCAAATGTATCCCAAAAATCGTCAAGCCACAAAAAAAGTTCTGGGTGATCTAATCAAAGAGCAGTTTAAAGACACTCGTCGGATTATCCGACCGAAAGATATTGTGAATGATATGAAGGAGAATTATAAAATAAATGTGTCTTACTCTCAAGGTTGGAGAGCAAAACGTCATGTTCTTGAGAAAATGAATGGTTCACCTGAGCATTCTTTTGGCATTCTTCCTATCTACTGTCACAACCTCAAGAAGACGAACCCCGGTACTGTGACTCATATTTTAACTGACGATGATGGTAGATTTGATATGTTTTTTCTTGCAATTGGTGTTGCGGTTAGTACTCACTTTTGCATCATTATAATTTTAACTTATAAAAATAACTTTAACATTTTTATTATTTTATAACTTTTTAACATTGTTACGGATTCGAAGCTTTGTTGGTTATCTTCGTCCCTTGATAATCATATACGGAACACATCTTAAAGGGAAGTATCGTGGCATCATGTTATTGGTTGTTGGCATGGATGGGAATAATCAGATCCTTCCTATTGCCTACGGCATTTGTAAAACCGAGAGTGGTGAATCATGGTCTTGGTTTTTAGCAAGACTAAAGGAATGCATCGGTGAAGATCCAAAGTTAGCCATCATATCTGATAGGGCTGCTTCAATTTCTCTTGGCGTTAGGAACGTATTTCCAAATGTTTTTCATGGTGTATGTTGTAGACACCTGATGATGAATCTAAACTTTAAGTCACACAAGCTGAAAAATATCAGCGATTGTACTGGAAGATGTGTAAGGCATACAGTGTGGTTGACTTTGAAAATTATTTACACACACTTAACAGCGTTGCTCCTCAGGTAGTGAACACACTTGTTAGTGTTGGTTTTGATAAATGGTCAAGAGTGCATTCGGGTGGCGAACGTTTCAATTATTTGACCTCTAACAGCGCCGAGTCAATCAACGCATTATCTGTACATTCCCGAAGTCTTCCAATAGTAAATAGTAATACAGCCCGCTATTGTACAACTCCAGAATTTTTTTTGACAATTCATTATTAGCATGTCTTGCTTGAGGGACCACAAAAGGTGACTTCAAAAATGATGATTTTTTAGAGGCCCTTTTCTCTCGTCGATTAGCTAGCGGGAGGCTCTGAAAGGTTTTAAAAAATATATAATTTAAAAAATAATATACTCAAAACAAGTTAAACTTTTTTTACCTTCTCTATTTCATAATGAGGCTCATCATACGTCCCGTCATTGTTAATATTTGTATACTCATTTACATTAGTAAACGGAGACAGTGGCTCCTATAAAAATAAAAAATTAGTTGTCGTTCAAAAAAAGTATAAACAAATATACGCAATATTATTTTTTTAAAATTAGAACTTACATTATTGTTGAAAGAAACTGGTGTCACCAATCCCCGGTGACTAGATGATGCTTGACCAATATAATATTGTCATTGTATTTTGGTGTAAACATTTTCTCTTATGGGGTTTTCTCTTGTGGGGTTGCGATTGTTGAAAAGAAGTGGGATCCCGAAAAGCAGTTTGTCGACCAATAATATTATTATCAACCTTAAAAATTAGTGTGATCGATATTATAAGAAAATGTCAAAACGAAAAAATAAATACATGTTAAAAAAATTAGACTTACAAGAATTTTGTTTAGTATCTGCTCCAAGTGATCTTGCTGAACAATAGACTCCACCGTCTGTATATATTTTTTGAACAAATCAATTTAAGAAAATTTATAATTCCCCTATATATACATAATACAACTTATTGTACAACCTCCAAAACAAAGAGTACAACCCTCCAAAGCATCTATTGTACAACCATTTATGCACTATGTACAACTTATTCTTGCACCATCCATATTTGCCTAAGTTACAACCTTTTATGCCCATTGTATAAGGGCTGATAAAATGAAAGGAAAAATGAACGATTTGTGGGCCACCGATTAGGTCCTTTTCTTCTCTGGGACCGCGAAACAGTGACTGGGTTACGTGTGGAGAATGTCAAAAGAGGAAAAAGGTAAAAGGTGAAGAATGGGTCTGTGTACATCTTCTTTCTTTGACCAAATGAGCGCACTACCACTTCATTTGCCCTCTTCTCTCTCTAAAATACATAGTTGCCACTGGATTTTTGTGCTTTTGCCGATCTACGCCTTGGCCGCCTCAGTCTGTTGCCTTCTTCCGCTATTGATCCACCCACAACCACCGCTGTCGTGAACGACACCAGAACCTTCTTCATCGTCGCCTCCGATTTAAGTATGTTTATGCAATTTTGGCCTTTCAAAGGTATATTCATCCCTTCACTGTTTGCTCTCTCCAGCACTTCGTTTTTAGAGTTTGTACTATTGTGGATTTCTCAGGTTTAGATCTTTGTGGACACAACACTTTTTTACCTTCACCATTACTCATCGATTTGTTTGCTGGTGTGTTTAGACCTTCAGATTTCCTAAGAAAAGTGAGAGAGAGACTACCACCCGAGATTCGCCGTCTTCTCGCATCCACGGATAGCTGTTCATCGGCTTCATCTTCTGCGTTTACCAGATTAGGGTTGTATTGATGCTTTTTACACAACCATTGGAGAAAGAAAAGTAAAGAGAGCCCGCAAAATTGACATTCGGTTTCAACTTTCATTAGGGACGACATATCTGCTTCCTTTGGTAACTTGGCTTCCAATTAGTCTTGTTTTTTCTACGGTTTTATTTTTGGTCGACGTTTCCTTCACTGATTACATGTATAAGACAATTGGAATCGCGATTACGTTCTATTAAGGTTTATGTTCCTTTTTTGCTTTTCTAAGGTTCACTGTTGTTGGTTGTTCATAAGGGTTGGAATTCCCAATCTCTCTTTCTTTCGATTGAAAGTGAAAGTAGAAACATGGGTGTCTTCAATCGACAGTGATTCACAATAGCGTTCGACATGTATGTTCATTTCCTTCAATTTCTTACATTTTATTCAATATCATAGAGTTAAATTATTATTTTTAGTTTGATTTGGGTTTTATTACATTGGTGTTGTGCATGTATGTTTTTCTTCACCACTTTTGGATTGTCATAGTATTTCTGATTTTATATGCACATATTTGGTTATGAACTGGGCATATGTTTTTATATCATGAAATTTGGAGTTAAATTTCTATACCACTTTTGGATGATTATTTGCAGGATTTGTAATTAAAACAAGACCGGTTGTTTTATGATACGTGACTTTTTGTTGGAAAAATAGTTATCACAAGCGAATTGTGAACAAGTTTGGAAGTTTAGCTTGCTATGGATAATTTATTAATTAGGTTTATACTTATATATGCTTCTTTGTTGCATTACGTAGTTCACATTTGCCCACTGATTTATTGAAGAAGTTATAAAATGCAGGTATCTAAAATGATGTTTAGTTACAAATTTAATGCCTATATTTTTACCATGCAGAAAGGGTTCATCTGCCGTCATCAGCAATAACATTCATTATACTTAACTCAGAGATAGAAGAGATTTAATCACTGAGAAATAGGTACAAAATTATATTTGTCGAAAATTTGTTTCAGAGATGGAGAGGAAAGTAGAGATTCTCTTCATTTATTTGTTACATATTATCATTTGGTGCTTATGTGATGTTTTCATATGCAGGTTCTCTTTGTCTTCTGCGCTTACATCAGTTTCACAGGTTAGCCTTCTTTTTTGTTGAACACTTTTATGTTAAGTTTGTCTTATGTTATTTTTAGTGTTTATTATGGTCAATATCATAACTATTGCACCTTAAATATTCTTTACAAATTAGAGCATCTTTGAATTTAAGATTTTAATTTATTTGGTCAATGTTCGTGTTGTTAAAACTCTTGGCTATCTGGTAGAGTGTCATTTAACACATGATAATGGCCCCTGCTTATCTTTAAATTGCTTTTAAGCTTTGGAATAATGTTTTATGAAGTTCGCAAATAGAAGTCATCGCTAAATCTGTATGCGCGAGAAGCTGAAGAGGACTTGGCCACCTTTTCTACACCATATACAACATAAACTTGATAAATTGCTATATTTTTACATTTTCTTTATTTGTTACAACTAAATTTATTTATATGCATTCAGGACATGATTTCGCCTCTTGGTTTGGCTAACCGGCCCTCTTAAAAGGTCCGACTCCGCGGCGAAGCGCGGGTCGACCCACTTGTCATATTACAAAAGAGAATAACGTCTTATGTACCTCAACACGATGAACAAGCTGGGTAAGTAAATGCTCCGATACATTTTGAAGATTGCCAACCAAATTAAAATTTTCAATTAAAACCGAACTGTGGGGAGGGGGGGGGGGGGCATTTGGTGGTATGGCATTTGAGGGGTGGGGGTACGGGTGTATCGAGGTTACTAACAAAGTAAGGAATGCTATCTCTCCAATAAGGCATGTTTGTTTCAATATCAGTTGGAATAATATTTACACGCATATACTGATGGTGTAAATGAATAATTGCAAATACACGCTCATATGATACGGTTTCAAATGCTGGCCATGAAATGCAACGAGGGAGAAAATTTGATTTTTGATAAATCATACCAAACTCTTGTAGAACCTCAAATATCCACATCTAAAAAACAAATATACGAAGTTATATTATTAAAAATTTTAACTGACATAAATAAAAAAATATTAATAAAAAATAAGAAATTACCTTAAAAGCCCACATAAAGCCAGTTAAAGTATACTTTAATTTTAAAGTTCTATCACCACGGTTGTTTTTTACTAGAGCATTGTCAATTTGTTGTGTTGTTTTCGTCCATAAATAATTACCACATGGATAACTATTCCAAGCATCTATATCATTTATCAGATCAAGTAAATCACAAGGTATCTTGTTCTTACCCTCAAAACCCGTGAACCCAAACATAAGCAACAATAAAAGACACACACGAAGAGCATCATCTTCATCTAAAGCATGTAGTTGTGTAGAGAAAACATCTTTTAAATCAAACAATCTAGGTTTTTTATAATCACCGAATACTCTTTGTAGAAAAGTAGTTGGCTTTGATATCTTATATGTTTTGTGATTGGTCCAAAATGAAAACCCGTTACCAAACAAAACTCTTTTGGACCAAACAATAAATCAACCCCACCAATTTTAAATAAAATTTCTTTTTCGGGATATTCAGTTGGAATTTGATGTTGAAAAAAATAGGGATGAGATTAGCATCAGTGTTGAGGTTGTTACAATCCAACCGATTAGAAAAACATGATTCACGAAACTTGTAATAAACTCTGTGAAGTTGTTGAAATTTGTTTCTTATTTCTTTTATAATTTGGGGTTGACATTTTACAAATATAGCTTCGGGTTTAAAAAAAGCGCCCTGCAAAAATAAATTCTAATATTAATATGATAAACAAAATGAAAATGATAAAAAATATTTGGAAATGCAATCTTACATTGTTCTCCATTTAGAACCGCCGTAACCAAAAGAAACTTGAACCGGTTGTTAACTTCAACCGGTTTCAACCTTGAACCGGGGAGCCACCTTGAATCGTCGTAAAAAAAAAAAAAACTTCTGTGAAATTCTTAAGTGGGAATCTAAATTTTTTAAGTGTGGTCCCTAAAGAGAAAAAAAAGACGACTCGCGCCCCTATTTAAAGCATGTAGCAAAATTAAAGTTGTGACCTGCAAAAATTCACGTGTCGCCACCCTGTTACTTTCGCGCCAGTCACACCAGTCAGAAAAAGGACTCGCGCCCCAGTGTCAAGTCGCATCAGTCATTACCTGCAAAAAGCCACGTGTCGCATGCCTGTTGGTTTCGCGCTACTCACGCCAGTCAATAAAGTACTCGCGCCCTAGTGTCAAGTCGCATCAGTCCAGTGTCTAGTCACATCAACACCAGTCAAGTCATACAGGTATTTTTCGCGCCTATTCTTGTACTTTTTGTGCCGAGATTCGTACTTTTCGTGCCACTAGAAATATTCTTAAAAAAACAATTTTTTTTAAATACTTGCGCTCTACTTTTACTCATGCTCTTTTTTTAAATTTTCGCGCTCGGTGGACACTCCAGATCTGTGGGACCCATGTACTGAACACTGTGTCAGTTTTTCTCCTTTCGCACCCATCACTCGCGCTGTTATGAAAATTTCGCGCTGAAAATTTAGTCAAAGGCTATTCTGGTAAAACGGCGGGTCAAGGGCCATTCTGGTGAGAGAGACATGTTACAGGGCTATTCTGGTGAATTTCCCTATAAGGAGAGAATGTTTGTCACCTTCAATCATCATAAACAAATAGAGCAGTTTATTACTAACTACATTCCCAGCTAACATGGGTGGCTCAGCTTTCCCATTTGCGATGGATAACTTAGTTATAACTAAAAGATAGTATAATGCAGTAAGAAAGTAGTAAAAATACCTTCAAGTCTTCAACAATACCCTTGATGAACTCTATATCAACTGTAACAAACAACACAACAGGGAAAAAATCAAATGAATAGAAGAACTAACTAATAAATCATTAGAAAACAGCCTAAGTAGTCCATGAATTAAAAAATCGGTAACAATTATAAGAACATGCAACAACCGAAACGATAAACAGTAACCAAAAAATAATATTCATTTCAACAAACAGTTGATAGGCAACCAAAAATCCCAAGCATAAAGATGAACAACAGGAGAAAAGAATGAAATTTGGTCTAAGAAGCACAAAATCACAGAATTGAGATTCGGTTCCATCAATAATATAGGTAAATTGACAACAAATACGCACACTTGAATGGAAAATGAACTGACGGCCAGCAAATTGAATTTAAATTTAATCACCTGTGCAAATGATGGAGGAGACCCAGTAATCTGAGGGTAAGCAAATGCGTATATATGGATGATACATCGCTACAGTCGGATTTCCCCTATTCAATCTGATGTATTGAACAACACTGTTTAACATCACTGTTTGGGGTACGGAAGAAGAACCGGAGCATGGCAACATTAATTTGGAGCTACGGAAGAAGGAGCAAAGCATGGTCGCATTAATTTGAGATGGTCATATTATCAACATCTCCCACCTGCTTCCAAGCAATCCCTACCACCTGCTTCCAACCGATACCACGTGGAAAGATAAGCTGACATGAAAAGGGAAAGAGAAGACCCAAAAGCTTAGGGTTCATGGACTTGTACAATGTGTTTGGGAGATAGTACCACCGGATGCTTCATAAGATTGTACAATATGTTGAGGAGTTTGTACAATTGGGGTTCTGGGCCAACACCCCAGATACGGGAGAAAATCATCAGAATGGCCTTTGCCTGGCCTTGATTTGCCAGAATGGCCATTGAATTTTCACTTTACCAGAATAGCCATTGACTAAAATTTTGGCATATGGATTCCATAATAGCGTATTCCCCAGCGTACAAAGACAACAAACAGACAAAATTAGACATTCTTCTGACAAAACCTGACATTACTTTTTTATTTGGTGGTATCCAGCTGGCAAACGTACCATGTAGCGTACCATATACGCCATTTATAAAAAAAATGAATATTATAACATAACAGCGTACCATATAGCGTACGTATGAAAGTGGGCGCATGGAGAAAATAATTTTTTACCAAATATATAGCGTATGAGGTCTATATGTATAGCATACAAGCTGGCGTACTATATAGCGTATATATATATGTTGATTTGATAGGTGAGCAGCCTAATGAGAGATTGATTTGATGTGACAGATTTGTCTTTCCCTAATGTTAATATTTTTGTCATTCCCAATGCATTAAATACATTATTTTAATACCCCAAACGCCCCTTTTAAGGGCCACATACGCCCAATTTTTAATCCGTACTCTATTCTGCTCAAGAATCCGGTTCAGTTCAATTGAAGAATCCGGTTCAAGTTTGAAATTTCCATGTTCGGCATGGATTTTGGTGAAAGTGTAAGCTAATGTTTTATGTATTTTTCTTCCTTATCTACTATTTTGTTTCGTATTTTCACGTATTTTTCTTTTATGTACAGGGAGGATTTTTTAGAGCAACTCATGTCACTATCAAATGGCATCTTAAAGTTGTTGAATTATTAAATTAAAAAACTCATACGTCTTCTAAATATTGAAAAAAAGTTTTGACAAACATTTTTTAGAAAGTGGTTAGATTTGCAATGCGTTGGTGTAGACTCTCAGTTGATGCACGTTGTGTTGCAAACTCAAAAAGTTAGTGAAAATCCCGAGAAGGGGATTTATTTTTTGATTGGCGGAGTTGATTTAGTTTTTGGTCCGAGAGAGTTTTTTTTAGTTACAGCTTTGCATTTGGGGATGTTCCAAAGCATTTTTTAAAGACCCCAAACTGTTTTAAACATAGAGTATTTGAAGGGATTAATAAAACCTATTTTAAGTGATTTAAAAAATGTTTTTCAACATAGACTTCATTCTATAGATGAAGATGATGGAGTTCGTGTTTGTTTGTTGTATCTTGTTGATGATGGTTTTAATGGTAGAGAAGGTAAAAATGTATTAAGTCCAACCTGGTTGAGTTAGTTAATGATTTTCATAGCTGGAATACATATCCATAGGGTACTGATCGTTGGAATAGGACATGGCCACAAGTTTACCAAGCACTCTCAAGAAATAATCGTCATGGACGAACTCTTGACTGGATTTGTTTGGGTGTTTAAGGTAATTATACATTAAAAAAAATACTATTATTGTTAAAAAAAATTCGCTATTAAAAATGTATTTTTTACACGTTATTTTAATATTTATGGTACAGCGTAGAAGATATGTTCGCTGAAAATTGATGGAATTTCGACAAGCATTAGTTGTCTTGTGATCGATTGGTTATGGTCAACCGGTTTTTTTCTTGGAGCGGCAAATGAATGCACCTGGAATGCCTTTCAAAAGACTCCGGCCGAATAATATTCCTCAACAAGTCGGGTCCAGTGACTGTGGTGCATGGGTTTGTATCTTTCTTGATCGTCTCGTCAATGAATCGTTAATAAATCCTGAAGAAAATACGGAGGTAACCGCTCAAAAATTTCGCATTGATCTAGCGAAACTTTGTTATAGAAACATAACGCAGACGTGACCCCAAGCTCCGGATTTGAAAGCACAAAATGTAGAAATATATGATACGTAGTTTGTTAGTTTTTATTAAGTATATTTAGATTTAATGTACATTTTTTTATTTAGTATGACGTTTTATTATTAACATATTTTAAATCCATTGACATGTCTTATTAATTACATTACATTGTCAATAATGTGTCATAATAATGTTGTCTTGTCATACGTCAATTTAAAAACGTGTACCTACCTTGGTTCTCGTGAAAGATTTTTAGGAAAGATTTTCAAATCAAAGATTTTACATCCATGTGTAGTAATGTCATAGGTACCAACCTTGTTTTGTCATTATTTTTCATGCACAAGTCACCTCATGTCGGTTTTTAAAAGGTTTATATTTTGTACTTTTATTCACCAAATTCAAATTATTAAATTAATTTCAAATTTGTTTAGTTTTATTTATATTTAACTTGTGATTAAGTATATTTTAGTATTCAGTTTTCTATATCTATAAATACTAACCTAAAATACATATTTACGTCCAAGATTCATTCTTAGAATAAAAATGGAAGGACATTATAACTCTCAACCTCCACAAAACAATTAGGTTGGAATCCCCCAGAATGGAGGTTTTAAAAAAAGAACGTTGCCTCTTCTTCCTCCAACGTAGACAACCCTGAAGAAAGTGTACCTGTTGAACCACGCGTCTCCAAGAAAACTTAAGGCAAGACCGTCGTATTCTACAACAAAACGATACACGCAGATGGGTTATTCTAGCTGATGAGTTGGAAAATTGGTCGAAGAATGTTGTGGAATTCTATACCAAGGGAGATAAGCCTTATTGTTATTCAGCCTTGTTTTTCCAATCAGTTAAACTTGACACTCGGTTTTGGGGTCCTCTTTTAGGCTACGGGCATATGTCAGCAACTGTAAAGAATTAATATTTTCTTTTATTATTGAATTATTTTAACTTTTGTACGAACTAAACTATTTATAGTACTAAACAGCATATAGAAGGATGGGTTGGAAGATTGATGCAATGGAGACAGAGACAGTTGAATGCTAATCCTAATTGTAATATGCCTTGGACGATTCTACCGCCTCATTTTTACGAATACCTAGTAGACGGGTGCAACAAAAATGCCACAAACTATGCAAGGGGAAAGATGAAACCATATCCCTCATTTTTTGATATAGATAATGTTTACTTTCCTATTTGCCCTAAAGGTCAATTATGGTCACTTTTCCGCCTTGATATGCAGACTCTAGAATTGGTGATTTATTACCCGTATGATATCGACGGTGTTAAATATAGGCGAGCCGTTCACCCAAAATATATGAAGATGAATGCATACTTCATGTATCTGTTGGTGAAACTTGGTTATTGGAAGAAGACTAAAAAGCTAGAAAAAGTATGCTCCTTCGAATGGAACTTAGACTATCTCCAGTCCGAACAAAATATAATTAATAACGAGGCGGTGTATGTTTGTATGATGATGGAGCATCTAGTGACTGGTAAACCGCTGGACCAAGGATCATATTTTAAAGTTGCTTGTATGTCGTATCGTCGTTTCATGGCGGATAGATTTTATTTTTGGCGTTGTTTCCGTCCCGAGTAATGTATTTTAATTTATGTTTTTGTACTAGTTAGTTTTTTTTTTGAACGGCCAACGAATAGAATAAACCCAGGTACTTCGTACGGGGTGACCCAATGGCTAAAGGCCACCGCCAGCTGGCCCAACCCAGCCGTACGGAGCCCTTAAGCGTCCATGTGACTCCAGTTCCGGGGGAAAACCCGCTAACCCTCCCGCCCGTAGGCACAACGGCGAATTAACGGTAAAACCCGGTCGCCTCAAGGATCGAATCCGGGTCTCCCCAGATCTCCTATCATTGACCTCCACACCAATGGACAAATAATGTCATTAGTGAGGATAGAACTTGGGTCCCTAGGAACACAAGCCAAAGCCTCAACCAACTCCATTAGATGCCATTGGTTTTTGTACTAGTTAGTTAACTATAATAAATTAAATTCAAATTAGAGGAACTTGTGCACAACTTTGTAATTAAGTCACCTCTTGAGGGGTATTTTTGTCAATTAACATCCAATAGTTGTCTTTGTAAATAAGTCACCACTTTCTAAATTCCTCTAGCATTATTTCTTCTACAAACCTCTCCAATCAAAATCTGATACTCTCCATTCCCGCTCCTCCATTGTTTTCCACTTTCATTAACATGGTGACATGCTATTGTGGTAAAGAGGCCGTCGTGAGAACATCATGGACTAGGCGAAACCCACGTAGGAGGTTCTACACATGCCCTGAAGAGGTAATCTACATATTCATCGTTTTATTTTTTTTTGTTGTTCCAACTAAATTAGATCTATAATGTATCAAGGATCAGATTGTGGTTGGCTTGGTTGGCAGGATGACCCGATGTGTGTTACACATGTTCATGTCATCCCCGACCTTTTAAGTTCGAAGAAGAAAATTGAGAATGAACTCAAAAAGCTTCAGTTAGAGCTTCAAAGAAGTGTCTCAAAATGTAAGAAACTGAAAAGGAAGCTATTATTTACTTGGATTTGCTTTCTTGTAGTTCTTGTTGCCATTGTAGTGTACTAATAAACTGTTATGTAATTCGAATTAGAGAAAATTACTGTAATGGAACATTTTTATTGAAATATGAGTTTCATAATTTTGAGAAATGGCTATTTTAAATTATATATTTAATCCTAACTATATCATTATCCTAAAATATATATTTTATCCTAACTACGACAATATCAAAAATATTAAATATAGAAATTGGAAGAAGACGTGAGAATTGGTAGACGTATATTTTAGGAGTGTGTGAAGATGTAAACATTTTCGGTGGCGTAGAGAGATGAAGTATTTGATGTTGGAGCATTGGTGGTGGAGGCGGAGACCGTTTTCCCATTTCAAAAATACTAAAACATTAAAAAATAATATCCAAAATGATCTCCGCCTTCCCCATTGTTCGAACACCACTTCCTTCATCCTCGGCACCACCGGAAGTGTCTACACAATCACACACTCATCAAGTATTCCTACTTAAAGGATGGTATAGATGAATAAATTGTGTGGAGAAATTCTGGTGAAATTTGGTGGGAGGACATAGGTGGTAGTCAGTAATATTTATAGGTGGAATTGGATACCTAAATTAATAATTAATAAATTAATATAATTTGATGGATTAATGAATAATACTTTGTAGTAATATATAATTAATAAATAATTTTAAATATATATATATATATATGTATAGGTTTGGGGTAAAATACATCTCCTTTTTCCCCTACATCTGATGTGGACTAATTATTGTCGTCCATCTCGCTGATTTCATATGATCATCCATATGCGTATAATAAACACACGGAAGGGCGTTTTGGTCTTTTTATCATATTTGAATTCACCCGCTTTCCATGAATTGTAACTGCATCCGCGTCATTATGTGAGCATCATATTCCAAGTTATCCCAATTTAAACACGGTAACTGAATCACCGTCCTTAATGGAGTATCATAATCCATTTTAGTCGATTTCATTTTGATTTATTCCGATAAAATATTTGTGTTCGTTCATAATCAATCGTCGATTGAAGCGATTGCTGTTTTTTGTGGATTGATTTCCATGGCGAGTTCGTCGGATCACACCATTGAAAGTATTTTCGTTATCGTTCTTCGTTTTGTATACAGGTCCGATCTATCTATATGGTGGTGTTTCAGCATATCATTATTGTATTGTTCATCACAACGTCACTTATTTTGTATTTTACATTCTCGGTTCAATTAATCTGTTTTTGATTGTATGCGAATAAAATATTCACTCAATCGAATGGTGTGTTTAGCAGATTATTTTGTTTTTTTAGGACATAGATCATACGTGGATAACCGAGCATGTGATGTTTTTATTATATGGTTTCATTATAGAAATCAGTTGTTGCATGATGTTTTTCAAGTAATTTTGTAATTTTTTTTATTTTTGTAGATGGCTATGTACACAAGGTCGTAGGTATTGAAGTAACCTCATCTAATTCTGGAAAAAAACATTATATTCCCGATGTTCTAGAGAGGATAAAACCACATGAAGGAACATTATTCATGTCAATTGATCATGCATTCAATTTTTACCAGAATTATGCTAAACTTTCTGGTTTTAGTGTTCGTAAGTTCACTGTAAAGCATGATCGGTTTGGTGTTCAACACCATAAACAATTTGTCTGTTCTTAAGAAGGTCATAACAAAAAAAAGAAAGTGGATACACTTAATGACACCGCTAAGCAAAAATATTCGAGAATTAGTGTATCTAAAAGAGTTGGTTGCAAGGCAGAGTTGTGTGTGGTGTTTGAGTTTAACAGATGGCATGTGAAGAAATTTGTTAAAGAGCATACCCATCCGTTTGTTGATGAGCAGGATATGCATTTTCTTGCATCTTCTAGGAATCTGACTCATCTGCATAAGCATATTATCAACAACATGTCTAGGATGAATCTGGACCCTATGAGAGCTTTCAATATGATGAGGGAAATTTATGGTGGTTTTGAGGAAGTTGGTGCTTCAAGAGACGACTTTAAGAACTATAAGAAAAAGAACAAATCTATTATTGGTGAATACGATGCTCAAATGGCGGTAGATCATTTATCGAGGAAGAAAGAGTATTTGCCAAACTTTTCTTATGGTTATATGACGGATGATGACAACTGTTTGAGAGGATTGTTCTAGGCCAATCAACTAGGAAAGATGAACTATCAGTTGTTTGGCGATGTGATGTCATTCGATGCTACTTACCGTTCCAACAAGTTTGAAATCTTTAATTTAAGCTCGTTTAATGATGTTTATACATTTTATGGTGTTAAGTTAAAACTCGTTTATTGTTGCTACAGGTACTCTATGGTGTTCGTGCCTTTCATAGGGATTGATCACCACTGCTGCAATGTAACATTTGGTGGAGCTTACTTGGTTCTGAAAATACAGAAACTTATATTTGGTTGTTGAGGTGTTTTTTTAAAAGCATTTTTCAAAGAACCTCAAGTTGTTGTCACAAACCAAGACCCAGTTATGACAATAGCAATTGAGCAGGTTTTAAACATTCAAGGCACCGATTTTGTATGTGGCATATTATGAACAAGCTTTCGATGAAGGTATGGTGTTTTAAAAGTATGTATTCCCTCGATCAACCCACCCATTTTTTTTTGTATATTGTTCAGAAGTTGTCAGTTTGGTCATTTTTTACTGTTTTATTAGATAATAGTTGTGTTTGTTTGTCTTGGTGTTTTTCGATTAACACGTAGGTGTCCATTTGTGCAACTCGACAGATTTTGTAAAACCACGGAAACGGATCTTACTACTGCATGATTCGGTTAATCGATGAACACGGATGTAAATAAAGCTTTGCTTTATTGATTCACAAAGATGATTACAAGGAATCTAGAGAGAGGGAGAGAATACACTCAAATACACACTGTTAAGAAGATGGAGAGTGACAAAACTGGTAACTAGCTCTCTCTCTAACGAACTATTTATAGTCTTACCATATAGGCTGGCGTACCACCCAATGTACCCGTTGGTACGTCCGTACCACCTGGTATGGCGGACCATATGGTGCAGCCACAATGATATGCTGACTACTTTGACTCACACAGACGCTCTAGACTAGATACAATACACGAGACACAACGTAGCATAGGAATATGCTCTAACAAACTCCCCGTTAACGTGTAGTGAATCTTTCTATCTATTTATCTAACAAAACTTCAGTCTTCAATCTTCGGCATCGTTGCATCCTATCTTCAACTTGAACTCTTGTCAGAATTAGAGCTTGCATGGCTGGATCAATCTTGGGCAATCTTTGAACTTCAAGATCCACTTGCGAAAGATATTACACAAACTACCCCTTTCACCATGCTTGAGTCTTGTCACTTAGATAACCTGCAATTTCAGAAGACAGAAACGCGGCTTTCTTTTTCTTTTGAAATTTAATTTAATCTTGGCGCAAAACTTCTTTTCGAGAATCCAAGATATAGTTTTGAAATCATAATTTTGTATCTTGTATCGATCGGTCAAAAACAAATAAGAAACAAAATATTTATGGCTTTTTGTAACTTTATATCAAAAAACACTGAAAATCTTTTTGACTTTTCTAAGTGTATGCTAAAACACACCTAAAATATTTTTGGATTTTTCTGATATGAAACATAAATGCAATACATAAATGAAATACTGAATCACACACTATTTTTGTCTTTTGCGAGAAAGATCACAACTTGGGATCATATTGGTCATGACATGCTGAACTACACTTCAATTTCAATTACTTCAGCACACAAGTCATGTTGATTTCTGGTATAATTTGTCCATCTTAAACTCAGGCATAATCATACTCATAACATCTGGATATGTTATTGTATTGATTAGACTGCTTTGACCAATGTACCCCACACTATCAGACATACTCAGACATGTATCTGCTTATCACACTTTGTGATTTCACTTGTGATTTAACACATAGTGCTTGTATTCACGATTCAGTCAACTGTGTTCCATGCAAAAAGAAATAAGAACGTTAAATCGTCTACCTTAAGGTCGATCTTTCGATACGCAGATAAGGCCTCAGATTTAACAAAATAAGAAAATAAAAACAAGTTGAAATTGTATAACCCAACAACAATCAGGTCGGTACTCCCGTACACACAGAGAAAGTCCGATGAGTTATACAAAACACCAAAGAAAATAAAGTAGAACGTCAAACGAACAACAATCAGGTCGGTCTTGTGGACACGCAGAGAAAGTCCGAATGTTTGAAAAAATAAAGAAAATCAAACAAGTTTAAATCTTGGCAAAATGAACACATGTTGACACATTGACTTCTCATTTTCTTTTTCACATATCTTTTCTTGATATATCATGAGATATGCATCAAGATGTTGTCCACTTGGTCAAGCATATGTATTTAATGTATATCACATTTGAATACTTTCTGATTTAATGTCGAGCCTACCAAGTACATCGAACAAGGATCTTATGGCTTTTTCATCTATTTTATCCATGAGTCAGACACGTAAGCCAATGTACCATCATTTCCCGATTATGTCGTATACAATTTCTCATTTTTCAATGTTTTTGAATTTTCTGTTTTTTAATGTTTTTGTATTTTTCCATTTTCTCCCCCTTAAAATGAAAACTCTATTTTTTGGATTTTCATTTTAACAAAAACACAAAGTCACTATTTTTGGTTTTTTAATTTTCTCCCCCTAAACTACATACGGAATGTAAAAGAAAGAAAATTGACCAATCGATACTGATACCTTTCAGTTTAAGCTTTCAGAAAATTCAGTTTGAAAGTTGATATTCCTTGAAATTTAAGTTAAAACACAGAATACTTCTCCATCAGCAACTTTTTCAATCACGAACGCGTCTTCTAGAAGTACCTGCACACTGGTTTTAAAGAATTAGTACTCAAATGACCCGAAGCACACAACTTTCGGTCGACCAGTGTCTTCCACAAAATCAGTAGCAGCTTTGCTAACCACTTTAGATCGCCACTGCATTTTTGCAGGTGCAGTTTTTACTGAAACATCATCTTGTGATGAATCACCAACACTAGAATCACTTTTAAAAACTGGGTTACGTTTTGATTTAAAATGGGAAGTTGGTGAGTGAGTAAAAATTATGCCTGATTCATCAATTATCGTGGCAGGTTTTCCAGAAAAAGTTCTTTTGGCAGTTACAGGACAATCCTGTGCCATATGTCCCTTTCGGCGACATTGATAGCACAAACGATATGATCGTTTAGATTGTGGCTTGTCCTGAACTGGATGGCATTCATCAATGAACTCAGACTCATCGGAAATATCATCAAAAACTTGAAATCGGTTAGAATGTACCCATTTAGATGTAAGATTTTGAGGTGTAGCATTAGAACCAGATGAAGAATCTTTTGAAAAATTGCTAGACACAATCTTCTTCTTTTGCTTTCCTTCAAATCCCTTTTCCATGGTGGAAACGAGTACTTGAGCCAGATGATAAATTTGATCTGAGCTTGTATCCTTCTTAGCTTTCGGAATCTTCTTTGACACAATCTTCGGTTCTCTCTTTGCAACCTTTTTGCCTTTACTACCCAAACCAGATTGTTTGTAACCAGGTAGCTTTGATAGATCAATTTGAGAACTTGAAGGACCAACTTTAGCAGCCTGGGTAAGTTTAGCTTTAATACCCTTCAAATTGTTAGCTTCTACCAAATTAGCTGCTAACTGTTCATCAGTCACCAACTTTTCATCTTTCTCTACCATCTTGTCATCAGAAATCTCGTTATCAACTATACCACTTCTACCAGAAACAAATTTAACAAATGTGAGTGTATCAGATGTTGAAGATTCCACTTTCCTGTTGAAAATCTTTGAATTCTTCTTTTCCGTTTTCTCAGGCACAAATTCAGAATAACCTTGCTTTGTATGTGCAGTGCCCAAGTCAACAATAGACTCTGTTTGAATCACTAGATGCGGAATTTGATTGAAATCATCGCCTCCAAACACCTTTTTGAAATTATCGTCTTGACACAAATAACTTGCAAAAGAATGAGAATTCGTCAAGTTATGCAATTGACGATTTAGATCCAAGATTTCAATTCAAATCGGCTATGGTCTTTTGAGCTTCAGCAACAACTTTTTCTCATTGAATCAATTTTTCAGATGTGCTGTTAACTAACGATTTTTCTCTTCTCATACCATCATGAGCAGCATGCAGTTCTTTTGTAATCTTATCCACTCTTTCTTTATAAATTTCAACATTTTAGGTTAACAAAATTTTGTCCTTCTTCAGAGTAGTGATTTTATCTTGCAACTCAGACTGAACAATTTGATATTGAATTTTTTCAGCAGTAACCACATTTAAAGCTTTTTGAAGTTCATTGTGAGATGTTTTAAGTGCTTCTACTCTTGCTGTGGATTTTTGAAATAGATTCTCGAAATATTCACTCACATCTTTAGCTTGAGACTTATGTTCTTCAACCTCCTTGACCAACTTCTCATTAGCAGAAGTTAACTTGACAATTTTTGTCATGAACTCATCATTCTCATGTTGAAGTTGTAACCTTTGGTGATCATTCTGAATACAATCTTCTGACAATTTTTGCTGAATATCGGCTAATTTTTCCAACAACACACTCTTATCTTTGAGTAGCTTCTCATTTTCTTTGCAAATTTCATCAAATTCTTGACATTTCTTGACATAATATGCCAACTCCTCATCTTTTCTCTTGATTTCAACAATTTGATTTTTACTTTCCTTCAACAAATTTTGAATTCGAATATCCTTTTGTGAACAAAATTCACACACGGATTCATAACCACTCACTTCTGTCCCAGAATCACTTGATTCAGATTTACTGGTCTCAGATGCATACCCACTCGATTCAACCTCAATACTTGCCATTAATCCATAATTTTCTGGAGAGTGGACTAAAAATGCAGATTCATCCAGAAAGTCTGCAGCCCAATCATAACCTCCCTCAGCCACTAAAGCCTTTGCATCTTTAGTTTGACCATGCTTATCCGAATTAGACTTATCTAAACCAAACTTGCCTCCTTGAAAAAGAAATTGCTTTCCATGTTTCTTCATAAATCTTTTTCTTCTTTGAACTAGCATAGCAAATTGCCATTCCAAATCTAGCTTATGCAGCTGATCATCATCCATCTGACTTAAACCATCTGGAAATATACCAGAATTACCAATTTGACTAAATATGGATCCAGATGCAGATGATATGAAAGCAGATAACAAAGCAGCCAGATCTTCGGTTGCTTGATTAGAAGTGGAATTACTGGATGATCTATCAGGAATAGTAAAACTGCAACCTGAAGAATAACCAGTATTTTCAGACTTTCCAGCAAGAAATGTTGTTAACGGTGGATTACTACTTTGAAATAGAATGTGATTTTGTTTTAGCATGCACAGTAGCAGAGTTCTCTCCAAAATATATCTCAGGATTCTGAACAGATGGAGTTGCTGACTTTTTCACAAGTAGTTCCATTTCCCGAGCTTGTACTTTGCTTAACAATTGATTGAATGTCCAATTTAAGTTATTTGGATCATTTGTAAGCATCATAACAAAATTCTCCCACTTTTCGGGTAGAGCTTCCAGAAATTTTTCCTTCAATTCTTCTTTCTCTTTCGTGACTCCTACAACATCAAGTTCATTAATCAGATGTGAAAACCTAGAAATCAAGTCTGCAATACTCTCTTTTTCACAGTGTTGAAAGTTGTCAAATTTTTTTAACAAAACTTTCTTACGACTCTTCTTATATTGCTCGTTTCCTTCACACCTATCATTTAATGCATCCCACAAAGATTTTGATGTTGTGCAATTTTTTAATTGATGCAAGAGCTCTCTTGGTAATGCCATTGTGAGATTTCCAAAAGTTTTCTTTTCTCTGCCATAAACTTTCCTTTGATCTTCATCAAGATCACTTCGTAGGACCGGTTCTCCATTTTTCTTAGGGTTTTTATACTCTTGCTCAATGGGTATCCGTAGATCAATGTCAAGCGCATTAATAAATGATTCAAACCGTTGCTTCCAATTGTCATAATCTTCCAATTGAAGTAATTTAGGAACTTTCTGAGTTGTTCCGATTTCAGTATCATAGTTCATCATTGTCACACCCCCAAATAACCACTAACGGAGTTTATACCGTTAAGGAGTGCGAGCAAACCAGGACTACAACCATTAGTTACAAATACTAAACGAATCAGAGTTAAGTCCAATGTTCATAAATACAACAGTTTAAAATACGCAGCGGAATAAAAACATAAGTCTCTCAGCACTAACCACGTGCTTTAATTACAAAACATAAATTATCGTTAAATTCCCGAATTTAGTTTAAAATAAAAGTAAGTATCTTCTTGTGCCATGCCAACCTCCAGTGGATACTCTTCAACGATCTGCAAAAGTGAAAACCACACAAGTGTCAACCTAACGGTTGGTGAGTTCACGGTGGGCATGACATGCATTGGCCCGGTCTCATAATCGTATTCATCAACATATAAATAAGTAATAGATTTGCAAAACATTGCCAAGTGTTGAATTACCGAATATGCACTAGTTAAGTAAAAGTTAAAGCGGTCAACCGATATCGCGGGTAGCTAATCCGGTTTCCATGCACTAAGGAAGTCGTACTAGGGCTGAAAGCTGACGTAACAGAGTTCGGCATTTGCCGATGGTTGGTGCCTCCAGTTGTGTCCTTTTCGGGAGGCCCACAACTAAAACAGGCTGATATTGAACTCCGTTCGGCCTCCAACCGGTTGGTTACACATTTGTGTACCGCGGAGCAGGGTTTGTCAAACCCTCAGTAGATCTACCCAACATCCCCTCGCTTCTCAGATCAACAGTACTAAATTGAGGACTTTTAAGTTTTTAAGGCATCCTTAGAAATCATGTGATATCATTTGGTTTAGACTTTAACCTACACTAGTCATATTAAAAATGTTTATTCTGGATTTCATTCGAAATCCTAAAAAGAGTTTATGTGTCAAAATGGTCGTTTCCAGATTTCAATTGAAACCCCAAGGATGGACAGTTGCAAGTGCTCCCCATAAAACACTCCAACTTCCCTAACAGGTATCCCATTCGGTAATACCTCAAAATGTCAGCGTTGTTTTTCGTTAAGTTCATTCGTTGTGTCCCAAACGGGCTCACAATTAAAGGGTTAGTGAAACTCACCTTAGGTTGCTCAGCTACACTTGCTAATTAATCCAATTATTGCTTAACGAAGACCTATGAACACGTTTAGGTATTAAGTATTAGTTTTGTGTCTAATCATTAACTTATCGTCACTATGGCCCATAACATAGCACGTTGGAACTACGACACGACATAACGACACACGACACCGATGGTTGATCATAAACAAGGGTTCACATATTACAGAAATCAAAGCATGTTTCATCATAGCATAATCATACAAGTCATGGCATAACATTTAAATAAGTTGCACAAGTTTGGGTTTAGTCTGGCGAAACTGCTGGAGAAACTGCTGGAGAAATTGCTGGAGAAACTGCTGGAGAAACTACTGGAGAAACTGGCAGTTTCGCTAGCTAGTTTCGCCAGGAACTGGTTGAACTTTCGTTCAGGGACAAGGTCTATGCTCGGCAGTTTCGTTCACGAGAGACACTACAGTTTCGCTGCACAGTGTCGCTGGAAGGAGATATGCATAGTTTCGCTGGATAGTTTCTCCTAATGAATGCACAGTGTCGCTAGTCGCTAAAAAATCCGTAAATTTGACTAAAAATCTTTCTAACAGCCTCCATACTTCATGTAATTCATTTTCAAGCATACATAATCATTTAGGAACATCACAGGAGCATTTTTAACATCATAAACATGCATTTTCATCATCAAATCTTCAAGAACACATTTTACACAAAATAACCTAATCTAGCATGAATCTTCAGTATGGATCAGTTTCACACATAAAGTTACTGTTTTTATGATAGATCTAGCATTCCTAAGCATTAATACAGAAGATCAAGTGATTACATGAAGATCTAAGCATGCTTTGAAGGTAAAACACATAGAAAACACATAAAGATGGTCATGGGACTCACGGTTGTTCTTGGATCGATGGATGATCTTCACTAACCAGAGATGATGGCTGATTCTTGGTGGTTCTTGGGCTGGTCCAGAAATCGTGAGAGAGAGAGAGAGGATGGAGAGTGTGTGTGTTTGTGGATGATGATGTAAAATAGAGAATTAGGGTTTAATCTCATTTAAATACTAATGGTCTCATGGGCTTTCATTGGGATTTGGGCCCCCAATGATTAGCCATCATTAGCCCATGATTAGTCCATCATTAACAAATTACTAGCCCAATCATTAAACATGTATGCATACACTTAATTACCCGGTTAACATATAATAATCCAAATAAGCAATTTGTCACATAATTTATCAATTAATTAAATAGTCATGCTTTTTATTAATAATTATGCATTTAAATCACGTTTGCACATAATGACCATAAATAATTGAACACATAACATATATGGGCGGGTTTGGTGATCAACCAAAGGACGTGGACGTATTCGGCCTAGTTAAGTATTAGTTACTAAGTTAACACTTATAACGTAACTAACGGAATTGTCTAACGGAAGTTAACCTTGAAATTCTCGGATGTCACATCATCCCCTTGTAATTGGAATTTTCGTCCCGAAAATTATTCTTGCGTTGTAGCGTTCGCAGTTTCAGCTGTCGTGGTTACTTGTCGTTGCTGGGGAAAGAAGGCAAAAGTTTAGGGTCGCCACAATCATGGCTTGCATCGAGGTTTGCATAGCCGAAAACGCTTGAAAATCACTCATCTTGAAGTTAAAAATCGAATGTCAAAACTTCGAACTCAAAAACGGAGGTCTTCCAAGCGGATTTTGGGGGTCAAATCGGAGGGTACTGGCCGTTGATCTCGTCGAGACGCACGTTTTGACTGGTATTAGCTCCCATAACTCTTAACGGTTCTCAAGTTACGTTAGTTTTAGTGAAGACCACTTTTCTGCCAACGTACCAAAACCTTCTCAACGTACCAGAAATCCAACTAGCGGACTAGAATACTGAGTTCCGTATCAACAAAATGTAGCGGACCACCACCGAACCAACCAACTCAACGTACCAAACTCCTGACCAGTGATATCAGCGTACCAGTTTTAACAGCGTACCAATGTGGTACGGAGAAATGACCTACGGACCAGAAAGATAACCGTCGCGTACCAAACTTGAAGATTGCCTAGCGGACCAGAACTAGCATACTAGAATCACGAAGAAGATTGCCTTGCGGACCAGCGACATACCACGCTAAATGCAACTAAATTTTTGAATTTTCGACTTTTGGAACTGGAAATTGGATCAGGAAGATGCGAAATCACTTTAGGAACACTCAGAACTCATTTTTGATCTTTGAAACACTCGAAATTGCGAAAATTTGATGAAAACGGACCAAACCCAACCTTTCTCTCTCTAAAACTCGAAAATGACCAAAATCAAAGCAGTAGATCAACCAAATGCTCTGATACCACTTGTAAAACCACGGAAACGGATCTTACTACTACATGATTCGGTTAATCGATGAACACGGATGTAAATAAAGCTTTGCTTTATTGATTCACAAAGATGATTACAAGGAATCTGAGAGAGAGAGAGAGAACACACTCAAATACACACAGTTAAGAAGATGGAGAATGACAGAACTGGTAACTAGCTCTCTCTCTAACGAACTATTTATAGTCTTACCATATAGGCTGGTGTACCACCCTCGTACTAGTTGGTACGTCCGTACCACCTGGTATGGCGGACCATATGGTGCGGCCACAATGGTATGCTGACTACTTTGACTCACACATACGCTCTAGACTAGATACAATACACGAGACACAATGTAGCATAGGAATATGCTCTAACAGATTTCAAGAAGGATATTTGTAACATTATGTGGATTGATGCAATTACATCTGAAGAGTTTGTAGCTAATTGGGAAAAGATAATCAATCAGTATGATCTTGCAGATAACAAGTGGTTATTTGAGATTTTTGCCATACGTGGGGATTGGATTCCTGCGTATTTCAAAGATGAGTTGTTATCTGGATTGATGAGGACTACATCAAGGTCTGAGAGTGAAAATCACTTCTTTGGGCAGCTATGTAATTCAAGGTCCACCTTAGTTGAGTTTTATCACACAAAGAAACAGCGATGGAGTCACATTGTCATACACACAGAAAGAATGACCATGGCACTCGTTTCACTAATCCAGTGTTGAAAACGGGGTGGTGGCTTGAAGCAGAAGCTGTAAAGATCTACACTAGAACAACTTTCCTAGATGTTCAATATGAAATGGACATGATGAGAAAGCTAATGTGTCAAACGTACTTTCCACAAGATGATTTTTATAAAGTACTTCATTAAAGACTGGACACAATTGGCCTCTAAACCATTTGAGGTATGTTTTTTATTAATGTGGTGTTTTTAAACCAAGTGTCTTTTTTATTGTTTTTCATAACGATGTTTCTATTTTTAAACTGATATGCGGGGGCTAATGTAATCTGTAATGGTTTTTTCGATGTAGGTGATGTTCCGACAAGCTGACATGACAATTTACTTTGAGTGTAGACGGTTCGAAAGCTTTGGTCTTTTGTGTAGGCATATATTCTACGTTTTAAGGCAGCTGGACATTAGGGAATTTCCTAAAAATATGTTCTTCGACGTTGGAGATGAGATATTGTTCCTAATTCGTCTAATCGTGATCATGATATTACTGCTATAACCGGTTTTGACGATGGTGGTCGTGCTGTTTGCGTGATATTATGTTTGCCAATGAATACATTTTAAATAAGTTGTCTGCTAATATGGCAGAGTTGTCTTTGTATAAGGATCATGTTCAAAGCTATATGCAAAACGCTGATAATGTGGAGTTCGTTCCTCCTCCCCCAGGCAAAAGAGACATGTATATCACATATATGGTGTTTTTTCCAAATATGCGCTTTTACGATATTATTTTAGTTTATTTTGAAGACGGCATGTTTTATGGATTTTTTTATATGAAAAACAGGTTTGGGGAGTTAAATGGTATTTCTCAAAATGATAGGGTACCTATTAGGGTGCCTCTTGGTTACAAGAGTAAAGGCTCTGGTTCGCATAAGCGCATTAAATCCAAGCAAGAAGAGGCTATAGTCAAAGCTGGTAGGAAACAGAAACAATGTCAGAATTGTCTTGGATATGACCATTACTCAACTACATGTCCAGATCCACCACAGAAGAATAAAGGTGTTGCAACTGATAATAGGGAAAAAGATGTCAACAAGACCAAAAAGAGTAAAGCTGCAGAAACACCAAAGAATGACGCTGGATCATCGACTCGTGTTTTAAGATCACGTGCTAACAAATCGTAGACGTGTTTTCATGTGTGTTTTATCTTCTGCAATATGTCCTTGCAAACTTTGTTGGGTTACGACAGTGGTATTCGGGTCCCCGGTAATGTCAATTTTTTTAATAGAATAATTATTTATGAAAAATAATTATTAAATCATTTACCGAATAATTAGTAAATTAAATTCAAGATAAATGAATTAACAATTAATTTAATACACAGCGGAAAATGATTTAATTTACAAACGCGATGTCACACCCCGAGAAATGACTGAATGTGGGCATGTGACTGATTTGGCATCATGGTCATGGTTACGAATGATTGACTTCTAAATGAACATTTAATTAACCATTTGTCTTTCGAAAATATAAGTCTCAAACATTTATTTAATATTTAAAACCATGGCAGCGGAAATAAAGTAGTGGTTACATGATGAAGTTTTCAAAAGACAATGTAATGAGATTTATAAACATAACTACCCTAAGGCGTAATGCGTCTAAATCTCCAAAATTAAATGCATGAACACACAGCAGGCAGACCATGATATGACAAGCTGGATCGGAACAGAAAAACATGGAGTTGCAGTCTCTAATCACCTAAGAATTCAAGAATTTAAAAGGTCAAAAGAATTGTTGGTGAGTTCACAGGTTTTATGACACTAGAACTGTTGGAAATTATGTTTGAAAATGTTTGGCCTGTCATGATATTAGTTTGTTTGACACTTTTGTTGTAAAGATCAAGCATGAACCTTGAATTCAAAACTAACTGTTTACCCACTCCTGATGTTCTTCCCCAAGAACACCGAATGACCAGAATAACAAATGTACCCCTTGACTATAACCATGGAGTCATGACTGGAGCGACCGAGTCAGGGAAGGGTCGTCAGCTAAATAGATCTATTCACAAGTTATCGTTTCGAATGAACTAATTGAATTCAAATAATAGTGGGACTTGGGCATATAACATGAATCAACATGAATACACAGATATGAGGAAATGAAAAGAACATGCAATCAATACTTCTTACAGTTATCATAATTTCTGACAAAATGAAATTGAAAGGCATTCATTGAATTCTCCCCCAAGTTAGAAAACAGAAATGTAAAAGGGGCCATGAAGACTCACTTGTTTGAAGATGGACTGACATGTATGATTGGTTGAACTTAGTCTAGCAAACGTCTACAAGATAGTGTTATGACGTATTAGGGTTTGGCTATATGGGTTAGTGAATACGTCACCCAATGTTCAAGGTTAAGTCTCGTCTGTTATTACCCGATGACAGTGATGGAAATCCTAGGATATTATTTATTGGCTAATAAATAAGATTGAATTTGATGGAATTTATTATTTATTTTAAAAGATAAATAATAATTAGATTTTCACGTTTGAAAAAGAAATATTGAATAATATGGATTATTTCTCATTAAACGTTATGAAAATTACAACTATTTAATTCATTAAATATTTGTAAGGTTTTGAACCCTTTAATTTAATAAAAAAAATTCATTTATTAAGGTTCGAACGCGCGTGTTATACAGCGTGTCGTTACACGGTATATATCGCGTCTTACGAAATGATTTTTTACATTTTAAAATATGTTTATTTGTATAAAGAAATGTTTCCAAAAATATATGAAGTTATATTTTGGCAAAATTAAGTGTCGGTTCGTCCGGTGGTTAGCCGGTTTCACCGGTTTTACTCGTTTTATGACATTTTAAGTTTCCTTAACACTTGGGATTTGTTAGTACACTTGTTTTAATGTGTTTTATGGTCTTAGATTGGCAAGTGTGTCAATGGGAGTTTAACTTGTAAAATTGACGTTTTCGAGTTACCGAAAGTTACAGTTTTGGTCCGATTTACTTCTAAAACATGTTTTTCCATTTTTGAACTTTATGTTCTGTACTAGATCCAATTCTTATTCAAAAATACGTTATATTTTTCGTTGAAAAGTCGTATTACGGTATCTGATTGTTCCGTTTTCAAGTGTTTAACTTCCCGAATCACTTTGTAAGTTTGGAAAACAAATTTGGCAGCGCTAAAGCATACATAACAAGTCATAAGTGGTCATTTTTTGGTCACAAGTACTTTCACTTAATTTTCATGATAATAATTGATATTTATATCGTAAGAATTCTATTTTTATAGTTCTTTGAAATTTCATGGATAAATCCTTAACAACACTTTTAGTAACTCAAAATCATCTTATGACAAGTTGGGTTCAAGATTTTAAGTCATTTTCATGAGGTGTTTCTAAGATTGCAAGAATATATATGTTTTAGGATGACTACATTTTTATGAAACACAAAATGAGTGTCATCTTTTGTCACTTTTAACATAGTATCTATTTTCTTTAAAACTTGAATTCCAAACATTATGTTTATGAACTTCAACCAAAACAAACATACAAAAACATTGAAAACTTATAATATGTTATGATTTATAAACTTTGTCACCAAATATGAAGAATTTAACATAAACATATATTTTATGTTTATATTTTTCCATGTAAATTGCTCAAACAATATTCTAGTTTCCATCAAAGCACATAATGCTACTAACATTCAATTTTACTAGTAAGTCATCCAACAACACAATCAAGACTTAGATCATGAACATGATATGTGACATTATATGAATAAATCATGGAATAAGTTAAGAAAAGAAAGAGGTTTCCTCACTTAAACTTAAACGAGATCGGTAATGACGTTGATGGGTTGTTGATTAAGCTTCCAAATTTAGCTCCTAAACCACCCTTGATCTTGAATTAGGAAGAATATGGTGAAAGAATGAAAGTTTTGTCATGGATTTTGACAAGAAAACAAGAGGCTAGAAAGGTTATTCATGAGAGATTTTAGAAAGGAAATAAGTGATTAGGAACTTGATTAAAGTGGTGGTTGATGGAGGAAAGTGGTGGTGGTGGTGGTTTGAGAGAGAGCCGAGAGGAAGAAAGAGAGTGAGGGAGAAAAGTGGGTGTGTTCTTGAAGTTTTGAATGGTGAATGAGAGAGTTTAAGTGTTATAAAAATATGGTTAGGGGGCTTGGTGGTTCGGTTTAAATGAAGGGCTCGGTTTGGTTGGTCTAGTCGAGAACAAGAGAATAGGAGGAGGAGAGTGGACCAAGGCTTGTGTTCTCTTGATGGTGGCTAGCAAAATGGAACAAAATGTGGGTGTTTGTGGGGTGGTGGAACCGGCTCAGGGAGAGGGAGAAGAGGAGACAATTTTTGTCTTATTGGAAGCGGTTAAAGCTATTACCCAAAGGTTAACCAAATTGCTAGGTACTAATGGAGCCAAGAATGTTGTATATCAAGATGACAATGAAGAGGTTATTGTGTTTATCCATTGTTTAATGATGGGAATCTAGGTTGCAAGAAAGATTAGCCATGTGAACCTTGGGTTTACAACTAACAAGTGTTTAGGTAAGTTTGGTTGCTTGAAAAACTAGTTAGGAGAGGAAAAATAAAATAAAATGGTGATGGTGGGGTTCGAACTCGGGAATGGAACGAGAGAAAGAGAGGGGTGATGGACCGTGGGCTCGAACCCGGAAAAAAGAAAAGAAAAAGGAATGGGCTCGGTGGCCCAAACCGAAAAAGAGAAAGAAGAAGAGAGTGGGCCGGGCCGGAAAGGAAGGGGAGGCGGGCTGGGATGGGCTATCGGGCTGAGAGGAATGGGCCGGAAGACGGGCCGAGGGAAAGAAGAACAGGAATGGGCCGGTTGGCCCATTCTGGGCTGACTCGGGTCTCGGGTCGGGTCGGGTTGAGTCCGGTCGATCCAACGAGTCCAACGACACTTTGTTTGAGTCAAAATGATAAACGGGTGAAAAGTCGGGTTTTGGCTCGAGAACGGATAATTTATTTATATATATAAATCAATAAAAATGAATAAGCGTCGCGTTTAATTTCGAATGAACGGGTTTGTCACAATCTTGATTGTTTGTCGTTTGATTATGCACTACTGATGAACTAAAGTTAAGAAATATATGTTTCGCTCGACGTAGGCGTTTTACGTTTGAAATGTTTTATGAAAACGTTTAACGTTTGTTTTTGATGAACAATAAAATATAGTTTGGAAATAAAAATAGTTTTAGAAATAAAACTAATCTTTGTTTGAACTTGAATTGTTGTTTGAATGAACGTTCCGGTTGAAATACGTTTTGACATATCGTAATGTTATGAAAAATATAAAATGTCTATTTTATATTTAAGTTACACAAATCATATTTATAAAACTCTTGTTATTGAATTTCCATCATGAATAGTCACGGAACTTTTGTTGATTTCCACTACGGGTAAATGTTATCGGACCTATGTTGTCTATGTTAGCACGTAATGTCACCTAATTTGGACAAATCAAGTCTAATGCACATAGAATCACAGTTAATTTCACGTAATTATAATATTAATGTATACCTGGAATGTACGAGTTGTCACATCCTCCCCCCGTTAGAGAAATTTCGTCCCAAAATTTAGTCTTGATCACTAGGGTTGGCAGCATTGGCAAAGAGATGCAGATACTTTTCACACATTTGATCCGCTCTTGTACTAGTTCGGGACCTATGAGTTGGTTGTCACCAACTTCAGTCCAACAAAGTGGTGAACGACATTTTATTCCGTACAAGGCTTCAAAAGGTGCGGCTTGAATACTAGTGTGATAGCTATTGTTATAAGAAAACTCAGCTAACGGCAGATGTTCGTCCCAATTGTTACCGAAATCGATGATACAAGCACGAAACATGTCTTCAAGAGTCTGAATAGTTCTTTGGCTTTGGCCATCAGTTTGAGGATGATATGATGTACTCATATCAAGGCGAGTACCCAAAGCTTTCTGAAGGGTTTGCCAAATCGGGCGGTAAAACGGCTATCTCGATCAGAGATCATAGAAATAGGTACTCCATGACGAGACACAATTTCCTTCATGTAAATTTTGGCAAGTTGTTCATTGGTGTAGGATTCCTGAATAGGCAGGAAATAAGCAGATTTAGTCAGACGATCGACGATAACCCAAATGGCACCATTTCTGGCTCGAATCCTTGGAATCTTGGTAATGAAATCCATGGGAATTCCTTCCCATTTCCATTCTGGGATTTTAGGTTGAACGAGTAAACCAGAGGTTTTTTCGTATTCAGCTTTGACCTTTGCGCAAGTCAGACACTTACCAACGTATGTGGCGATTTCAGCTTTCATGTTAGGCCACCAATACAACTCTTTCAAACCATGGTACATTTTGTCTGAACCAGGATGGATTGAGTACCTAGACTTGTGAGCTTCATCTAAGACCAATTTCTTCACGGAACCGAAATTTGGTATCCACAGTCTTTCCATGAAATAATAAGCTTCATCAAGCTTCTTCACTAATTGCTTTTCCATTCCACGTAAGCCTTCATTAGGGATATTTTCATCTTTGAGGGCTTCGACTTGGGCATCACGAACGAGAGAGGTGAGATTGGATTGAATGGTCAATCTAAGGGCACGTACACGGAGAGGTTTCACTCGGTCTTTTCTGCTTAATGCGTCGGCAACAAAATTAGCTTTACCTGGGTGGTAACGGATTTCACAATCATAATCGTTGAGTAACTATATCCAACGACGTTGTCTCATGTTTAACTCTTTCTGATTGAATATATGCTGAAGACTCTTATGGTAAGTATATAACGTACACTTCGTACCGTAAAGGTAATGTCTCCAAATCTTTAGAGCAAAAACAACGGCTCCAAGCTCAAGATCATGAGTAGAGTAATTCCTTTCTTGAATCTTTAATTGTCGTGAGGCATAAGCAATGACCTTGTCTCGTTGCATAAGTACACATCCTAGACCTTGGCGGGATGCGTCACAGTATACCACGAAATCATTTGTTCCTTCGGGCAGGGAAAAGATCGGTGCATTACACAACTCCCGTTTCAACAATTGAAAGGTGGATTTGGCTTTAGAATCCTAGACAGATTTCTTGTCTTTCTGGGTGAGAGCAGTCAACGGCTGAGCTATCTTTGAAAAGTTCTCGATAAACCTTCGGTAATAGCCAGCGAGACCTAAGAATTGACGAATTTCAGTTGCAGTAGTAGGTGCACTCCAATCTTTGATTGCTTCGATTTTGGAAGGGTCAACGTGTATTCCTTTCTCATTAACTAATGACCTAAGAAATGTACTTCACGAAGCCAGAAGTCGCACTTTGAGAATTTTGCGTACAACTTCTCATTCTTGAGTAACTCTAAGATAAGTCTCAAATGTTGCTCGTGTTCCTCTTTACTACGGGAGTAAATTAAATATCGTCAATGAACACGATAACAAACTTGTCCAAGTAGGGCTTACACACACGATTCATTAAGTCCATGAATACGACGGGTGCGGTTGTTAAGCCAAATGGCATCACTATAAACTCATAGTGACCATAACGGGTTCTAAAAGCAGTATTGGCAATGTCTTCTTCACGAACTCTCAACTGATGATAACCGGATCGTAGATCAATCTTTGAATAATAGCTTGATCCTTGAAGTTGATCGAACAGGTCGTCGATCCTTGGAAGTGGATAACAATTCTTCACAGTCAACTTGTTTAGCTCGCGATAGTCGATACACATGCGAAATGATCCATCCTTCTTTTTGACGAAAAAAACATGAGCACCCTAGGGGGAGCAACTGGGTCAAATGAATCCTTTATCCAATAATTCTTGCAACTGATTGGATAATTCCTGCATTTCAGAATGGGCGAGACGGTAGGGAGAACGGGCTACAGGTGCAGCACCTGGAACAAGATCGATTTGAAACTCTACTTGCCTGGCTGGTGGCAGTCCTGGCAAGTCTTCAGGGAATACTTCAGAAAATTCGCGGGCGATAGGAACGTCCTTTAGTGTTTTCTCCTTTGGTTCCTTTCCCACAACATGTGCTAGAATAGCATGATAACCCTTACGAAGATATCGGCGTGTCTTCATACAAGATATAATATCTAGCTTGGTTCCACTCTTTTCACCTTGGATGACTAGAGTTTCACCATTTTCCAGTGGGATTTTGACTTGCTTAAGGTGACAGATGATTTCCGCACGATTCTTTGATAACCAGTCCATGCCGATTACGATATTAAAACTTCCCAATTTGACGGGCAACAAGTCAATGTTAAACGAATGGTTAGAAAGACGTAAGGAACAATCTCGAAAAACCTTGTAAGTTTCAATTAAACTACCTAGATGCTAGTTCTATGGTGTACTTAGTGTATAAGGCACATGGATCGATTTTAAGTAATGGACAAAAATCGGCAAACACAAAGCTTTTATCCGCTCCAGTATCAAACAAAACAGAGGCATAATAATCGTTAAGGATGAACGTACCGGTGACAGTATTTGGGTCCTGTCGGGCTTCTCCAGCATCCATCACAAAGGCTCTTCCACGGGCAGTTCCAACAGCTTGATTTTTTTCTTTGGACATTGATTCTTCATTTGTCCAACAGCTCCACAACCAGAATAAGTGCGGGACGGACAGTCTCTGGCAATGTGACCTTTGGCTTTGCAGTTGTTGCAGTAAATGTTACTACAATCTAGTGTATGATGAAGGTTGCACTTTTGGCACAGTGGTTGATTTCCTGTGTGGCCAGATTTCCTTGGTTCTTGAACAGATGTAGAAGCAACAAAAGCTTTGACTAGTTCAGGAGCTTTTTCAGGTTGTTTCTCAGATCGCTTCTCAGAATTCTTTTTACCAAAATGACCGCGTTTGCGTTTATGGTCAAACTTCTTCCCAGATGAAGAAGACGGTGAACATACATCAAAAACAGGTTTGGAATGATTAGAAGCCTTCCTCGTAAAGGAAGTACCTTGGCGTGTAGCCTGGTAGGTCAGGCTATGTGCCAAACGAACGGTGGCTTGCAGAGTGGTTGGGTTGGAAGACATCACATTTCCTTGAATGTTGGGTGTTAAACCCCAAATGTAATATTCAATCTTCTTATATGGTGGAGTTACCATTGAGGAACAAAGGTGAGTAAGTTCATGGAATCTCTTAGTGTATCCAATAATATCAGACCCATTCATGGTGAGTCCACAGAATTCAACTTCCAAACATTGAAGTTCTTCACGTGGGCAGCATTCATCTCTCAGTAGTTGTTTCAATTCTTCCTAAGGCATAGCATGTGCTTGGTCAGTTTTGACGGTTTCGGCATGCGAATTCCACCATGAGAGAGCACCATCAATGAATGTGCAAGCAACAAATTTAACCTTAGAGTGGTCGGGACAGTAACTGATACAGAAGACAGATTCAGTCTTTTCGAACCAACGAATAAGACCAACAGCACCTTCGGTACCCTTGAAATTGATAGGTTTACAATTCATGAAGTCCTTATAGGTACATTCACGGGCACCTGAAATGTTAGACATAGCCTTGAAAATAATTCGAGGGAATTTATATTCTTGGATTTCCAACATTTATCGAAGGTCTTACAACCAGGAGCACCTTCAGGGTGGCCTCCAGCGGCGCGATTAGCTTCATTAGCAGCGATGGCATCAGCAATACGTTGGGCGATTAAGGGATCAACTTGATCAACGTTCAATGGTGCGAGTGGAGGTGAATCAGCTCGGTTGGCTCGCGGGCGTCCTTGGCGTCTAGACATATTTTTCTTAATTCACGAATGTAAACAAGAAATATAATTAGACAATATATGACAATACATAGTCTACATATCTAATATGAACAACCATACATGCATAACAACCATACATCCATAAGAAGCTACAATAAAATAAATACAACCATAGTTAATTAATATTCGAAAACATCCATTATGACAAATACTACAATTCTAGTACGAACATACCATAATTGTCTCAAAATTCGGAGGCGCGACTCCAATTGTCAAAATACATCATAGTTTTCATACACTAATTAAACATGATACAAATGCATCACTAGGTAGTATCACTAGTATGGGCCTCTGGGAAATGGCTGCAGTGGTGGGATGAAGAACAAACCAGCAGCCTGGTTGAGTGTAGCCATGAATGTCTGAAACATCATCATCATATCCTCCATAGCCTGCATACGCATCTCGAACATATCCATAGTTAGCATCATGGTAGTGGTCGAGTTAGAAACATTTGTAAGGTTTGCGTGTAGGGAATCCATAGCAAAACCAGTAGCAATGGCATGATCCTCGATGGACGTCAGACGTGTCTCCAGAGTATGAATAGTATGATAAGACATTAATGAACGAAACTCAGTAATAACATGACGAATGGCATCATCATGCCCAGAAAAACGAGACTGGATGGAAAGGAGGTCAGGCAAAAGGACAGGAACACCATCATATAAGGGAGCAGTACGAGCAGCAGCTGAGGCAGATGACTTTCCTACCTCATGAACAGATGAAACAAATGGTGGCTCAGGGACAGATGAAACAAAGGGTGGCTCAGAGACGCACTGCCTTTTGGGGGCAGGCTCATCAGCAGGGGCAGTAGACATAGGATGGGTGCGAATCACTGATTTCCTAGGCGTATGTTTTAACCTATGACCACCTGGAGCAAGACAGTAGAGGCGATGGGACGGTGCGGGGATAGAAGACGAAGGGTCAAGAACACGTGCAGGAGGGTGAGACACTGGAGAGTCAGGAATAGAGACAATGGGGTCAGGAGGACATCACAGCCACGGGAGGGTAGAATGTAGCGGGAATAGTCTTCTCGGGCACATCCTCATAGTACTCGTCATCTGACGTAATCGGATCCCAGTTGTCCTTCGTAGTGTCAGTCTGAGTCGAATGGTCGGGGAAAGGTGCAATCTCTAGGACTGGTGAATAAGGTGTATACTCCGATGATTGTGGTGCCTGCTCAGGAGAAGATGGAGTGTAGTCCGGCTCTGGCTCAGAGTCAGATGGTATCACGATGATCTCCTTGTTTGCCATGTTGTGACAATTCCAAGTTATAACAATAATACGTATAATACTTATATTAGGCAATCAATTAAAAGAAAGCACATTGGTTTGCAAGTTGGCACACATACAAGGCAATGCATGAATGCACACACACAAATGAATGATGCAGATCTTAGGTTATAGACTAGGTGCAGACCGATGCATCCTAATTCACTATAACCATGGCTCTGATACGCGAAAACCAGTCTATTAACGTAAACCATATACAACAGGATTCGACAATCACCAAAACGCGCAAACACAAAAAAACGCGTTAAAACAAGAACGCAATACAACAATAAATTAAAATAAATAAATCTAAACTAACGACGAGTTTAGATATACCTGACCGGTGATTCAAACACACGTTCGAGACACCGAAAGTCAATTTGTGACGCTAGGGTTTTGCAGGATACGATTCGACGGGCGAATCGAACGGTCCTCGCTGTTACGGATTTACTACGCGGTGACTCGAGCACCGAGAAAATCACGTAAGTCGGATCAGGCGCGAACTAGGTTTTGCGGAAGACGGGCGAACTCGCTGTGTGACAACGGTTCACGGAGGTGAGGTCAGCCAGGAAGCGGGCGACGACGAGGGAGGCGGCGGCGGCAGTGCGACGTGGAGGGCGGCGGTGGCGGCGGTCTGCGGAGACAGTGACGCCGACGGCAGAGCAGGCGGCGGCAGCGGCTTGCGAAGCGGCGGGCGGCGGCGGCGGCGATGGGTTGTTGCGGCGGACACGGTGTGTGACGGCAGCTGTGATTCGGCGGTGGTTGAGGATTTCTTGTTCTCGCCAGCGATTGGATGAACCACCGGAGAAAAGGGGTGGCGACGGCGACCTAGGGCTAGGCCGAAAATCGCAGGGAGAAAAGGAGAGGAGGAGGCCGAAAATTCTAATCTCACGATTAGGGTTTCCGTCTCCTTAATAAGTTATATATAACTGATTAAATTTTCGATTAGTCCCTCGTTTTTATCTAATCCTTAATTGAACCTTTTAATTGCGCGACTAACGTTTTAATTCATTAAAACATTTGTCGCTAGCCGAGAGTTAACAAATATTAGTCAAAAGACTGATTCGTTAATTGTCGTCTAAGACGAAAATATTATTTAACGTCTTTGTCACTAAATTAATCATAATGATTGATTACGAATAAATAATTAATTAATTTATTTATTAAACCAGTTAATAAACAAATAATTAATTCTTCTGCGAATTTGCCGGTTATTTAGGTAAGCGGACTTTAAACCCGTTGCCTTCGGTGTAACTCTTACGGGTCTTGACCGGGTCGGGTACTTGATTTAGTCGGGTCTGGACACCTAAATCCAACAGTCTCCCACTTGGACTAAGCACGACTACAAATCAAGAAACAGTCAGAGGTGCTCTAGCTATACGTGGCTGTCCCAACTAGTTATGACACTTCAAGTCAAATAACCAAGGCATATCAACAAACTCGGGATATAGTTTAGACTTATGGTATTTGTAAAGGCATCAGATTCTTTCTGTATAAGACATCAATCAAACTAGAGACATGGATTGATACATTATCTTCCCTCTTCGATCATTGTGTTTTTCGTTTTTCCGTTCAAAGTGGTCCAATCAAACACACGGTAAGTTTGGGTAAGGCCTTACACTTAACACTTGGAACTAACGAGAGGGCCCACGATGTCAAGTTGTTGTATTATTAATGCAAGAGTACAGAATCTCATATTGACTACATACAGCTCCCACTAAGCCTTAGATCCATTCCAAAAGTAACCATTATGGCTGGCAGTTACGCGACAGCGTTAAGCTATAATCAAAGAATGTTCTTTATCAGACAGGAGGTCGCTCATGTATCTCAGGTCGAAGGATACCGTTGAGTATATCATTATTCAAAATTTTCTTATGACTAAATCTATGAAGATAATTTGATGTGAGTTACGTCCCGACGTCATTCTCTAATGAGGCCTTATGAGTCTGGATCGTCAACAGTTTGAGTCCAGAGTCAGAATAGTCTTGATTCAGGCGTTGCTCCCATAAAGTCTGATTGACTACAGACTTTTAGATATTAACGTAATATTCATGGATATAAAAACGTATAAAATTCAAACACGTTACGCAAAGTTCATAATTTAGTCTAACAACTTAGAGGATGTCGAATGATATGGTGTAAACGTTAGTGTTAGACATCCAACACTAAATTCGAACATCTATATGGTGCAGAATTCATGTACTATGCAATAGTATCATTTCACTGATCTAGCCAATGTTGGTGTTTCTTAAGATTCAATGTTTATCTTGAACGGTGAGTCTTCTTAAGTGAATCGAACTTGTGATAATTTAGTGCCCTTGGTAAGCACATGTACGACTGTGTTATCACTTGAGCATGTTAATCGACTATTTTTTAATCGAATTAACCCTTTGAATGTTTCATCGCATTCTGGTTCAGATTCAATTAAGGTGGCTATTAATGTTTAATGAGTATAATCAGTACTCTAATAATGAACATATAATTCCTTTCATCAGCGTTTGATAGTGATGATGTGATTTTCCATCTAATGTCGTTGTGTAATCCTTTACTGCGACATTCCATGCAATATCTAAGTATTGGATTTCTTTCGTATCATATTTAGTATGACTCGAATCGTTTCAAGAGATTGATCGTATCTGTGGTTGCTCAGCCACAATGTGATCAATGCTTAACTTTAATCTTGAAACTTTAAGTTAATTGATGTGTCATTTAAAATCTAATCCAGTAAATTTAAATGATCTTTAGATCGGCATTTGATCGTTATTCCGGTAAGGAACAGTGACGATGCTCCCACTTGCTTTAGGCAGACTGACATTTCTATTATAATCCTTCTTTCAAACAGTTTGGATATTAATTTGCACGAAGGAATCGCGGAAATTAAATTTTGTTTTCAAGAACGAAATCGTTAGCTTTCGTAGCTGTAGTACGGAAAACGAACGCTCAATATCCAGATTTTATGACTCACTCAGAAATTTAAAGACGATTGTCAAAGTCATTCAAGAGTTTGATAGCATGGAGATGCTTTCGTCTAGACTGTTTGAAAGTATCTCGTGATGATCGAGATGATGATTTATTTTGTTGGACTCCCGGGTCCGATGTTAGAGGATGTTTCCTTATTCAAGTAAGGTTAACATACAAACTCTAACCGGAATGTCAACATCTTTCGCTAAGAAACAATGCATTGTTTGTAACACATTGTCCATCTGGCTCGTCTTGTTTAGGTGTGAGAGTTGCTTTACATAGTCCAGTGCTTTATCAGAATCACGTTTCCTTATATACTTGAAGATCTAACTATGGACATGTAATCACTAAATTCTCATCTTCACAAGATTCCAGTCTTGGGATAGGAAGTTAGTTATGCAAGTAATGGGTGAAGGGGTGTTTTGGTTACAAGATGTTGAAGGCTATTGTTGTGACAAGTCATTAGTCTTGTGTTTGTCAGTTTCAAAGTGAAACTGAAAATCCTTGTACTAATACTTAGTGCATGTCGGATTCAAACACACATGAGTACAACAAGTGTAATCTAAGTCTTACAAGATATGTTCAGGTATGCATATGTATGTCTAATGGTAATGTGCACCAGAAATGGTGTAACCATTCTACAATGTTATAATCAGCAAGTGATTTCCTGTGTAGTGACTTAGCTGATGATTCGAACTTATATGAACAAACGTCTGCATGAGGCAGAGGATTGATTTATTCACATGGTTGAATATCGAAAAGGCGATCTCCAATCAGTTCAACTTGATTTAATATTCTTTATGTCGGTGGTAAAAAGTCATAAGACTTTGTGAACTACCGTTATGTCGTGCGTTGTCTCGTAATGAGTACGATAAATGCTCAAGGCATTATAGCTTTGATGGGATATGAAAACCAAAAGGTTTTCATGTCGCATTCTAAGCTAGCCTTGATGAAATCAAGTTCACCAGGTTATAATGTATGTTGTTTTGGGATTTTGAACTCAATCTAACAAAAGGTTGAATCAAATTCAAAGTAGATTAAAATAGTCATACATGTTTAGAAAATCAACCATAGTCAAAAACATGTTATAGTCAAAATCCAAGGAAAGCAATTGTTTATCCTGGAATACTACCAGGGAAACCAAAACAAAACAAGTTGTTTCAAAAACCACCAAGAATTGTTTTAAACTAAAAACGTCAGACACGAGCTTTATTCGGGTGCGAGTCTCGCATGGTAGCTCAGTATCGTCTTGGTTTGCTTTCTTTAGCTTCATGCATCTACAAAATGTTAAGTATGTCAAGCATAACCTAACAGCCAAACCATAACGACATACATGACAAACCAAAAACAGGGTTGGCCGAATATGTACGAATGATAATTCAATCAATTCTATCGAATCGGATCATGTTTAGTGGATTCAAATCGACTAAACATATTAAAACGGCGATTCATTCAATTTCACGACTTTCGGATTCAGGACCCCAGTTCGCGAAATTACACGGGTTTAAAATCAACCGGTTAGGGTTTGCGTGTGGTGATTAAGGCTCTGATACCACTGTTGGGTTACGACAGTGGTATTCGGGTCCCCGGTAATGTTAATTTTTTTAATAGAATAATTATTTATGACAAATAATAATTAAATCATTTACCGAGTAATTAGTAAATCAAAATTAAAGATAATTGAATTAACAATTAATTTAATACGCAGCGGAAAAAATATTTAATTTACAAACGCGAAAACGAGTCTATTAATGTAAACCATATACAACAGGATTCAACAATCACCAAAACGCGCAAACACCAAAAACGCGTTAAAACAAGAACGCAATACAACAATAAACTAAGATATATAAATCTAAACTAACGACGAGTTTAGATAAACCTGAGTGGTGATTCAAACACACGTTCGAGACACCGAAAGTCAACGGGTGACGCTAGGGTTTCGCAGGCTACGATTCGACGGGCGAATCGAACGGTCCTCACTGTTACAGATTTACTACGCGGTGATTCGAGCACTAAGAAAATCACGTAAGTCAGATCGGGTGCGAACTAGGGTTTGTGGACGACGAGCGAACTCGCTGTGTGACAGCGGTTCGTGGAGGTGAGGTCGGCCGGGAAGCGGGCGACGGCGAGGGAGGCGGCGGCCGGCTCGGGCGGTGGCGTCAGTGCGACGTGGAGGGCAGCGGCGGCGGCAGTCTACGGAGACAGCGACGACGACGGCAGAGCAGGCGACGGCGGCGGACACGGTGTGTGACTGCGGCTGCGACTCGGCGGTGGTTGAGGATTTCTTGTTCTCGCGAGCGATTGGATGAACCACCGGATAAAAGCAGTGGCGTCGGTGACCTAGGGCTAGGCCGGAAATCGCAGGGAGATAGGGAGAGGAGGAGGCCGAAAATTCTAATCTCACGATTAGGGTTTTTGTCTCCTTAATTAATTATATATAACTAAGTTTCCGATTAAGTTTCCGATTAGTCCCTTGTTTTTTTCTAATCCTTAATTGAACCTTTTAATTGCGCGACTAACGTTTTAACTCATTAAAACATTTGTCGCTAGCCTAGACTTAACAAATATTAGTCAAAAGACTGATTCGTTAAGTGTCGTCTAAGACGAAAATATTATTTAACGACTTTGTCGCTAAATTAATCATAATGATTGATTACGAATAATTAATTAATTTATTTATTAAACCAGTTAATAAACAAATAATTAATTCTTCTGCGAATTTGTCGGTTATCTAGGTAAGCGGACTTTAGGCGTTGCCTTCGGTGTAACTCTTACGGGTCTTGACCGGGTCAGGTACTTGATTTAGTAGGGTCTAGACTAGGGCTGTAAACGAGCCGAGCCGAGCCGAGCCAGGGTGAGCTCGGGCTCGGCTCGTTTAGAAATCGAGCCGAGCCGAGCCAGCTCGTTTATTTTAACGAGCTAAAATATTGAGCTCAAGCTCGGCTCGTTAAAAATCGAGCCGAGCCGAGCTGGCTCGTCGAGCCAGCTAGTTTATTTTTTTAAAATTTATATTATTTGCACATATTGATATATAACGTGACTAAAACATAATTTTTAACATACTCGTAATGAAAATTTTAAAATTCAATGTTTATTTATTTATTTTTCGATAAAAACAAATATTTACTACTGAAAAGTATCATATCAATTAATATTTTATTCTAATTTAATATTTACTACAAAACTTAGTAATTAACTTAAAAATTATATTATAAATGATAAACTCAAAATTTTAGGTTATATATATATGTATATATAATAAAAATTGAGCTTAAATTTAAACGAGCCAAACGAGCGAGCCAACGAGCTAAGTAACGAGCGAGCCACGAGCCGAGCTAACCTTGGCTCGGGCTCGGCTCGTTTAGAAACCGAGCCGAGCCGGCTTGGCTCGTTTATAATCGAGCTGATTTTCGAGCGAGCTAATTTCGAGCTTTTTCCGAGCGAGCCACGAGCTGCGAGTTTTTTGAACAGCCCTAGTCTAGACACCTAAATCCAACAAACTTATGGTTACAGTTTCTTATTATCTAATGTTTTTTTAATAAACTTGTTTGAAGTTCAAAACATTTATTTCCATACATATGATGACCTTTTTAGTATTAAGGTATTTTATATATGTCATTTGCTAAGTTATGGTGTCAGGTTCTCTTTTTCCTAATGTCTTTTTTTAATAAAATTGTTTGTATATCAAATTTTTTTTTTCATATATATGATAACACTTAGTATTTATGGATTTTCAGTTTATGGTATTTTTGATAAACAAGCTACCGCATCGACAGTGTTAACATTGTCCGAATGATTATCACATAACCAGATCACTTACATAATTAAATTATTGAAAATTATGTAAACTACTTATTCATAACCATCATTATAAATAGATAAACTTTCATAAGCAAAACATTATCATCATTAAAATAGATAATTAGGGCATGAGGTATAACCATGTGGTGTGGTAGCCACGTCATCGCTGACTGGACCACATGCACTTACCACACACATGGTGGTATACCCATGTGATGTGGTGTGGTGTGGTGTGGTGAAATATTTAATTATTTTTTCTTTTTCTTTATGACTTCTTTTAATATTGGAATTGGAAAAAAAACAAAACTACATTAATATTTAAAAAAAAAATGACTTGAAAAGAAATAAAAGTTACAAATACTAGAATTAGACTAAATAAAACTAATCTCTACTCAAACTCTATTAATTCTCGTTCTTTTTCACAAAGATGTTCAAAAACATGTCAAAAAGTTCAATTATCTTCCACGAGAATACAAACGTATCAAAAAGCGCTTACATGAAGAAAAAAATAAAAAATAAAAACTAGTCCGTTTTAGTTCAAACTTATACCGTTGTATTTAGAGAAAAGAAATAAAAAAGATTTCGAATTTTGTTTCTTTAAAAAAGTTAACATGTAAAAGTTATTTAGGAAAAACAAGATTTTAATCTAAATAATTCTTTAGATTTAATAGAATATATATGTGATGAGCTGTCAAGTGTTAAGTGTTGAGTGGAACCAAATTCATCTTCACCGGCGTGAAGGTTTTGGCGCACAAGATCCGCGCACAAGCATCACGTAGATCCGGGATGGTTTCAGCGTCATGAGAAACATGCCAACTAGGCTACCACGCCTAAAATGTGAGAGTATACCGAATGCACTTATATATTTCCATACCCATTTCATAAGATTACATGTTTTCAAAAAGTTACCATTAAACATTCACTTAAGAAAAACAGAAAACGGAAATACTAATATTAAAGATATCAACACCATTAACATCACAAACACATACTAACCGTCCACCCTCTCCACGATCTCAGCAACCTTCTCCTCCCTCCTCTAATGCATGGTTGACTCCATCAATATAGCCTCCTGTAGCAGTTGATCGATTTTTTCATCCATCTCTTCCTGTTGCTTCAGATACGCAAATGCTACTTCTTGCCGTGGTGTTTTCTTCAAGACCATAGCCTTCAGCCTCATAATGGAGTCCAAAACCTCGTTTCCTGCTACAAGACAATGCATGTTGATAAGCCCCGAACGAACCTGTTGGTGGACCTGTGATTGTTCAACATTGTGGTGTCTGACCACGAGATCTCTCACACCTTTGTTGGTGGATGATGAAGATGAAGACGACATTTTTTTTATATTTGGATGAGAGTTTTGGTTTTTTAGGGTGTTTGTGTGTGTTAGCCTTGATTTATAGAGTTTGTTTATATAGTAAATATGTAATCTATTTTTTTTGCATTTATTGTTACGATTTTATTATGGCGGCAAACGGGGCAGACCTTTTGTATTCCCCCCATTATGTCATGATTACCTCCTATTTAACAACTGGCAAATATCTTTGTATTTTTTAAATTAAAATATTAAATTGATGGTTCACTATTGACGTTTTGGCTTACCTCATGATGCCTATATAAACAGATATAGGGTCAGAGTTTTTATTACATCGCCACATCCCAACTCTTTATTATACCGATAGTTATCAATCAATCCCAGTCATAATTTAATTTCTACCACTATGGCGTCTTCGTCGCCAGATCAAGAAAATCTCATCTTTGATCTTGTTTTAAAATAATTGAAGAAGGATGAGGAGATCATCAACAATTTAACCACCCTCAAAAACCTTATTAGGGCGTCTGATATTTTCCGTGACCAGGTAAAAGCTGCTATTGCTGCACTCCCTTCCTCTAGTGTGAAGAATACTGCAATCGAGAACAAGATTGAGGAGAAGATTGAAGATCGGAGGCTTTTGGATCTTTTATCTGAGATTGTGATAGCTGTAGGTGCTTCTGAGGATCTGAAGATAGAGTTTCTTCGTTCCCTTTTCTAGTTTAAGATATGTATGTTTTTGTTTGCTTTATGTTTTTGAAAATCATGTGATGTTTTAATGTTTTTAATGTTATCAATCAACGTGAATTTGGTGTTTTTTTTTTAATCGTATTACCAATATATTTGTTGTTCTATTATCTTTATCTATGGTGTTTTTAAATTTTTATATATGTTTTCGATGTGATGTTTGTTATTTAGTAAATACACTGCTTTTATTTGTATATTTAGATTTTCAACAGCCAACAATTAGTTTTGGGGATGGTCATTAAATAGAGTACAACTAATAATTATTACCAAAACAAACTCAGTTCAACATATATGCCACCGTAATAGTGTATGGTTTAGAAACCATGAATCCTAGAAGCCATAATCATAATTTCAACAATAATACAAATAAAAGACAATTAAAATGAAGAAAGTACCATGTTATTTTTGGGATGTTGGTGTTATTTAAAGCAACTGTTTTGAATTACCTGTCACCCAATATTTTCTTTAACCCTCTTAACGATTCTTTTGTTAGCCATTAGGTGCAACTACTGTTTGACATCAGACGGTAATTTCAGATATTTTTTTCATGTCTTTAATTACAGATTATGTGTGTCTGTTTGCCGGATGCAACAACATTTTTGCTGTGTATTTTACTCTGAGTTTATTCAGTTGTTTACTTTGATGGATGCTCTCTTCTACCAATCCACAGTCCCAACCTTCCACACCTGTTTCAAACTAAGTCTCCAGGTGCCTCATGCAAAACATACCATAATCGATAACGTTTCTTGTTGTTCGCCAAGACATCTATAATCTAGCAATCTCCACATTTTTTAGTATATCTCCACTTGGATGATTCACTCTTATCAAGTAGTCTGAAAATGCATCCCTCTGTGATAAAAACAACATAATTAAATGTGAAGTTTATTTTTGCCATTTTTACAATCTAATACAAATGATGATTTTATGGTGTTCACCAATTTCTCAGGCCATAATTCATATTTCCGAGACACTGGCATGTTTGGCTGATTAGCATTGTTATCAATCACCTCTATGTTCTTTTCTAGATTGAAACTGTCACACCCCCAAAAATCCCACGCGCGATAACGCGCCACAGGGAGCGTGACAAACCAGGATCGCCGTCCATTAGTTACACCAAATGGCCAATAATTAATAAAAACGTTTCATATTCCATTAAAAGATAAAATCAGAGTTTTATAAATGCGGAAGCGTAAAAAAAATATAAGTATTTATGTAAAATCTTTGTCACCCAAGGTGATGTGGCTTGATCAAAGACATTATAAGTGTTTCAAGACTCATGCATGCGTACTCGTGATACTCGAACATCCGCAACCTGAGAAATAACATGCTAAAACGTGTCAACACAAAGGTTGGTGAGTTCACAGGTTTATCAGTTCCAAAAACAGTTCAAGTTCAAGGTAAATCGATTGTTCAACAGCAATCCCAGTTCAGTGTAAAACAACTGTTCGTCGACAGTTCAAGGTTTACTGTTCAATAACAGTCAAGTTCATGTTCAAGTTCAGTTTAAATCCAGATAATATATCAATAGCTAGCTAGGCTATTTTCAAGAAATCAGTGCACGTTTGACTAGTTAAACTAGCTATCCAGTTACTGAAGCTCGACGGTTCAATTGTGCCTCGTTAAGACTAAGAAGTATATAACACCCGTTCGATATCCAATCGAGTCAGTGCGAATGACCCGGGTGGAGCTTGTCAGGCCCAGTAGATCTACCAAATAAGTTCCCGCTGATGTCACATTGACAGTAACTCTAAAAGTGAGGACTTTATCATAAGTGTGCCACTATCATTCAGGTGATATAATTATCTAACAGTTCAAGTGTTTGCATGTTAATCTCCCCCAACAGGATTAAAATAGGTAAAAAGGGGCTGTGAAACTCACCTTAGGGTGCACAGCAATTCCATGTAAATAACCACAGCAAGTAGCAAATAAGGGGTCTTGCGAAAGCAATCAATAACCTAACGAGCATACGAGTATAAGTGTATGTTCAAACAAGCGACTGAATCTAATGCAAACGACGAAAACGAGTAATCGTGAAGCCCGAAACAAGTCTAGGATGACACGTTTGCCAAATCCGATTGATTATCGAAATAACGCGAAAAATATAAAATAGTATATATTTTATAAGTTCAAAGATCCAATATATATATAATGTATTTATAAAGATCACAAGCGCAAATTATGTTAATACTAGATTTCAAACGAGTTACATATGTTTATATTTTCAATAAACCAACGATGTATATTATATTTCAATCTACGCAAAATATATATTTTCCCTTTTATGCGAAACCCATAATTTTTAGATAAATATATACACATACACTAAGAAAACCATATTTTAATTCAAACCGCCAAAGTTTACGAGTTTAATAGTCCAAAATACATTTTTACGGGTTTAAACCTTCCTAAGAATCCATTTTAAGCAAGTTTTAGTTGACCAAATGTATAAAATCTTAAAAATAAAGAAAACAGAAAGAAATAAGGTCGCCAGGGTTATTTTCCGGTCACCGGAAAATCGTAAAAATGAGAAACGGGACAAGGGTAAGGTGCGATTAACATAGGGGACCATTTACCTCGAATCGGAGATGTTATTTTGACGTGATTTGATGATGAAAACCGAACAAGAACTCGAACCGACGCGAACTCCGATCGCGGCTTGGAGCTCCGGTCGTTCGCTGGTGGTTGGCGACTGCTTCTCGGTGATCCACTATTGCAGAGCAGTTGATGATGGTGATGATTGAAGGTCGAACCTTCGGTTTTGGCTGGTTCTTGTGTCGCCGGTCAAGAAAAACGAGAGAGGGTTAGAGATGGTGATTAAGGTGATCAAATGAGATTATGGTCTGCCACTAATTTACTGAAATCATTTGATTCTGGTAACCGGTGATGAATTGATCGATATTGAATGCGTCGGTTACGGGTCGAACAAGAGGCGACGATCGGCCTACGCTACGCTGGTTCCATTATAGAGTCATTTAATTGACTTTGGATATTTGGCAAGGCTGGTCCCTCATTAATTAACAAGGTGAGGAGTTAAGTTTTGGTAATTACCCAACTCACCCCTCCATGTTTATTTAATTAAGGAAAGTTTAAGAAGTGACAAAGATGGCCCCTTGAAATTGAAAGTCTAACACTAATCCTGACGGGGCTAACAGAAAAGTAACTCTAACGGTATATGCACGTGTGCTTGTTCAATAAGATTGACATATATCATTTGCAAGATGGAAACCCTAATTAGTTCACATAAAATCATGAATATAATTCCATAATTATATATTTTTGAGTTCAAATAAAATAATGAATCCAAAAACGTAACAATACAAGGGAACTCACATAAATTGATAGAAATGTTTCAGTGTAACCACGTGACACACTGTCACATAAAATCATAATATATAATGTGCATATATACATACGTACATATTTCATATAAAATGACAAAATGTTCACATGAAATCATAGAATATGATTTACATAAAACCATAAAAAAATATATATATAAAATGTCTAGACTCAAATGCATGCTCGTCTAGTGATGATTACACAACCCTAATTGCTAAGGTCAACACAAGTCAAAACATATAAATGTTCACACAACATTTATTACAGTTTACGTTCAGTTAATGTCAGAAAGTGACCTGAAAAGGCGGATTGTCACAGAAACTCACAATGTAATAGTGGTTTCCTTTTATCACAGGCATCAATACTAAGTTGAAATCATGAATGTTTTTCGCCTTAACATCCCTTAACACTCTTGTCATATGATACTTGAACTGTTGGCTCTGTTCTTATGCTGTCTTTAGATAATGGTCCCTATGCTGCTTTTTTTTTCTTGTCAATCATTGAACAACACAACATTCGGTCTACATATTTTTTTATTGGTCATATAGTGGTGTTTTTTTAAATTAATACATACAATCATAATCTTAGTGCAGAAAAGCCTTTTCATTGTTTGTTCAACTTTGAACTTCTCCTCGAAATTCAAAATCTGTGTCCATGTTTGTATGTTGTTGTTATGAACATAATGCCCAGGTTTCATGCTTTCAAACACAACTCTCCACACCATAGATCTATCCGGCATTGAAAACAAAACATCCCTGCATGTTTTTTTTTGGACAAAAGAGTTGTCTTTTTAAAAATTTTGTTTAACATGCATATTGTTTTGTAGTATAACATAAGATATTTTTGTAACTTACATTACATCCCCGTCGGCAAAGTATATGCAGTTTGCAAGATTATTCTCTAAAGTTGTTGATGGTTCCTCTATTTGTACATCTTCATTAATATACGGTGATGTAATCACCTCCAACAACCCTTCCATGCGCTTTGATTCTTTATTCACATCTACATCATTATCTGTAGTCATTAGGTTGCTGGATCTTTCTGCAATGATTGGAATAGGTGGTGTTTTTTGTTTTTCTTCTGGTTAAAGGAAAGTGGTGGTCTTTATCAACTTATCAATATTTGGAGTAGCCACTTTTTTTCATTAACTTTCTTCATCGACTCCTTTTCAAGAGCATCAATTTATTCTAGGTAACCTTAACTGTACTGTGTTTTGGTCGGTGTCACCTGTAGTGGTGTCTTATCAAGAACCACACAGGGTGTGGTGCCAAACACTGGCTGTGAAGGATTAGAATCCGCAGTGTTTGGCTTGTTTCCGTGTGGTGTTAATCCTTCAACTCCCAAGTCAAATAAAGGTCTGCTCATTTGGATTTTAACTGGATTTTCACTTTTTTCCTACCACACCTTTTGACACTCATCAAATGTCCTATCAAGTGAAGTTATGAACTATTCGCTGAACTGTGTATGTGGTGTGCTATCAATTTTTGGCCCCTCGTTCATTGGTCCACCTTTGTTGATAACTTCTGGAGTTTCGAGCTTCATAACTACTCTAAACATCTCTCTTTCCGATCCTTCATCGATGTTTTTCCTTCTCTTGATGATGTATTTGAATACTTTATCATCAAACTTCCAATTGGCAACTTCATTCTCATACCACTCTTTGACTGTATCATCATTCTCTACACCATTGCCCACCGTTGTGGTATGCTTGGATTCTTCTTTATTCATGATGTTTCCTTTCTGAGTTTGCCTTTCTGACACATCACCACGCTGATTTAAAGCTACCTCAGCAATCAAATTATTCCATTCACTTAACTTATCATGCACAGCCATGTTCTCTGGATATTTTGTTGGTGCCTCTTCAAATAATGCTCGTACGTTGGTGACAGAGTCTGTAAACTCTTTCCTCCCATCTGCTAATTGGGTAATCAATACTTGTATTAACATTACAAAAAAAAAAACAAATGTAACACATATGGTGTTTTTTGGTTCTACCAATCCAAATATAATACATAAACATTTATATGATGTTAAACCCAAATAAGACATCATAACAGATGTAATATGTCAAAAACATACCTTCGACAGATCAAGATCAATATGGTGCTCTCCAAAATCTTGATTGAGCAATATTTCATCTGCATCATTACATTCATCACTTCTGGCATCAGTAAAGTCAACATTATCTTCTTCATACATTTGTTCTGTCCCTGCAACTTCTTGCTCTTTAGTACTTTCATCAGTACACATTGGTGTTAATACAGGCATTCTCAAATGGTTACCAGATGGCGAGGCATAATAACCTGAAATAAATTTTTAAACTCTTCACTTTCTTTTCATAATCTCAGTATTTCAGCTTCTTGCATTGGATGATTGTACATACCAGGTTTACACATAGCACCCACACTATGTTCTGCAGCAGGTACATTTTTTGTACCATCTTTATCGATCACACTGACACCTTTAACATTTGTATCACAAGACTCATCACCTCCTTTTGTGGTGTTTTTTAGTTCAACGTTAGGTTTCGTTTTATCACCACCATCAACAACATCTCTTCTATTGTCACACCCCCAAATTCCACTAACGGAGTATAACCGTGTGGGCTGTGAGCCAGACCAGGATCCAAGACTTTAGTTACAACCAAGCCACAACAGTAAATAAACAAAAGATAAGGGACTTTAAAATTAAAGTAAAGGAAAGTTTGTTTAGCAGATACATCAGTTAGTTTAGAAGTACAGCGGAAGCCTTAAAGCGATTACAAGATTTGGTACACAAAAACACATGTTCATAAAGTTTAAAAATCTTGAATTTCCCAAAACATTTATGATAAAGAGGACTGCCGCCACTCGTGCCATCCGAGAATCCATCTAACGACCTGCAAGGTAAACAATGATCAAGTGTCAGCTAAAAGGGCTGGTGAGTTCACTAATTTGTCTACACTACACCATGTAGACCACAATGCATACGAATCATAAAGCAATAAATTCGTAATTTAGAATGTAAGTATTATCCGTATCATTAGGTAGCTAGCCTATGCTTATGCTCCCCTGAACGTTCGCAACCAAAGCTGACATGGTATTTGATAGGCATTCACCTATGTAATCTGCCTTCCCCGTGTCTTTCCCGATCACGGTGTTCCTAGGCTAATATTGGTCTCAGTCCGACCGCCAGTCGGGAGGGTGCATCCTGTGCACCGCTGAGCGGGGGTGTCAATCCCCAGTAGATCTACTCAACATTACCTCGCTATTCAATACTAATGGCCCGATAAGTAAGGACTTTTGTTTATAAAGCAATTCAGTGAACATGTGATATAGTGGGATAAATACTTAAGTAAAGAAATACCTTTACCGTGTGTTGCCATCCCTTACCGGATGCAACTATAACAGTAAGTGAAACTCACCTTAGGTTTGCTCGGCTTAAGCTTCAATTAATCCGGTTATGATTGATAATGAGGACCTAATAATCACATTAAGGTCTTAGGTGTAAGGTTGTGTTTAAAGCTAATAGCACATTGGAAAACACGACACGACATAACGACACACGATACCGATGGTTGATCATAAACAGGGGTTTACTTAATACAGAAATCAGACATGGTCATCATAGCATAATTGTGTAAGTCATGGCAAGACATTTAAACAAATTGCACAAGTTTGGATTCTGGTCACAGTTTCGCTAGCAGTTTCGCTAGGCAGTTTCGCTGTGTACACGGGCAGCACTTTCGCTAGGCAATGCCCGATGACACAGTTTCGCTAGGCTAGTTTCGCTCGAAACTGTTGGCACAGTTTCGCTAGCCTAGTTTCGCCCGAAACTGGTTTGAACTTTCGTTCAGGGTATTTCGCTCGGTAGTTTCGTTCGAGCAGGTCTGGTTGGTTTACCCGGCGACACTATAGTTTCGCTACATAGTTTCGCTAGAAGGAGATATACATAATTTCGCTACATAATTTCGCCTGATGAAGGCACAGTTTCGCTAGTCGCTAGAAAAACCCGTAAATTTGACTAAAAACCTTTCTAACAGCTTCTGTAGCACATGCAATTCGATATCTAGCATACCTAAACGTTTACCAACATCATGAGAGCAATTTCAACACCTAAAACATGGTTTCTAGTCATCAATTTACCAAGAATGCATTTTCACATAAGTAGCCTAATCTAGCATAGATCTTCATACAGACATGTCAAGATACAGAATTTATGTTATGTCTAGCATCCCTAAGCATCATAGCAGTAGCAGAAGTCATTGCATGTGGATTTTGAGCATACATTTTAGTTAAACATACAAGAAATGCATAAAGGAGGCTTATGTGACTCACGGTTGATCTCAAATGCTTAAAGGGATGGAGTTTTGGGGCTGGAATCTCTGTGGTTCGAGCTACTTCCTTCCTGGCCGGAGATCTCGAGAGAGGGAGAGTGCAGAAGTGTGTGTGATTGTGAGGAGTGAGTAAAAATGAGAAGGTTGGCTTGGGTTTTCTATATATCAGGTGCTAGTTTCGCTGGCAGTGTCGCTGGTAGTTTCGCTGGCAGTTTCGCTAGCCACGCGAAACTGGTCCCGTAGCCCAAATGTCTTAGCTACCGGGCGAAACTGTAATTTCGCCGGGTAGTTTCGCTGGCTACTAAAAAGGTCAATTTTTGTTCTAAATAAGACAAGCACAATTTCTCGATAATCACACAATTACACCCTTAAATCAAACTAACACGTTGCATATAATTTTCACGTAATGGTGGTAAGTAAGTAAACACATAGCACATATGGACGGGTTCGGTGATCAACCAAAGGTCATGGACGTATTCGGTCTAGACACGCATTAGTTACGGTTTATAACATGGTTAATGGAGATTGTCTAACGAAACTGATGGATTTAACGGAAAAACTTAACGGGGCTAACTTGGGAGGTTACAATTGTCACATCTATGTTGTAAATCTTCCTCCATAACTACATCTTCCTCATCTTCTTCACCATCTTCATTTAACATCTCCTCTGTCATGTCCTTCTTCACACCTTCGCCTACTTATTTTTTAACACATTCCGAGGATCCCAGTTTTTTCATCGTGCTTGGTGTTCTTCTTTCCAGAGCATTGAATAACCAATTATCACACCTAACAAGATGGTTTCGTTTGATGTAACCTATGTAGCTGTCTAATTCCCCAACTCCTTTTTTTATGTGTATCGTACACCATTGTCATTTTTGTTTAGAGAACAAAACAAGTAAAAAAAATGAATGTTAGTGTATTTAATTTATACCAATATTTATGTATAATGCTTAATGTAGATGTAATAATGTGGTGTTTTTTTATTACCAATAGCACCAGCAAAGAACCATTGAAATGCATGTCTGCTATACCAGCTTTCCACTTTCTTTTAGTTTTATTCAAACAGTCGATAAGGTAATCACACCATCTTAGGTGATTGATCTTAATATTTGGTGTTATTGCATGCAAGAAGCCCTGGTTAATGGTATTGTTATCATCTGTTCTTCCAACTACTGCCATAACTGCTACCAAGAAATTCAGTTGAAACAATCGTCCATAATCTTGCCTTAGCGTAATTCTATCAAACAAACCAAGCACATATGGCCTAGAGATCTAGTGTTCATTTTTGAATTGGCTCCACCATTCAGCTACTTACTTTATGCTAGTTCTCTTTTCAACTATTTTTATGGTCCCAATTGGCACTCCTAACAACTTATTCACTAATTGTGGTGTTATTTGAATGCTTCTCTGTCCGAAACACAACACACTTGTATCTGCATTGTAGTTTTGTAAAAGCCAATAACCTAGTGATGTGGGTATTGAATCTGTTTGCAAGCCTAGCAATCTTCCGAACCCCATTTCATCAACCGCTTTCCTTTAATTTTCGGTAAACTTGGCAAACCATTCAGTAAAATTAGATGGTGATAACCTCACTTTAATCATATTTCCGTCAAATGGATAGTATTTGGTGGTCCTCACTAGCACAAATGGTGTTTCAGTTGTCTTACATATCTTTGGTGTTTTTTCCTCAAAATCAGAGTCATCATTTTGCTCATCACTTAATCCAGTTCTCAATTTTGTCTGCATTTTCCCCTTCACTTTTCCCTTATCCACATCCATTAGTATTTTCCGCTTATTCCCTCTCATGTTAGACTCACTAGTGTTTTTCGGGCCTTTTGGGATTGTTGGCGATCTTTCAAAATCTGCAAATACTCCCAAATAGGTAATTGGGTAAAGAGCAATCATGGTGTAAAAAACAGTGTAAATTAGATCCTCAAAGCTAATAAAAGTTAATTAAAATTCATACGTGAGTCACCCATATCCAGAACAATTGGTGTGTCTGATGTGTTTGTGTAATTAAATGATACTTTGTTTGCTAAACGGGAGCTTTTTCGCTTGCCCCTACCTAATTTTATGGAAAAAAATAAATCTTAAACAACAAAAAACTCCACCATCAGCAGATTTCACAGATCAACACATAGCTTATACTTCATGAACTATGTAATGTTTTACATCAACATCATTAACAAAACACAAGAAAACACTACTCATCAAAAAATGTTACCAAAACCCTAGATAAAAAATCATTCATCAGTCGAATCATCAAAAATCATTACCAAAACCCTAGATAGAAAATCATTCATCAGTCGAAATAGTCTACAGTTTACCCGTTTTCAACTACCGGAATCGTAAATATACATAAACATAATGAACATTTTATGGCGATTGTTTTCTTCCTGTTACCAGTGCTTCTAGTTACTAGTTCTCCATCTTCCTCTTTTACCTTCTCTGAAATACAGGTAGGATGATCAAAAGAATTACGATTCACAGGATTAACTTACTATCGTGTGAATCATTCTTCGACGCCATCAATTCTTTGATAATCTCGTGTTTTTATCTATATCTGCACCTGATTTTGTGGAATCCTTGCGGTTTTTGGGTTCTGATTTTTCGCAGTAAGGTTTTTTTTGGAGAGTTTGGATTTTGAACTGTAAATTTAAAACGAAACTAATTATTCATTTACCTTTATGCCCTCGTCGCGACGCACGGAACATTTTTGCGCACCTAAAATGTCAAAATGTTTCACAATACACCCCTGCTTCATCATCACCGTAGATTGATCTAATCGGACACTCCAGGTGCGTCCGCACTAAATGTAGGTTTTTTAAAGGATGTAGTATAACTTGACTCTATATGTATATATATATTTATATATTTTGTTGAGTCTATAAATATCCAAAAATCACTTCAAGGAACATGTCTTGTAACAAAAAAAAAATACCCTTGTGGAAACAGATCTTCTAAATCACCCAACGACTTAGACGAAATACCTCATCTATAGATATGCAAGTGTGGAATCATGAAAGTAATCAAAATTGGGCTCCAAAAGTTTTAGACTTCGTTCACAGAGGGGATGCTATGTTTTGTGAAGTTCATAATACGGGTGACACACAACTTCCAATGGAATTCTGGGGGACCCTTCTTGCTTTGCACGGGAATCCTTGTATAGGGTCACGTGTACGTTGTGCTGGAATTTTTTTTACGTATGAATTTAATTGTTTTTGACGTTTGTATATTTTACAGCATATTACCGCTTGGACATACAAACTAATGAATTGGCGGTTACAAGAAAAATTAACAACAAATGAGTTACCTAAAGGTCCGGAACGTTGGACAATTCTGCCTCCTCACTTTTTTAACCTAATATATGAAGGATCAAACGATGCAGATGAATATTGCGATGGGACGAATGACTTATATCCTCATTTGTGGGAGGTTGATACGGTAAATATGTTGTATATTAACTGCATTTTCAGGGTCAAGGGTCAAAATTAATATTTTTTTTTTACTTTCAGGTTTATGTACCAATATCTAATGCCAATCAAGGTTGGTTTCTTTTAAAAATTTCAATGGACAACATGAACATCCATGTATTCCACTCATATGATTGTTCTCCTAATACTTGTAATCAAAGGTGCATTCATAAATTTAGTTTGGGAATCGGTGTTGAATTTGAGAGTTTTTATTTAAGGTTTCTTGACCATATTTCATACTAGCAACACTCGGGGCTACAAAGAACAGAAGAAATAGAATTATCTGGTGACACTGTGTGGCCTTATAACGGAGGTCATATAGGTCCTGACTCTGGAGTCTTAATTTGCATGTTACTAAGAAGGATAGTTGAAAATAGGCCAATAGTTTGGAGGGGAAGCAAATCTACAAGAAGTTTGTCTGAAATTTAGACGTTTTATGGTCGATGAGCTGTACGAATACGTATAATGTCATGTTTTATTTACATCTCTACTTCTTGTTTAATTTTATGAAGTGATGCCTTTCATATGTTGCAAGTTTTTCTATGCTACTCTGTATTAATTTTTTTTTTTACAAACGTTGACCTATAAATATTAGGTGAGACACCACCAAAACCTAACTAATCTATTTTCCTACAATATGAGTTCACTTCCAAACTCAACCTCTCGACATGATAGTGTTGATCCGGAAAAACTAAAAGGGTCAGAGACTCTAGACGAAGAATACCTTATTAAAAGGTATTACAAAGATGAATACTATATACCAATTCCAGAAGGGGGTGATGGTGTGGAAGAACAAAAAGATGAATGTAGAATCTGGATATCTCCGACAATCAGATAGAAGCTCTAGGACGGATTGACGAGGATATTAGACTACAGGAATGGTGAGTGATGATGATGGTGAACTTCTTCCTTGAACCTACACAAATAACAAACCGTTGTTCTTGGAGCGCAGGACAGGGTGTCCTGCGACCAAGCTCCAGCGTGAGAATCAGTATTGGTTCCGATCAGAATAAGAGAAGGTGTAGAAGATTAGGTTATATGACTTGTGTATTTACCTGGTGATTGATGAGTATTTATACTCATCAATCCTTGTCTTACTCTGAATTGTGCGTCCTCCACCGAAAGGTACGATCCACGTTGACGTGGCCGTCCTTGTGTCCCCTCAGTGGAGGCCGTTAGTGGCCGTAACAACGTTGTAGGAATGTTTCTGACATTGTCGTGTGAGCGTTGGTCTGTTGTGCGAACTTCGGTGGGTCGAGTATCGACTGGCCGAAGTGCCGCAATCTTTGTTGAGTACTTCGGCCTTTGTCATTGGCCGAAGGCTTGTACTTGTACAACAGTCGGGATGTCACGTCCTTGCCGGAGTATGACCTTCGTGGTACAGCTTCGGCAGGTGACATAGATGGGTGTTGCTGCTGCGTGGTCGACCCTCGTATGGTGATTGGGGTACGACATCTGCGTGGCCGAAGTTAGCTTCGACCGTGGCGTGTGGTCGACCCTATTCAGGTCGAACCTCGGGTGTTGTATTGTTTGCTGAACATACACACGTCATCAGCCCCCCAGTCCGATGTATGATGGTCTCGACTTCGTCATCGGACTAAAGTTGTATGTCGACTTGCCGAATCCTGACGCCGAAAGCTGTGTGGGCCGCCTAATGGGCTTTGATGGGCCTGTTTGGGCGAAAAAGCAAGTGGGCGACAGCTGTAGGGTTTACGTGTCGGGCCGTCGACGATTGATGGGACGGGGGTAACTGAAAGGTTGCCCCAGTCCTATAAATATTGGTCGACGGTTTCATTTTATCCTTTACACCTTCAATTTTTATCTCAATCTCCTTCTTCTCTCTGCGTTTCGACTTCGGTATAGCGCTATCAGATCAAGTTTGCTTGTCTCGCTGCTGTGTTCGTCGGGATCATCTGCAAGATTATTTTGCTAGCGTCGTTTGTACTGGTACGTATATCTTCTATTTACGATTTATCTTGTTTAAGTACCATGGCCAAGAAAGGGGGTAAAGGGGAGGCGCCTGAGTCGTCAAGACGTGGCATTAGGGATTTTCGTTCGACGTTGACGACGAATACGTTAAAGGCGCACTGCGAAACGTACGGCATATCTCGGAAACTCGGCCCGGTGTTGCCGACGGCAACGCAATCGATAAAGGATGCTCCTAACGGCAAGATAGGGTTATATACCAAGCACTTTAGCGCCGGGATGCTTCGGCTGCCTCTGACGAAGTTCTTTCGGGATGTAGTTAAGTATAACCGTGTGCATATAGGGCAATTGCATCCGAATGCTGTTCTCCGGGTTACGCACTTTGAGATTTGTTGCAGGATTGTGGATGCCGAACCTTCTATTGGGGAGTTTCATGCTTTCTACCGATTGACGCATCAGGGTGATTGGTTTTGCTTCGAGCAGCGGGCTGTAACATACGAGGATGGGACTTTTAGCCCTCGATATCTGACGAAGCTGCCGACGAATTTGAAAGATTTCAAAGATAAGTTTTTCTTTGTTGCCGAAGAGGTATTGGGTTTGGAAGATATCCCGTGGAAGCCAACGAAGTATAAGAAGAGGACTCTTGAAGAGCTGCCCTTCGACGGAGATATAGTGACGAAGCTCGTTGCGCTACAGGTACCGTTGGTGCAATATCCTGAGAGGGTTCTGATTCTTACTGGGTTGAGCCGAAACTGGCTGTCTCTGACTCGAAAGCCTGCCCTCTTTCTTGATGGCCGGGGTACGCCTTGTTTGTAATTTGTTACATGTGTGTCACTTCGACTTTATGTTATTTTCTAACGTATTTGTTTGCCCTTGCAGTGATGGATTTGCTGGAATTTATTAATTTGGAGGACGATGAGGAGGTGATACAGGGTCAGGTGCCCTTGGACGAAAATGAGCCGACCCCTGTGGATGCTGGGTCGAAGCATCGGTATGAGGATTTTACTGTGAAGGTGGGTGAAACTGTGGTGTCTGGCAAGGATGTTGGTGGGGCGACGAACAAGCTTGTGAACATGGAGGAGGATAGGTCGAAAGAGAGGGCTGCCAAGAAGGGTAAGGGTGACGACCGTAAACGCAAAGCCGATGGCGGTGAAGATAAGGGGGTGAAGAGGTCTAGGCTGAAGCATACTGCGTCTCGTAGCAAAGAGTCTGCTTCGGCCACGGAGTCTGCTGGCGGTGAGTCGCCTTTCAAACTGGTTGACGAAGATGTCATATCCCCGGAGGCACAGAGGTCATCTCCAACTGCCGAGATGAATGTTGGGGGTGATACCTCAAGTGGAAAGGCTAAGGTTACTCTCGACCCGGCCACTGCTATTGTAAGTGTTTCAGCCAAGCCTCTTTCATCGATTATGTCTGACGAAGCATTTGACGATTTCGTCCGTCGTATGCAGGAGAATCCCATTTTGAGGGCGAGAGGTGGCTTTACGGCTGGTGGTTTGGGGAAGCTATCCCAGATGAAAAAGGACCTTGGTCGAGGCAATATGTCGACTGAGAAGCCAACTACCGAGGCGTCGGATGCGGAGCCCGGGACCGAAATGGATGACACTACTCGGGGCCATATCTTTTATCCCAACTGGGGATTGAAAAATGAGTCAAAATTCGACTCTGTGGAGCTATGCCGGGAGTTTGCCCGCTTGTCCATACCTCCGGGTGAGGTGGCGGAACTCGAGCTGGATGACCACGCCGAAGCTCGCCGAAAGGCGTATGTGAAATTGACCATGGCTTATGCTTCGGGGGTTAATATGATCAGCCGGAATGCTCGCCTGGAATCTAGCCTTGTGAAGGCGAAGGCTCGGTCCGAGGAGCGTCGTCAGGGGCTGCGTGAAGCTAGGGATAAACTTGCTGAGTACGAGAGTCAGATCAAGGTCTTGACTGCTGAGAGGGAGAAGGCTGCTTCGGCCTTGGCCAGGGTCGGCGAGGTTGAGAGTGAGGTGGAGATTTTGCGGAAGGAGAAAGCCGATGCCCTGGCGTCTCATGCTGAGACGTCCAGACTACTTGAAGAGGCTCGTCTTGCCATTACTGACCTTCAGAAGGGTCGGCAGGACGATGCTACTGCCAAAGCTGGGCTGGAGGCCGAAGTGGCGAAGCTTAAAGAGGATAAGGAGAGGGTCTCCAATTTGTATGCCGGTGAGCGTGAGCTTGCCAAGCAGCGTGGCGATGATCGCCAATGGCTGATTGAGGAGGGTTTTAACTGGGTGATGGCCCGTCTTGCTAAGAGCAAGGAGTATCGGCTGCCTTTGGGCAAATTTCAGAATGCCGTGGCTGCCCGGGCGGGGCACTTGGGTTTTTTGGAGGGTTATGAGCTGGGACAGCAGGGTAAGCCGAAGGAGGAAGGAAAGAGATACAACCCGGAATCGGGCAAGCTTCTTAAGAGAACTGCCGAGGCTTACTCCGGTGTTCATTATCCTTATTTCGACGATCTGGCCATGTGTACCAACAAAACATTGGAGGACCTAAGGCGTGTAATGCCGGACCAACATTTACCTCCTGACGCCGAAGGTACCTCGGAGCCTCAAACCGAAGGCGGGCCTACGAGCATTACTAGTAGAAATATGTCGCTGTAGGTAGCCGTTTGTATCTTTTCTTTTGGCGTGAAAACGCATGTATTGTAATGGACTTCGGTCCCTTTGTATTAATGGAAATAATTTTGAAATACATTGTGTACTTTATTTATTGCATGTGTTTGTAATGTTGTATAATTTCCTATGGTAGAAATATTGGGTTGGCCTTCGGCCCCCCGAATGTGTATATGTGTATGACTAATGCTCGTCAGCTTTAGCATTTTACATAATTGTTTCGAATGTCTGGACCATGTCCTTGTTTCGGCATACTTGCCTTTGTACTTAAACATTTATTTTGCGCAAATATAACCTAGGTTCGACTATAATATTTATAGTCTATGTGGTCCGGTTCGGTCAGAAGGCCTGTATATCTAGGCCTTTGTGAGCACACCGGTCGACCACTTTATTGAGTTGTGAGAAATGAACAAATTAATGTTTTTCTGTATAACCCGGTTCGGATAACCTTCTTACGAATTTCGGCGCCGAAGCGCTTAGGGCAGGGTTTGTGTTGGCCCTGCCTTCTTTGTCTATTTTGTAATGTCTTAAAAGAAAAGTATAAAATGACGAAGATGATATGGTTATCATTTCATTAAAAATGGGACTTATCAAACGCCCAACGATTACAACTTGATATCATGGAAATTTGTGTTTACATGTAGCATTTCTTTAGTTGCATAGCATTCCAGTGCCTAGGGACTGGCTTTCCTTCCAAAGTGGCTAACTTGTACGAGCCTTTCTCATGAGCTTCGAGTATCTGGTATGGGCCTTCCCAGTTAGGTCCCAGTTTGCCTTGGTTCGCCTGCCGACTGGCTTCGTTGTTTCGGAAGACGTAGTCTCCTGGCCGATAGGTCACACTTCGAACTCGTTGGTTGTAATATCCTTCCATCTGTTTCTTGTATCGAGCTTCGCTGATAGCTGCCAGGTCTCGGCGTTCCTGCGTGAGGGCCAAGTTGACTAGTAGCTCTGAGTCATTGGTGTGCTCCGATACGTTCTCGATTCGGTAAGTGGGCATCCCTATTTCGGCCGGTATGACAGCTTCGGACCCGAAGGTGAGACTGTATGGGGTATGGCCGTGGCTCGTTCTTTCGGTTGTCCGAAGTGCCCAGATGACACTTGGTAGTTCGTTCAGCCACCCTTTGCCGTGTTCACCAAGCCTTGCCTTGATGCCTGTGACGATGGAGCGGTTGGTGCGTTCGACCTGGCCATTGGCTTGAGGGTGAGCTACGGATGTGAATACTTGAGTTATATGTAACTCTTGGCACCATGACCTGAATGGGTTGTCAGCGAACTGCTTGCCGTTGTCTGAGATAATCTTCCCTGGGAGACCGTATCGGCAGATGATTTGTTCCCAGACGAAGTTCACTACTTGTTTCCCAGTGATCGTGGCTACGGCTTTAACTTCGATCCATTTTGTGAAATAATCGATCGCGACGATGAGGAACTTGATTCGGCCAGGAGCCTCAGGGAACGGGCCGACAATGTCAATGCCCCATTTGTAAAAGGGCCATGGTGATGTTACCGGTATCATGTTATGCTTCGGCACCCGCTGTACACTGGCGTGCATCTGACATCCTCGGCATTTGCGTATTTCGTTTTCGGTGTCAGTATACATGGTTGGCCAGTAATAGCCCATATTCATCATTCGGGTAACCAGCGACCGAGGGCCTGAATGTGTGCCGCAGATACCTTCATGCAACTCAGTCATGACATATATTCCCTCCTCAGTCGTCAAGCAGCGCAACAGGGGCTGGAGATACGACTTCTTGTAAAGTTTGTCGTTATGAATGGTGTACTGAGCTGCTTGTGCTTTTAACTTCGTGGCTTCGAAGGTTGACTCCGGCACTGTGCCATGCTTTAGGAAGTCAAAGATCGGTTTTATCCAACTGTTGCTGATGTCGGTTTCGGCCGTGAAGACTTCTTCTATTTGATCTGTCCGACTGTGTATGACTTCGACGGGAACCTGCTTCGTCAGGTGGGCATATGCCAAGGAGGCCAGTTTGCTCAAGGCATCTGCCTTCTTGTTTTGGCTCCTTGGTATCTGGCAGATCTGAAATTCGTCGAAATGGGAAATTAACTCCTTGACTTTGTCAGCATACCTTTGCATGGTTTCGCCCTTGACTTCGAATTCTCCCGTGGTTTGATTGGACACCAGCAGGGAGTCGACCTTGACTGATAGCTTCTTGACGCCCATTTTCTTTGCTAGGCGTAGGCCTGCAAGGAGAGCTTCATATTCGGCTTCATTGTTGGTGTTCGGAAAGTTCAGTCTGATAGCATATGTGACTTCGACTCCTTGAGGATCGATTAGAACGAGGCCTGCGCCTGACCCTTCACTATTTTTTGCGCCGTCAGTGTAGAGGGTCCAAGCGTCGGCACTGGATATCGGCCCCGGAACCTGTGAATGGAGCGCAGCGTTAGTCATATGCTCGTTATGATCGTTTGCCGAAAGGCGGATCGAGCTTGTGTGGTAAAGGTACCTTAGGCTCAGCTCGCACCGTGCCGAGCTGGCTGTCTGCTAGCTGCTCCGGACTGTCAAGGACCTGTAATTCAGAGACAAAGTTAGCCGAGTGTCGACTTTATTTGTGAAAGGCATGCGTGAATGCAAGATTCTAGGTAGAAACCTGTAGTTCAGAGACGAAGTCTGCTAACACTTGGCCTTTGATGGCTGTTCGAGGCTTGAAATGAATATCGTATTCACCCAGCTCGATGGCCCATTTGATGAAACGGCCGGAGTGTTCGGGTCTCTGAATGACTTCCTTTAGAGGAAAGTTGGTTAGAACTGTGATCTTGTAGGCCTGAAAGTATCGGCGTAATCTCCTCGCGGTGTGTAACAACGTTAGCAAGAGTTTCTCTAACTTCGTATACCTTGTTTCGGCATCTTTCATAGCTCGGCTGATGAAGTAGATTGGGACTTGGGTGTCTCCTCTTTCGGCGCAGAGTACCGAGCTGATGGCGTTGTTGCCTACCGAGAGATAGAGGATCACATCTTCGCCTGTATCTGGTGCCGTTACTGGGGTTAGCCGAGATAGGGCCTGTTTTAGTTCTTCGAAGGCTAGGTCGGCTTCTTCACTCCATAAGAATTGTTTTGTCTCGGTGAATTGTTTCAGTGTTTTAAAGAATGGCATGGACTTCTCCGCTGATTTGGAGATGAACCTATGTAAGGCTGCCAGCCGACCATTTAGCCTTTGCAATTCTTCCAGCGACTGGGGAGGTTTCATCTGTCTGATGGCCTGTACCTTGTCGGGGTTGGCGATGATGTCTTTGCCAACAACAATATGACCCAAAAACTTTCCCTGCTTCATGCCGAAGGAGCATTTCGCGGGATTAAGCTTCATGTTAACCTCTCTTAATCGCCCGAAGGTTTCTTCTATGTCTCTGAGCATGTCTGCTTCGGTGTGACTCTTTATGACCAAGTCGTCGACGTATGCTTCCATGTTTCGACCGATTTGAGGTTCAAAAACTTGATCGATGAGTCGCTGATAAGTGGCTCCGGCATTCTTCAGACCGAAGGGCATTTTGCGGTAACAGTAGATGCCTTTGTCGGTATGGAAGGCTGTTTTGTCTTCGTCAGCTTTAGCCATTTTAATCTGGTGATAGCCTTTGTAAGCATCGAGAAAACACTTGAATGTGTAGCCCGATAGGGCGTCCACCTTAGCATCGATGGATGGAAGGGGGTAGCAGTCCTTAGGGCAAGCGTTGTTTAGGCTTGTGAAATCCACGCACATGCGCCAAGATCCATCTTTTTTGGCTACCATGACTGGGTTCGCCACCCAGGTTGCCCACTGCAGGGGCTTCAGGATTCCTGCCTTCACCAATTGAGTTACTTCGTTACAGACTGCCTGACTTCGGTCCCGAGCCATACCTCTTTTGCCTTGCCGGATTGGAAATTGTTTAGGATCGACCTTGAGCACATGTTCGGTAATCTTTCGCGGTACGCCGGTCATGTCGGCTGGTGTCCATGCAAAGATGTCAGTGTTGTTCCTCATTAGGTTGTATAGTTTTTCCCTTGTGTGGTTTGAGACATCTGCGCCGATAGTGATCAACTGGTCAGGATATTCTTCATTGATCCTCCACTGGTTATGTGATAACTCATCGGAGACGTCGGCAGTTAAGTCGCATTCGACCTGCATTGACTGTATTGCGGCGACTCCTGTTTCTGTTGGGAATTTCATTAAGCTGTGGGCTGTGGAGACAACACAGCCGAACTTGTATATTGCTGGTCGACCGAAGAGGATATTATACTTCGACGGTCGATCGACTACCAGGAAGTTTACACGCTCGGTTCGCTCATGGGCGTTGTCGGATAACGTGACTGAGAGTGCCACCTCACCTGTTGGAATGACGACTTCGCCACCGAAGCCCATCAATGTAGTTTTGGAAGGTCGAAGCTGTTGTTGGATACTGGGCGCGAGCTTCGTGAAGCAATGTTTGTACATGATATCTGAGGCACTGCCGCCGTCAATGTACACTCGGTGAATATGGTGACCTCCCACTTCGGCTCTTATGACCATCGGGCTGAGGGTCGGTGTAGCGGTGTTCAGAGCCGGGAACGAAATGACTTGATTTGCCCATGCTTCCCTTCGCAATCTTGGTTTCTTTGCCTTCGAACTCTGTGTCATGTGAACTACGGGGAGATCTGCCTTCTTGTCTTTCTTCTGTTTCTGCTCTTTGATTTCCTTCATCAGATGTGCTAGCTGCCCCGTCTTTACGGCTTGCGCGATTTCTTTCTTTAACTGATGGCAGTCGTCCGTATCATGACCTCTGTCCAGGTGGAAGTCGCAGTATTTGGACATGTTTCGATTAGTGGTGTTGGGGCCCATATTTCTGGGTTTGCTGAACTGTCGGCTGGCGTCTTCCGTTTGGAGGATTTCTTTAGGAGTTTTTGTTAGGCTGGGGTAGTCTTTTCTTTCATTGCCTCTGGGGCCCGACGCCGATGGACGGTCGTAGGGTGTGAAACCCGAATGCCGCTTGTCGTCCCTTTGATTTCGGTCGCCACCTTGCTGCCAAGGGCGGCGACTGTCTCGCTGATTCTGATTTCGGCCACCTTGTCTAGGTTGGCTTGCCGAAGATCGGTCTCGGGCCTGGGCTGCTTCTTCCCCTCGTATGAAAGCTTCGGTACGATCGAAGGCTTCCTGAATTGTGAGGGGTACCCGGGCGCTCATCTCCCTCAGCAGTTGTCTTGTTCTTATGCCATGTATGAAGGCTGAAATTCGTTGCCTCTCATCGGTATGACCGATGTTCAGGGATTCCGACTTGTATCTTTCCAGGAAGGTACGCAATGACTCCTGATCACCTTGCCTTATGTTGTGCAGCTCAATTGGGTCTTTGGTGCATTTTCGCTGTTGGCCGAAGTGGTCTGCAAAGAGCTGCCGAAGCTGGACATAGCTATCGATAGATTTATTAGGCAGTGAATTGAACCATACCCTTGCCGGCCCTGTGAGTGTTTGGACAAACATTTTGCACCAGGTGGGTATTGACCACTGTAAAATGCTACAAGCCGACTTAAAGGCATGTAGATGATCGTCCGGGTCGGTGCTGCCGTCATAAGTTTTTACGACGGTTGGCAGTTTCGCCTTCGGTGGGCATGGGGCGTGTTCCACTCTGTCCGTGAATTTGCTCTCTTCATCAGGTATGTATGGCTTCGAGTAATCGTCTGCAACGTTGGTTTCGGCGACGGCTGTCGGGATCGGAGTGTTTTGGATGTCAAGGATCAGCTGTGGCGCAGGGCCTGTGCTTGTGTTGGTTGCTGCAGCCGAAGCCGAAGGCGGCAAGGAGGATGGTAATGGCAAACTCACCGGAAATGGTGTGTAGTAGGGCATTTGGTAACCCTGTGGCCCATAGGTGCCCATGAACTGTTGGGGGAAATATTGTTGGCCTTGGAACATTGGGAAATATGGCGGTTGTTGTTGAAAGAGCATTGGTCGCTGTGAGCTTTGCGCCTGGGTTGAAGTTGGCGACGGCGTTGGCCGCTGTGTTGCATCGATAGACACTCGGGTGCTGTCTGTCGCTATGGCCTTCAATGCGGTTCCGCCGGAGCCTGTAGTGAACGTTGGAATCGGGGTGTGCATATGGTCGTCCGTTGGGTCGTCGTAGTCCAAGCGAATGCACACGCCTTTCAGGCGTTCCGCGGCCACGTGATCTTGCATGAGCTGCCGGAGGTGTAGGAAATTACGGCTCACGACCTCCGGCGTCAGCTGTAGGACCCCGGAAGCGCCGCCGTCCGCGGCGTCTTCGATGACATGTCGTCCGCCGGGTGACAACGGCTGCTCCTCCGTCTCCAACGCCGGACCGTCGTTGTTTCTTGTGTTTTCTTCAGATTCATTCATGGCTGATGAATGAAGGACCGTGTGATGGCGCCAATGTAGAATCTGGATATCTCCGACAATCAGATAGAAGCTCTAGGACGGATTGAAGAGGATATTAGACTACAGGGATGGTGAGTGATGATGATGGTGAACTTCTTCCTTGAACCTACACAAATAACAAACCGTTGTTCTTGGAGCGCAGGACAGGGTGTCCTGCGACCAAGCTCCGGCGTGAGAATCAGTATTGGTTCCGATTAGAATAAGAGAAGGGTGTAGAAGATTAGGGTTATATGAACTTGTGTATTTACCTGGTGATTGATGAGTATTTATACTCATCAATCCTTGTCTTACTCTGAATTGTGCGTCCTCCACCGAAAGGTACGATCCACGCTGACGTGGCCGTCCTTGTGTCCCCTCAGTGGAGGCCGTTAGTGGTCGTAACAACGTTGTAGGAATGTTTCTGACATTGTCGTGTGAGCGTTGGTCTGTTGTGCGAACTTCGGTGGGTCGAGTATCGACTGGCCGAAGTGCCGCAATCTTTGTTGAGTACTTCGGCCTTTGTCATTGGCCGAAGGCTTGTACTTGTACATCAGTCGGGATGTCACGTCCTTGCCGGAGTATGACCTTCGTGGTATAGCTTCGGCAGGTGACATAGATGGGTGTTGCTGCTGCGTGGTCGACCCTCGTATGGTGATTGGGGGTACGACATCTGCGTGGCCGAAGTTAGCTTCGACCGTGGCGTGTGGTCGACCCTATTCAGGTCGAACCTCGGGTGTTGTATTGTTTGCTGAACATACACACGTCATCAATGAAGAACGCCTAGAACAAGAGTACGTGCCTCTTGATGCATGGGAGTATGAAGCAACTTCACCTAAGTTGTGCATTTTGTAGACACGGCTTCGACTCTGATGATTCCATGGACTTTGATGAGCTTTTCAATCCACTCGACTATTCAGACTCTGATAATTCTAATTACTAATGTAATTTTTATGTATTTTAGAGTCTGATGATTCTAAAATAAAAAAACCTACTTATCTACGACTGTTTTTCAATTATTTTCCTTTGTTTGTTTTATGTACTTTTTATCCTTTTAGTTTTCTAGTAAGTTAATTGTTTCTAGTTTTAATAATCACTTGACTTTTTAATGGTTACATTAATTGTTGAAGTTAGCAACAAAAATATATACTCAACAGAAGTCTAAACATCAAACTCAATTGTCTTTTTAAAGTTAACAAATAAAATCCATACACAACGGAATTCTAAACATAAATTCAATACAACTATATTTCAAACAATACAATAGATCAAGATAATTAATACACAATTTGACAAAAAGTCTAAACCTGAAATTTTAAAAAAAAAAATCGGATTATGGAACTTCATTAGAGTCCACTTTCCGGTAAAATTCCCCTTCCTACTTTGTATCCTTGAACGGTACTCGTTTTTAAAAAAACCTCAAAGATGAAAGCATTAGTAGACATCCCGTCCCACCTTGTATCCTTGGATCCAAAAAATAGAGTTACATTATCATATGCAAACGGAGGAACCTGGGAAACGGTTTATGGGGGTTTAAGGTATAAACCGATCAGAATCATCCAAACGATTCTTACCGTTATCGTTAAATCCATCTCGATTTAACAATAACCGTGAGACTCGTTTGGGTGATTCGACCGGTTTATACCTTAAAACCATAAACCGATCCCAGACTCCTCCATTTGCATACAAAAAAAAAAATTGTATCCAAGGTGATACGTAGTTAGAATTCTGTTAAGTATGTTGGTATTTCTGTTACTTGTTTGTAACTCAGTTAGTCATTGATAGCAAAGTAGAGGGACTATTAGTGTCAAATATTGATAGTTTGTATAGAACATGTATAAGTTTGAAGGGTGTGTAAGAGATTGGGCATGTTGATGAATAAAAGAATCTTTCTCTTAATTCTCTTAAAATTCTCTTTCAATATCTGATTAGCATAATCCCAAGATCAATTCTTCATTTCTTGATCTTCGATTGTTAATCTGAGTTCAACCATCGCAAGATCTTGAGCTCAATCTGTCATTTCGCATCAATGGTATCAGAGCGACTGCTCCTCGGCCTCTGATTTCATTTTTTTTTCTTTTCAATTTACTTTGATGACAATGATCAGGCGCATGAAGATTTCCGATAGCGATAATGGCAGAAACGAATCCAATGGGGATTCAAGACTGGACGATCGTGTTGAAGCACATGAGAAGATGTTAGAGAGCATTCAACGGTTCATGACGGCTATGAGCTTACAAATGAATCAATTGAACCAGATGATAGCAGTTGGAAACAAGAATAGTGGTTGTGTTGGTAACCATGGAAAAGAAGGTGATGTTGGTTACAATTTATCAGCAAGATTCACAGAGAAATCCGAGAATAACGTTCAACAAATCAGGTATGTTAAGAAGAGCCCCAGTCTTCTACATAAATCCAATCTGGTTGCTATTAATGTCCAAAGGGATGAAATAGAATTGGATTGTTCATCAAGATTTATAAAGACTGGGTTTGCTCACCAAGTGTTTGATAAAATGTCAACACAAGTTATAGGCAAAAATACAAGTGAAGAAGTTAGTAATCTTTCTTGGTCAAAATTTACAGAATCGTTGTTAGAAGATGATGGTTTTATAATGGAAAACAAATTTCCAACACAAGTGGGTAAAGTGGAGGATTATTATGATTCTTTTAATAAGATCATTAATCAATCACATCTTTCACATCATGAAGCATTGAAGTTCTTCATAGATGGACTCCAAAAAGACATTCAAAGTAAGGTGAAACTCTTTAATCCTACAAATCTTTATGATGCATATTGTTTAGCCAAGTTACAAGAATTTACTCTAGAATATGTTTTTAAGTCTAAACAACCTAAGGATAGAAATATGAAAGAAGTGGTGATAGAATACACCAAAGAAAAAGAAGAAAAGCAAATAGATGGTACTTTTGGAAAAATAAAGGCTGAATCATATAATGATGATGTGGAGGAATCAGTTTATATAGGATCAGATTGTTCATATCAAGAGTTAGGATTGTTTGATTTGGTACCAAATTTTAAAGTACAGTGTGATGGGATGAAGACTCATGGGTCTAGTGTAGTCTTGGGTTCAAAAGGTGGTGCCAAAACTGCAAATTCTAAAATTGGGGTTGATAAAGACAATGGTAATTTGCTAACGGGCCAAGATGGAGGTGTTAATGCAAAAGATCAAAAGGAGTATAATATTGGGTTTATACGAGCAAATCATAAAGATGTGGGAGGTGAATTTAATGAAGTCTTGAAGAAAACTCATTTGAATGTTGAGGGGGAACCATTTCAACTTTATGTGGAGCTGCCAAATTAGTATATGGAGCTGCAGAATCCGGTTTTGGGGCTGCCAAGGATATGGGTTACAATTTTGGTTGGCAAATTGAGGTTGCTGTTGACTTTTTCAGAAGTGAAAACCAAACAAAAAGGGGCAGATTCAAAGGAGAAAGAGATATTAATGATAGGTTAGCACAATGGGCGTCCAAGTATAATGAAGAAAAAGGTATGATAAGCATGATTGTTAGGACAAGTTTCTGTGTGTGGTCGTTACTGTGCCAATATATTAGGATTAAATATATGTAATGATGTCAACATACCAACCAGCGTACCAGTTGGTACGCCCGTACCAACTGGTACGGCGGACCAAAGTGGTACGTCAACTGGTTAACCTATAAATAGGTACGGTGTGTTGAACATCTTCAAGTTTGGTCATTACTCTTTGTGAGTGTTAGAGAGAGAGGAGGTTCTGTCCAAACCTCCTCTAGAGCTTAATTGATGTATACTCTCTCGGTATTGTAATCATTTGACTATAATTGAATGACAAACTTCCGTCTCTATCATTCTATGATCTGGAAACGATCCGTATATGGTTTTTCAACTGGTATCAGAGTTGTTGGCTATTTCCAGATCTTGTTCTTGAGTTTTTGAAGTTTTTGAGACGTTAAAAAATCAAATTAGGTGAAACTCCTTGAGTTTTTGGTCGATTTTTGGTGAATCGAACTTCCTGGGTCATTTTCGCACCTAACAGTAGTGTTTGATTGAAGAAATTCGACAACATCTTAAATCTGGAGTGAAATTTGAGAAATTCGCGTTTTTGAGTGTTGGTACGTAGCTGGTACGCTGGTGGTACGCAAGGCAATCTTCAACCACCGTACCAGTGTGTTCTTCCGACGTACCATGGTCCTCAGATGGTACGCAAGTATATCTTCATCTAACGTACCAGAGTGGTCCGGAGTGGTTGTTTTTGGTGCGCAGCGGTTACACCGTACCAAATGGTACGCCCTACCAAATGGTACGCCGCTGATATTGGTCCGCTGATTAATGGTCCGCTGAAGCAAATGGTACGTTGGAGTTTATGGTCCGCCGCAAATCTCTGATGCAAATGGTACGTTGGAGTTTATAGTCCGCTGAAGCCAGGAGCTCTGCCCCTTGGACCCCGCCAGGGGCTGCCGCCCCTTGGACCCCGCTTCTCGGGGGCGCTGCCCCCGAACCGCCATTAATCAGTAATCAACATCTGGGGGTTGTTTTCATGAAAGGGGAGATGTCGTGGGAATTTCAAAGATTTAAATCAGTTATCGGGTTTACCCTTGATTCGATGGCTGTAGGTTGTTATGTTTGAAGAATTTCCAGATTCCGGTACTTGTCAAGAATTAGACGTCGAATTTCTAAAAGAAATGTTTGTGGGTAGTCATAGTTTTTTATGATGGACAGAGATTCAAAAACACTTGTTTTTCGATGATGGACAGAGATTCAGAGACATGGATATGAATTTAGGGGTGTTCATAAATATCCGAGTCCAAACCCGTATCCGAAATTTCCGAAATTCCGTATCCGAATTTTCCGAAAATTTCGGATACCCGGAATTTCGGATACCCGAAATTCGGATATCCGAATTTTCGGACTTGGACTTGGAATTTAGTTTTTAGATATTTCGGAAGTTTCGGGTACCCGGATTTCCGAAAGTTTTAATAAATTTAAATATATTTTATATAAAAAATAAAAGATAAAAGATTTAGGGTTTGAGTTATCTAATATGTTTGTTTTTTGGTTAATTTGATTTGTATTTGGAAGACTTAAACAATGTTTATTTGTATTGTCGTTTTTTTAGTTCGAACTTAGGTAACAAACAAGTCACGTTTATGTCTATTTAAATTTGAAATTTTGCTGTTTATGAAAAAAAAAGCCATTTTCGGATATCCGATTAATTTCCAAGTCCAAGTCCGAATTTTCGGATACCCGGAATTCCGGGTATCCGAAAATTCGGACTTGGACTTGGAAACCGAAATCCAAATTCCGAAATTTCCGGGTACCCGAAATTCGGGTATCCGAAAATCTGGGTACCCGGTTTTGAACACCCCTAGATATGATTACACAAACTGAAGAATATTGAAGATTTGAATATTTCACTTGTTTAGGGGGGAAATGGGTACCCTAATACTTTCAAAGTTTCATAATTGAAAAAAGTGAATATTCAATAGGAATCAGTTCAGGGATGATGGTAATTTGTGATCTTCATGGAAAGGTGATGTATTCTGATGTTCGTGCAAACCGATGTGTCAAAGTTTTCAGTTATGGTTTGGAACTCTCTGTCATATGCCTGATACTTTCTTGAGTCGTGAGATTCTCGTGTTGATCTACCGAGACCACTGACGTGATGTTCTTTGACTGTTGATATATTGGGAGAGACTTAATGCTGAGGGGGAATTTATGTAGTTGAAGATGCTGATCGTATTGGTTTTCATAAAGATCGGAATGTATTACAAGTTCGTAAAGATTATGAATTGTTGTCAACATGCAGTGATGTTCGTGTATGTCTTTACAAGTTTCCGGGTAACGACTGATGAAGTGAACCATTATCATATATGCCGGTTCCAATTGGATGTGCTGTGCTTGAAGCTAAGGGAACTTTGTTGGTTGTGGAGATTCTACAAGATTCGAACTGTTTCCTGCATGCCTGATATTCAGTCCAAGGGGAGTTTGCTGAAGTTCAAGATTTTAAGATGTAGCAGACTGACTGATGACGATTACTGGAAGCTAAAGATCTACATTCGACAGTAACGTCCAAGGGGAAATTCCTTAGGACAAGTTTCTGTGTGTGGTCGTTACTGTGCGAATATATTAGGATTAAATGTATGTAATGATGCCAACATACCAACCAACGTACCAGTTGGTACGCCCGTACCAACTGGTACGGCGGACCAAAGTGATACGTCAACTGGTTAACCTATAAATAGGTTCGGTGTGTTGAACATATTCAAGTTTGGTCATTACTCTTTGTGAGTGTTAGAGAGAGAGAGGAGGTTCTGTCCAAACCTCCTCCAGAGCTTAATTGATGTATACTCTCTCGGTATTGTAATCATTTGACTATCATTAAATGACAAACTTCCGTCTCTATCATTCTATGATCTGGAAACGATCCGTATATGGTTTTTCAATGATGCTCAAGTCGAGAAAAGATATGCTTAAATGGTTCAACTACAAAAGGAAAAAGTGTGATTAAGTGGCTTGTTAAATGGAAAATACAGTTGCATTGGTTTAAAATTGCACGAAATTGTTACCAATTTATCAAAACATGGAGATTAGTGAATAAAGAATTTGAAAGAAGACATATAAAGTTCATCTAAGTCAAAGGAATATAAAGCATTGGTGCAATACGCTTTCTTATACATTTTGTCTTTATGCTCAAAAAGGAAAAGAAAACTGAGCTCATAAAGCATTGATGCGGCAAATCAAAGTAAAGTGAAATATTGTTTACTTTAGATCATTACTTGGTTTACTAGAATTGCTATTTTCTGTCACTGTTGTTCCTTTATTTGGTTGATCCTTGAGGACAAGGATCTTTTTAACGGGAGGGTATTGATACGTAGTTAGAATTCTGTTAAGTATGTTGGTATTTCTGTTACTTGTTTGTAACTCAGTTAGTCATTGATAGCAAAGTAGAGGGACTATTAGTGTCAAATATTGATAGTTTGTATAGAACATGTATAAGTCTGAAGGGTGTGTAAGAGATTGGGCATGTTGATGAATAAAAGAATCTTTCTCTCAATTCTCTTAAAATTCTCTTTCAATATCTGATTAGCATAATCCCAAGATCAATTCTTTATTTCTTGATCTTCGATTGTTAATCTGAGTTTAACCATCGCAAGATCTTGAGCTCAATCTATCATTTCGCATCACAAGGCTACAAGGTGGGAAGGAGTGTACGCTAATGCTTTCATCCTTGAGTCTTTAAATTAGATGGATACAAATTGTAGAGCTCAAGAACACCTCATTCACAAGCACATCTTTATTTAGTGATATATGTGACACCCGAGAATTTCAAGGTTAACTTCCGTTAGACAAACTCGTTAGTTACGTTATAAGTAGCTAATGCATAACTAGGCCGAATACGTCCACGACCTTTGGTTGATCACCGAACCGTCCATGTGTGTTATGTGTTCATCATTGATTGTCTGTATGTGCAATGTGATTTAAATACATGACTTATTATTGTAAATAGCACGATTAATTGTAAATACTTGATTATGTGAAAATTGCCTAGATTTGGTAGTCAGCGAAACTACCGAGCGAAACTACAGATTCGCCCGGTAGCTGGCTAGACTGATCAATGTACCCGAGATCAGAGCCAGTTTCGCCAGCCAGCGAAACTGCCAGCGAAACTAGCCTCTGATATAAATAAACTTAATGAACCCTAGTAGCCTCATTTGCCTCATTTCACAACCAACACACACATACACTTCTCTGGAACCTGGTCAGCCGAGAATACCATCAAGAGACCAAGATCTCAGCCTCTAGACCATCATCTCATCTCATCTATCGATTCTAGAATCAACCGTGAGTCCCAAAAACTATGCTTTATGTGTTTTCTATATGTTTTCTTCTTAAAGCATGCTCAAACCTTCATGATATTGCTTGATCTTCTGTATATATGCTTTAGGATGCTAGATCTGTAATAAAGTTGATAACTTTACGTGTGAAATCCATCCATGTTAGAGATTTGTGCAAAATAGGTCATTTTAGGGTTTTGAACCTATTTTAGAGATTTGATGATCAAAATGCATGTTAAACTTGTTAAAGCTGCTTGATTTATGTTAGTAAATGCCTATGGATACTAAATAATGAATTGCATGTATGATCAGAAGCTGTTAGGTTGATTTTTAGGCAAATCCGTATGTTTTTCGCGACCAGCGAAACTGTTGTTCTTTGGGCGAAACTAAGTAGCGAAATTATATATCCTTCCAGCGACACTGACCAGCGAAACTATAGTGTCGCCGGGTAACCTGACCAGACCAGCTCGAGCGAATCTGCTGAGCGAAACACCTGAACGAAAGTTCAAACCAGTTTCCCTGCGAAACTAGGCTAGCGAAACTGCGTCAGCAGTTTCGGGCGAAACTAGCCTAGCGAAACTGTGTCACCGGGCACTGCCTAGCGAAAGTGCTGCCCGTGCACCTAGCGAAACTGTCTAGCGAAACTATGCTAGCGAAACTAAGACCTGACCTAAAAACCAAACTTGTGAAATTTGCTTAAGTGTTATGCCATGACTTACATGATTATGCCATGATGAAACATGTTTGATATCTGATTTACATAAACCCTTGTTTATGATCAACCATTGGTGTCGTGTGTCGGTATGTCGAGTCATAGTTGCAACGTGCTATGTTATGGGCCATAGTGACGTTAAGTAAAGATTAGACACGAAACTAATACTTAAGACCTAAACGTGTTCTAGGTCTTCGTTAAACAACAATATTTGGATTACTTGAAGTGTAGCAGTGCAACCAAAGGTGAGTGTCACTAACCCGCATACCGTGAGTCCGTTGGGCCACACCGAATAACTTAACGAAAAACAATGCTGATTAAACTCGAGAGTGCTAGGCACCTCACTGATAAACTTGAGAACTCGGGATGCTCGGCACCCACTTGATGAACTGAAGTGTTTTATGGGAAGCACTTGTGAACTCCGAATAAACGATTTCTGAAACGAAAACTGTTTTAATATGGCTAGTGTAGGTTAAAGTCTAAACCATATGATATCACATGTTTTCTAAGGATGCCTTATAACTTAAAAGTCCTCAACTAAAATTGTGCCATTAATTGTAAAGCGAGGGGATGTTGGGTAGATCTACTGGAGTTTGACAAACTCCGCCCCGTGGCACGGGGAGTGCACGGAGGTACAATATCAGCCTATTTGACCGTGGTCCCGAGAGGACACGGGGGAGGCAGAAACCGCGATGACTTGGTCCGCACCGTACGGGATGGCTCGGCCCCCACAAAATAAGTCAGCTTTGGTACAAACTTCCTTAGAGCATGGAACAACGGATTAGCTACCCGCGATATCGGTTGAGTCCTTTAACTTTACGGAACTAGTACATACCCGATGACGTGGTCACGGAAACTTCCTTTATAAACAAAGAAATAATTACGAGCATTGCTTTTCACAAATAAACATTTTGTAAGTATGTCTTGACATGAATTGTGATTATGAGACCGGGCCAATGCATGACAAGCCCACTGTGAACTCACCAACCGTTAGGTTGACACTTGCGTGGTTTAAACTTTTGCAGATCGCTAAGGAGTATCCGGAGCGGGTTGGCATGGCACGTGAAGACCTTTATTTTAATTGAACTATTTGGGAATTTAAAACAATATTTATGTAAAGCACGTGGTTAGTGCTAAAGACAATTATTTTTCCGCTGCGTATGTAATTGAAGACTTTGATTTATAATTTGTGTTTGAACTAACCCTGATTCGTTTAGTATTTGTAACTATGGTTGTGGATCCTGGTCTAGTCGCGCCCCTTAACGGTATAAACTCCGTTAGTGGTATTTTGGGGGTGTGACAGATTGGTATCAGAGCCATAAGTTGCAGAGAACTGGAATCATTTTTGAAAACGATTTGGAAACTGCAACTTGAAAACCTTGGTTACAAAACGAATAAACAAATTCCCAAAGACAAAAATTTTTACGTGCCAACCTGGGATACTCGCTCTGCTGTGTAAGTAAAGGCTTAATACGTATGTATATATATATATAAATATATATGTATAGACCGTGTCTAAGTAGTCTAACGGAAAGACCTTAGGAAATTTTCACACACGAATACGAAATGCGACCGCGAGTACGCACACTACTCTGGGGAAAGCGACAACGAAACAATGCTACACGCTACGTCCTGATTTCTACTACGACGACTACGCCGACGGTGACTTTATGGGAAGCCGACCTTCGACGATAGCATTTACGACGTTCTCCGACGACGCCTCGATTTTACACAAAAATTTTCTGGACTAATAGTGGGATAACGGGAACTGGCTAACATACATATTATGGGATATGTATAGAAATATAACTGTGACTGAACACTGGCTACTTTAAACTGTTCAGCAAGATGTCTGGAAGAGGAAACAGAAGAGGTGGCATACACATGACGCCTGCACAGCTGCAAGCGATGATTGCCGAGCATGTGCAAGCCGCGGTGGCAGCCGTCCAAGCTGCATATGCCGCACAGGGTAACTATTATGCCAGTTAAGGCACAAAGCAATTATATCATGACCTGTTTAATTTTAAAACCCGAACTATTTATGCATCAGGAAACCAACACCACTGCACGTTCAAGTCCTTCATGGACTGTAAGCCGATGACATTTTCCGGCGAAGAAGGAGCTGTAGGACTCCTTAGGTGGATTGAAAAGTCCGAAAAGGTTTTCTCTATATGTAACTGCCCAGCTGAAAGCAAGGTGAAGTTTGCTACTGGTACCTTCGAAGGAGCCGCACTCTCCTGGTGGAACGCTGAAATTCAGATGGTTGGGCTAGAAGCGGCTGATAACATGCAGTGGGCAGCATTTAAGGAGCTGATCATGGAAGAATACTGTCCTCGCGACCAAGTGAAGAAGCTTGAGGGTGAATTCCTGAATTTGAAAATGTCTGGGTCTGAGGTTGAGCAATACACTGCACGATATCACGAATATGAGGTTTTGTGCCCCTCAATGGTTGATGCTGAGTTCAAACGCGTCGAGCGTTACCTGGAAGGCCTCGCGCCTCAAATCAAGGGACTGGTGACTGCCAGCAACCCCGCAAACGTGCAGCAAGCCATTCGTTTGGCTCACAAGCTCACTGATCAAGAGGTCGAGAAGGGTACTCTACCTGCAAAAGCCACTGAAAAGACTGCCTTAAGTGGCAAAAGAAAAGCTGAAGATGAAGCTCCGGAGAACTCGATGAATGTTCAAAGTGTGGGTAACAGTACTGGGAGGTCTTTCAACTCCCAAGGTCAAAGCAAGAGATCAGGGAACAACAGTAGCAACTACCGCCAGGGTGGCAATGGTCAAGGCAACTACAGGGGTAACCTGCCTCTGTGTAACAGATGTGGAAAGCATCATGCTGGTGTTTGTAGGAAGAACCAGAGCTGTGAAAGGTGTGGTAAGGGAGGCCACGAAGCTAAAGACTGTTGGGCAATTTTACCCGAGCAACAACAAAACCGCCCCAGAAGGAACAACAACAACAACTATGGGAATAATCGGGGTAATGGGAACAACGGTCAGAACCAGAACAACAACAATGGGGGAGCCCGTGGCTGCTTTGAGTGTGGTGCTCAGGGTCACATTAAGAGAGACTGCCCTCAACTGAGGAGACAAGGGAACGGAAATCAGGGGAATAACGGTGGGAATGGTAACGGTGGAAGTAATGGTAATGGGAATGGCAATGGTAATGGTGGAAATGCAAATGGTGGGAATGGTAGAGGTCGAGCTTTCGTCATGGGCCAGGGTGAAGCTCGCAATGATGCCAACGTGATTAATGGTAAATTTATTTTGAACGGTTTCTTTGTTACTGTTTTATTTGATTCTGGTGCTGAGAAAAGTTTTATTTCCACTAAATTTGCTAAATTGATTAACGCTAAACCAATCGACTTAGATGCTAAATATGTGGTAGAGCTAGCTAATGGTAAACTTCATGACACGACCCAGATAGTTAAGGGCTGTAAGTTAGAACTAGCTGGCCATACCCTAGGAATTAATCTTATGCCTTTCCCAATTGGTAGTTTCGACGTCATAGTAGGAATGGATTGGCTATCCGAAAATCGGGCTGAAATTTTATGTAAGGAAAAAGTGGTTCGTATTCCACTCGAAGACGGCAAAGTGTTAACGGTTCAAGGTGAGAAAGGTGGAACAGTCACCGGCATTATTTCATTCCTTAAAGCTCAGAAATGCCTCCGTAAGGGTCACTTCGCGATTCTTGCAAACGTCACTGACACGACACATCCCGAGCGCAAAATTGATGATTACCCAATAGTTCGCGACTTTCAAGACGTATTTCCTGAAGATCTGCCTGGTCTGCCTCCATTTCGACAAGTTGAGTTTGGGATTGATCTAGCTCCAGGTGCCGCTCCAATCGCACGCGCTCCGTACCGTTTGGCTGTAAGCGAACTCAACGAACTCTCCGCGCAACTACAAGAGCTACTCGACAAGGGGTTTATTCGTCCAAGTTCGTCTCCATGGGGAGCTCCGGTACTGTTTGTTAAGAAGAAGGATGGAACGTTCCGCATGTGCATTGACTACCGAGAGCTTAACAAAGTTACGATCAAGAATCGGTATCCACTTCCTCGCATCGACGATCTCTTCGACCAACTACAGGGTTCAAGCTACTTTTCAAAGATTGATCTACGGTCTGGATATCACCAACTTCGCGTTCGCGATGAGGATGTACCCAAGACTGCTTTCAGAACTCGGTATGGTCACTACGAGTTCCTGGTTATGCCGTTTGGGCTAACCAATGCACCGGCTGTGTTTATGGATCTGATGAATCGAGTATGCAATCCATACCTCGACAAGTTTGTAATAGTCTTCATCGACGATATTTTGATCTACTCTAAGTCAAAGGAGGAACACGAAGAGCATCTGCGACTTATACTGGAATTGCTCCGCAAGGAACAGCTTTATGCTAAGTTTTCGAAGTGCGACTTTTGGATCCGCGAAGTCCAGTTCCTTGGACACATTGTAAATGAGGAAGGAATTCATGTCGATCCAGCCAAAGTGGAAGCGATAAAGAACTGGTCTACCCCAAGAGCGCCAACAGAAATCCGACAATTTTTAGGGCTTGCCGGGTATTATCGAAGGTTCATTAAGGGTTTCTCTCAACTGGCTCAACCCTTAACGGCCTTAACGCACAAAGGAGTGCAATACAGATGGGGTGAGAAGGAAGAGCGCGTGTTCCAAACGCTCAAAGATATGTTATGTTCGGCTCCAATTCTTGCGTTACCCGATGGAGTTGACGATTTTGTGGTTTACTGCGATGCATCAATCCAAGGGCTCGGTTGCGTGTTGATGCAACGAGATAAAGTGATTGCCTATGGGTCCAGGCAACTAAAGGATACAGAAAAGAACTATACAACGCATGATTTGGAAATGGGAGCCGTTGTTCATGCACTTAAGATTTGGAGACACTATCTATATGGAACAAAGTGCACAATATTCACTGATCATAAAAGTTTGCAACACATCTTTGATCAGAAAGATCTCAACATGCGGCAAAGAAGGTGGGTTGAATTACTGAACGATTATGATTTGGCTATTAAATATCATCCGGGAAAAGCAAATGTAGTGGCAGATGCCCTGAGTAGAAAAGAGTACGAAAAGCCTCGTCGGGTACGAGCGCTTCAACTTACAATACATTCAGGATTACCGGATCGGATCCGTGACTGCCAACGAGAAGCTTTGAAAGCAGAAAACTTCGCAGCTGAAGCACTGCGTGGCGTAGATGGTCATTCTGAAGTTAAGTCCGATGGACTCACGTACTATAATGACAGAATCTGGGTTCCTTTGTTTGGAAATCTCCGTGAGCTCGTGATGGACGAGGCTCACAAGTCAAGATATTCGGTGCACCCCGGCTCAGATAAAATGTATCAGGACTTGAAAAATCTTTATTGGTGGCCGAATATGAAGGCCGACATTGCTCGATATGTGGCTAAATGCTTAACCTGCTCGAGAGTCAAGATTGAATATCAAAAGCCTTCTGGTTTACTCCAACAACCAAAGATCCCAGAATGGAAATGGGAGGACATCTCCATGGATTTTGTAACGGGACTACCTCATCGATCAAATCAACCAGATGCGATTTGGGTTGTCATCGATCGACTAACTAAATCGGCACATTTCATTCCGATGAAGGAAAGCGATAATATGGATAAACTGACAAAGCTGTACATCGACAAAATTGTGAAGCTTCACGGTGTGCCTAAGACTATCATTTCTGATCGAGATCCTCGATTCACCTCCCGGTTATGGCAATCAATGCAGGAAGCATTGGGAACCCGACTAGACATGAGTACAGCATACCACCCACAAACAGATGGTCAGTCGGAGCGAACCATTCAAACCTTGGAAGATATGCTCCGAGCTTGTGTTCTGGACTTTGGAAAAGATTGGGAGACTCACCTTCCACTGGTGGAGTTCTCTTACAACAATAGCTATCATTCAAGCATCCGAGCAGCCCCTTTCGAAGCACTTTATGGCAGAAAATGCAGATCGCCCGTGTGTTGGGCCGAAACGGGTGAGAAGGGACTCACTGGACCGGAAATTATCCATGATATGACCGAACGGATTATTCAAATCAGACAACGGCTGGCTGCAGCGCGTGATCGACAAAAGAGCTATGCCGACAAACGCCGAAAACCTCTAAAGTTCGAGGTGGGTGACAAAGTATTGCTGAAGGTATCTCCCTGGAAGGGAGTGATACGCTTCGGGAAGCGCGGAAAGTTAAATCCTCGCTACATCGGTCCGTTTGAAATAATTGGGGAAGTAGGCCCGGTGGCCTATCGATTACAACTTCCCGCTGAACTCGATGGAGTTCACAACGTGTTTCACGTTTCCAACCTAAAGAAATGTCTAGCTGAAGACATCGAAATAATCCCTCTGGAGGAATTGGAAATCGATGAACATCTGAGATTCATCGAGCAACCGGTAGAAATCATGGGACGCGAGGAGAAAGCCCTCAAACGTAGCAAGATTCCGATCGTCAAAGTGCGATGGAACTCAAGGCGTGGACCTGAATATACTTGGGAGCGAGAGGATCAAATGAAGAAAAAGTATCCTCACTTGTTCGAAACTCAAGGTATGATTTAATTTTGGGGACCAAAATTCCTTAACGGGAGGAGGATGTGACAACCCTAAAACTTTTTGCTTTCTTTCCCCAGCGACGATAGCAACGACGACAGCTGATGCTGCGAACGCTACGACACAAGAATAATTTTCGGGACGAAAATTCCAATTTCAGGGGAATGATGTGACACCCGAGAATTTCAAGGTTAACTTCCGTTAGACAAACCCGTTAGTTACATTATAAGTAGCTAATGCATAACTAGGCCGAATACGTCCACGACCTTTGGTTGATCACCGAACCGTCCATGTGTGTTATGTGTTCATCATTGATTGTCTGTATGTGCAATGTGATTTAAATACATGACTTATTATTGTAAATAGCACGATTAATTGTAAATACTTGATTATGTGAAAATTGCCTAGATTTGGTAGTCAGCGAAACTACCGAGCGAAACTACAAATTCGCCCGGTAGCTGGCTAGACTGATCAATGTACCCGAGATCAGAGCCAGTTTCGCCAGCCAGCGAAACTGCCAGCGAAACTAGCCTCTGATATAAATAAACTTAATGAACCCTAGTAGCCTCATTTGCCTCATTTCACAACCAACACACACATACACTTCTCTGGAACCTGGTCAGCCGAGAATACCATCAAGAGACCAAGATCTCAGCCTCTAGACCATCATCTCATCTCATCTATCGATTCTAGAATCAACCGTGAGTCCCAAAAACTATGCTTTATGTGTTTTCTATATGTTTTCTTCTTAAAGCATGCTCAAACCTTCATGATATTGCTTGATCTTCTGTATATATGCTTTAGGATGCTAGATCTGTAATAAAGTTGATAACTTTACGTGTGAAATCCATCCATGTTAGAGATTTGTGCAAAATAGGTCATTTTAGGGTTTTGAACCTATTTTAGAGATTTGATGATCAAAATGCATGTTAAACTTGTTAAAGCTGCTTGATTTATGTTAGTAAATGCCTATGGATACTAAATAATGAATTGCATGTATGATCAGAAGCTGTTAGGTTGATTTTTAGGCAAATCCGTATGTTTTTCGCGACCAGCGAAACTGTTGTTCTTTGGGCGAAACTAAGTAGCGAAATTATATATCCTTCCAGCGACACTGACCAGCGAAACTATAGTGTCGCCGGGTAACCTGACCAGACCAGCTCGAGCGAATCTGCTGAGCGAAACACCTGAACGAAAGTTCAAACCAGTTTCCCTGCGAAACTAGGCTAGCGAAACTGCGTCAGCAGTTTCGGGCGAAACTAGCCTAGCGAAAATGTGTCACCGGGCACTGCCTAGCGAAAGTGCTGCCCGTGCACCTAGCGAAACTGTCTAGCGAAACTATGCTAGCGAAACTAAGACCTGACCTAAAAACCAAACTTGTGAAATTTGCTTAAGTGTTATGCCATGACTTACATGATTATGCCATGATGAAACATGTTTGATATCTGATTTACATAAACCCTTGTTTATGATCAACCATTGGTGTCGTGTGTCGGTATGTCGAGTCATAGTTGCAACGTGCTATGTTATGGGCCATAGTGACGTTAAGTAAAGATTAGACACGAAACTAATACTTAAGACCTAAACGTGTTCTAGGTCTTCGTTAAACAACAATATTTGGATTACTTGAAGTGTAGCAGTGCAACCAAAGGTGAGTGTCACTAACCCGCATACCGTGAGTCCGTTGGGCCACACCGAATAACTTAACGAAAAACAATGCTGATTAAACTCGAGAGTGCTAGGCACCTCACTGATAAACTTGAGAACTCGGGATGCTCGGCACCCACTTGATGAACTGAAGTGTTTTATGGGAAGCACTTGTGAACTCTGAATAAACGATTTCTGAAACGAAAACTGTTTTAATATGGCTAGTGTAGGTTAAAGTCTAAACCATATGATATCACATGTTTTCTAAGGATGCCTTATAACTTAAAAGTCCTCAACTAAAATTGTGCCATTAATTGTAAAGCGAGGGGATGTTGGGTAGATCTACTGGAGTTTGACAAACTCCGCCCCGTGGCACGGGGAGTGCACGGAGGTACAATATCAGCCTATTTGACCGTGGTCCCGAGAGGACACGGGGGAGGCAGAAACCGCGATGACTTGGTCCGCACCGTACGGGATGGCTCGGCCCCCACAAAATAAGTCAGCTTTGGTACAAACTTCCTTAGAGCATGGAACAACGGATTAGCTACCCGCGATATCGGTTGAGTCCTTTAACTTTACGGAACTAGTACATACCCGATGACGTGGTCACAGAAACTTCCTTTATAAACAAAGAAATAATTACGAGCATTGCTTTTCACAAATAAACATTTTGTAAGTATGTCTTGACATGAATTGTGATTATGAGACCGGGCCAATGCATGACAAGCCCACTGTGAACTCACCAACCGTTAGGTTGACACTTGCGTGGTTTAAACTTTTGCAGATCGCTAAGGAGTATCCGGAGCGGGTTGGCATGGCACGTGAAGACCTTTATTTTAATTGAACTATTTGGGAATTTAAAACAATATTTATGTAAAGCACGTGGTTAGTGCTAAAGACAATTATTTTTCCGCTGCGTATGTAATTGAAGACTTTGATTTATAATTTGTGTTTGAACTAACCCTGATTCGTTTAGTATTTGTAACTATGGTTGTGGATCCTGGTCTAGTCGCGCCCCTTAACGGTATAAACTCCGTTAGTGGTATTTTGGGGGTGTGACAATATAAATACATTGGAACCCATGCTCTTCTTTTGTGATGATATTAGGTCGGAATGTGATAAAAATGAGAGTAGTGTTGATGATATTTATTAGGGGAAAAATGACAGTGAGAGTAACTATGAATGACCTGTCGTATTTAATTATACAGATTTTAATAATGTTTATATTATACATAAAATATGTGAAATTTTATTTACTGTGAGGACCTACAAGTGAAAAGTTACATAACTTTTATTGGATTATGTGTAAAACTATATTTATTAGATTTAAACATAATCTAAATTGTTAACATATATATATATATATATATATATATATATATATATATATATATATATAGGTTTAGGGTAAAATACATCAAGCAAAACCGCTACATCCATTGCGGATTGATCTGGGGCGTCCATCAAGATCACCCAACAGCCATGATCTATGGTGTTTCCGCCTATGGTGTTTTTTTTTCCACCGAAAACGCCATAGGCGGAAACACCATAGATCTTGGCTGTTGGATGATCTTGATGGACGCCTCAGATCAATCTGCAATGGATGTAGCGTTTTTGCTTGATGTAGGATAACTCGACTCTATATATATATATATATATATGGAGAGGATCATTTGAGAACCAATTTGATTTGAAAACTAAAAAGAACTAATATGAGCCACATGTTTATTACATGTATCACCCCTCCCATGAATTGTAGTGGTCCCCAACTGAAATTAGTGGTGGAGATTTAGTTCTCAAAAGTTCTCAAAACAAAAAGTTCTCATTTGAACCTAACCCTATATATATATATATATATATATATATATATATATATATATATATATATATATAGGGGAGGGATATAATGAAAACCTCTCCGAGTTTGGAAAACCGTGAAAACCAAGCTAAAAAATTCGATTTCTGTTCCGATTTTTTTTATGGTGATTCTCTAAGTTAAAAAGACCCCCTTTATGCAAAAAAAAATAAAAAAGCGCCTAGTTAAATTTTTTTAAAAAAATATTTTATAACTGAGGTTACATATGTAACAGTACCCTGTTACATATGTAACCTCAGTTATAAAATATTTTTTTTAAAAAAATTGACTAGGCGCTTTTTTATTTTTTTTGCATAAAGGGGGTCTTTTTAACTTAGAGAATCACCATAAAAAAAATCGGAACAGAAATCGAATTTTTTAGCTTGGTTTTCACGGTTTTCCAAACTCGGAGAGGTTTTCATTTTATCCTTCCTCTATATACCTCTATATATATATATATATAGGGAGAGGATCATTTGAGAACCAATTTGATTTGAGAACTAAAAAGAACTAATTTGAGCCACAAGTTTATTTACATGTATCCCCCCTCCCATGAATTATAGTGGCCCCCCCTGAAATTTGTGGTTGAGATTTAGTTCTCAAAAGTTCTCAAAAAAAATGTTCTCATTTGAACCTAACCATATATATATATATATATATATAGGGAGATGATCATTTGAGAACCAATTTGGTTTGAGAACCAAAAAGAACTAATTTGAGCCACAAGTTTATTTACATGTATCCCCTCTCCCATGAATTGTAGTGGTTCCCCCCTGAAATTTGTGGTTGAGATTTAGTTCTCAAAAGTTCTCAAAACAAAAAATTTTCATTTGAACTTAACCCTATATATATATATATATATATATATAAATTACAAGTTTTTTTTACTCATACTTTTCTGTGTAGTTTGGTAAGCAATGACTGCTTGCCATCTCAGCCAAATAAGGCATTTCTATATTATTTATTGGAGAAAACGGGTGGTGCATTGTCACCAAATGTGTATGCTCTCTCTCTCTCTCTTATTTTTTTCTCTATGAACATATGGTCTCTCTCATTTCATTCATTTCAACAGTGACCACTTTCTCTGACTTCTCTCTCTTAGCCACACCAGAACAAAGGCGATTCTGTGTGTGGTCACTGTGAGATTAAGGGTAGCAACCGCTTTGTGGGTATTTGGCATTTAACGTTGCTCACGTTGTAGCGGCGGCCATTTGGTTGTTACTCCGTTGACGCGACGGCGATATAGGGTTCGTTTTATGAGGATGGTTTTGTCGCCGCCGTTGTCTTACGGCTTCGGTGACCGCCGGTAGGCAGCCGTTGTTTGTGGATGCTCTTTGCTGGTTTTCGCTATGATTAACCTCTCTATAACTCAGCTTCGGTGTGCACCACTGTGGTTGAGCTTCGGTGTGATTCCTGTTGTGATAGTCTTGGTTTCGATTTGGGGTTTTTATCTCATTTGACCTCTTTTGTACATGGCGATTTAGGGGTTTGTATCGCCGACATCGATTATTGTACTGTAAACCCGTTAACAGTGAAGTATTGCCATTTATTGCGTCCTAGGTATAATTTAGAAGTTGATTAATCATTATGATCTTTCACTTTCTTCTTCTCTGTGTTCTCTCGCTTAATCCATTTTGTATTGTTTTTTTTTTCTATTTCGTAATTTTCCAACTGTGCTGATTGTGGTTACTCATTGTTGTTGCAGGTTTTTATGGATTGTCTTCTGTGATAAGGTATTTACTGATTTTAGATTGTTAAGATTTATGTTTCTTGCATGTCTTTGCCATCTTTGATTATTGGGTCTATTTTTGTGTTTTCTGGTTGTTAATGTTGATTTATGAGATTGTTGATGTATAATTAGCTTATAATTGAATTTTTCGGGGTGTTTTGTTTTGATTTGTTGTCATTATTTTTATTTTTTCAGTTTTTGATTTGAGAGGTGGCCTAAATGGGGGAGGGCTAGTGTGTGGCCGGTATTCAAGTTCTTGGTAATGGAAGGTATCTGATTCTTCTATTTCAATCTTATCATGGATCCTGTAATCATAAGTTGTTAGCCTGAAGGCAACCTAAAGGCGATGATTACTCTGTCATAGAGCCTATCAAGTTGCATATATCATTAATTTTAAGTACTTTAATCGAATTCTCTAGGTTAGAAATGGGTAAGGTAATAAGCAACTCCATGCAAGTGAAAATATATGTTTTTTTTTCCTTATCTTTCTAGAGATAATCCTATTTTCATTTCCCTTCAACATCAGGTACCACAATGTTAAGATTGTGATGTGGTCGTTGTGTGCGTTGAAGCTTCACAATAACTAAGGATTGAAAAATCTCTACTTCATGTACCTTGTACTCATAGGGTACATGGTTAGTAAAAATTCAACAAATGAACCACTAATGTTCAAAAAAGGTTAATCATTAGAAGGTTTTTTCCTCATATATTTACTTCAAATATAATAACCTCCTATCTATGTGAACTTCTTATTTGCCATTGTTACAAGATTACCTGTATGGTTTACCTTTAATCTTTTTTGATGACATATGATTTTGTATTAATGATATCATTAGGTGAAAATGACACCATGTTTGGCTCCTTTAGACGAACCCAACTTCAATTGAAATAAGCTTTGTGACTTCCAAAGAAATCAATGAATAAACATGTTCAATCCGTTTTATTCAAGTTTAGATTTTGTTTGCGATATTATACTTTTGTTAAGTTTATAAAATATAGGTATTTTAAACCTAACCCGGCCTGCTTGACCACTTATCCGAATCTAGGAATTTTGCTACCATTAGTTTGTGCTTTGAATTATGTTGTTTTGTAGGTCTTCTTCTTTGGAGTCAAATAATGCAACAATGGATTGGAGATAACGAATCTATGGACATAAAGAAAGCTCGAAAACCTGATATAAGGTAAGAACTAGATATTCAATTAATGAAATAACTTAAGTTAGGAAAGTAAGAACACGAATGTTGCATACAGTTTGATGCATAGATCAGATAGTTTCATGTTATTGTCCCCTTTGACTCGACACCCCCTGATGAAAATTAAGGGAGTTGTTACCGGTGACATTGTATTGAATCGGTAATCTATTGTATGAAAGTTCCTTTAAATTGCTATATTGCCTAATAGTGTTTATTTTTTTTTTCTTTGAGTTGCTGCATATTTGTTTTTGTAATGTTCAGTTTGAAAACAGTACACTATTTATTTGTTCAAATTGGTTTCTAACCACATTCTTTTTCATACCAAGTTATACAACAAGATCACAAAACATAATGGTGGTTTTTGTTCTTCTCACCTGTTTTACCTTGACACCCCTTTTCTGTTTGTTGAAATGTCAAATGTAGAGCAATATGTTGGGTTCTCTCATCTCTATTGTTGTTGAAATAAGGTATGTATACCTTTTTTTTCATTGGATTGGATGTTAAAGGCTTCATTTGTAGTAGCTAAGTTATAGATATTGTATAGATATGTATAGTTTGATTATGCAAATATTTTTTGCTTGAATCTAAGGCTTTTGTATGTTTTTAATATCTTATTTTATTGCGTAAACATGATTATTAGGTGGGGCTATAGATGGAATAACTATAGCAGTGGTAGTTGTGTTGCTCCTACTTCTGACAGATTTGTGCTTCCCAATCCTCATATTGATAGAATAACTATATCTGAATTTTTGTTGATTTAAGATAATTCTTTTCAAGTGAATCAAAACCCTTAAATTTTGGCATGATTTGCTTTATTATAATTTGAGAATTCTTGGATCTATTTTCATGTGCAGTGTGCTTTTCTCCACATCCTGTGATGGGTATGATGATCAAGATTGACCCTAGGATGTTTCACTTTGTATTCAGATTTATTTTTCTTGGTTTGATAATAATTTCTTTTGAAAAATTTGTTCATGTGTGTGCAGGTACTGATGGTGGCTGTATGTGGTAGGAGAGCTTTTGTACAAACGGATTCATTTACACAATGTACAATGGATACTCTGGATAGAGCCAACTCTCTTCCTAATTTGCAAGGGTGGTGAAAGAATCACTTGCACTACATTTAGTGGTTGCTACAATAACATCTACAAAGGTCATGGCCTTCTAAGGTTATCATACCAAAGACAATGAAATTTATGTTCTTTATAATTCTTATCTTTCAATTAGCGTCAAGATGAAGAAGCGAATTCCATAATATTTAACTCTATTTTTGTATTTAGTTTGCAATTGTTGGTTAGATGTTTGTCAAGTTCGTGTTAAACATCGAAGATATAAACTAAAAAAAGGTGACCCGCCGCAACGCGCGGGCGGGTCACCATCTAGTTCATTAATATTAACTAAATGAAAATTTAAACATAATATCCGTTGATTATCAAAAACGTTAACATTATGAAAATGTTAACTAACATAAACTACAAAATAAACTAAAACATAATATATTACATAACTAAAACACGAACACATAAACTACTAAACCCTAGGAGTAGAGAGGTTTTGATTTTTGTAATCGGGAAAACCTCTAAATACCTGAAATCGTGACCACACTCCCCAAAATATTCTGCCCTTGCTTGACTAAGATTATGATCTTCATCAGCTTCCAAATCTATGATATCGTAGATGATCTGAAACATTTCCAGATCCCTTTTAATTAGAGTCCACTTTCCTCTGATCATGGTGTGTGTACGGTGTTGGTTGGGAGTGCCGAGAATTAGGTGAAAATGGGTGTGGACCTGAGACCAAAACTTTCTGGCATCACCCCTCATAATGACCGACTTCACATCCAGGAATGCCCGAGCTAGTGTCATCTCCTCACGTGTTGTCCATGGTGTCATGTTGCTCGGTTAAACTTTTTTGAGGGGTGAAAGCTTGATAAAAATGGTGACTGATGGTGAATGATGGTGAAAGTGTTAAAAATATATTATGTATATGTTAAGAAAATATATTAATTAATGAAATCATAATTATATATTTTCCCCAA